>LZPO01044195.1:98840-111697 GCA_001675575.1 Neotoma lepida
TGGGCTTTCACAGCCCAGCACTGCTTGGTGAGGGTGATGGATGGTTTACCAATAGAAGTGGAATGAAGTTTTAATAGTCTCAGATTAAAGGATCAGGGAGCAGAGGGGGGCAGCCAGCCCNGCTGCGTGCTTCAGATTTTCACAGAGTACAAAGCTTAGAACTCGGCAGAACCAGTCAAACCACAGATCAGTTTTGGGGGGTTGAGGAGGACACAGAAACTAAGCAGGATGATTCTGGTGACTGAGGCCCTCTGTAACATGATGGGCATAACTATGAGGACTCAGTCTCTGGGGGTCCAGAGCCTGCCCAAGATTATGATATCCTCAATGAAGCAAGCCTGCTGTTACACTCATGTTCCGTGAGCGCCCCCTTCTAGGTGCAGCACTGAGGGGATGAAGGAAGGATGGTCCTTGGGTCCCCCACCCAGAAGAGAATTCCAGGAGATCACAAGTCCTCTAGAACACATCTGCATTTTTAAATGAGAAATTGATTCTCTGTTCCTTCCTAGGAAACATGATTTTCCTGTTTGTTTGGGGGGATTCTCTGTCAAATATTGTTTACTTCCTTCATAAACGTCTGTGGCTCAGGGATACTGAGGCAGAAGGCAGATCTAAATGGGGGTGGATGTTCATCTTCAGGATGGTGATTTCTGTCTCCTGTCCCTCCCTGCTGTGGGGTTATAGGGTTCCTGTCTGTCTCTCTAAGGAGAAGTGAGGCAGAAGGCGAATGCCTTGGTCCTACCCCACTTCTTNAAGCCCTCTGAGGTAGCCCTGCCCATTTTCTNTAGGTCCCACTGCCCCTGGCTTCCTGCAGTCCCCTAAGACGTGTGTCCAGGCTCACCCTGATGAATTCAGGACCGGGGACTGCGCACAGTGTAGGAATGGCCTACAGTGTACCTTAGTGACATGGGCAAGATGTCCTTGTCCCCCCGGGAGCTCAGCTCCCTTCTCTGTGAAATGAAGCAAGCATGAGAGGAGACCATCTGTGTCCCTATTAGGCCACAAGGATCCACAGGCATCTGGGCAATGGATACAGCCCATGCCCTCCAAACCAGCCATGACACGGAGGTCAGACAAGGCCAGTGGACCAAGAATGTGTCAGCAGGGGTGAGGTGGGAGGAGTCATGCTTTGAGATCTCTGGGTTGAAGTAATTCATCTACTTGAAGATCGAGTGTCAACAAACATGGGACTCCACCAACTCAATAAGGAGATAACCTAGGGACATTGTCATCAGTGAAGAAAATCATAGCAAGCGGCACCTGGGGTGGGCAGCTCAATGAGGCAGAGAGAAAGATGAAAGTCTGAGAGCAGCCTGGCCGCCAGAGGGAAGGTGGGTAACATCCTCACTGTAGCCCAAGGGTCTAAGACCATCACCTGAGAGAACTGGAGACTCGGTGCCATGTGGTGCAAACTTTGAGGTTCAGCTGTGGGCACTGGAAACACAGAGCCTCATCAGGATGTCACACAGGATGTGACTCAGGACATGGCACCTCCCATGTTACAGAACCCTTTTCTTCACGAGCAGACAGGCAGCAGGCAAGATGAACCATTCAGGCAAGAGCAGACACCCTCCTGTGAGGAGACAGGGCTCCTGGCTCCTGCTTGAGTGGATACCACAGGCTCCAGCTCCAAACCTTCTAAAATAATCTCAAGCAGAGGAAACTGAGTCCCCGCCTGGCCTGACAATGTGCTTCAGCCCAGCAAACAATCAGCTGGCTCCCAGAGAGGAGAAGGGGCAACAAACCAANTGACACAAAGCACNCTCACGGGCAGGGTAGGGTCCTTGTGAGGTGACCTAGGCAAGNGGGAGCACAAATTCCCACCGGAGAGCCCCTCTTCTTGAGCCAGGACAGTGATGGAATTGTTCCTCACCCTACTCCCCAAAGGCAGGAATGGCTCATACATGGGACGAAATTCACTCCCCCTTCCCTGTGGTNTGGTAGCTGCTTTCCCTAGCTACTGTACAGCCGACCTAACCCATCCCATGGTCTAAGTCAAAGATGTAATTGTCAAGACTCCTGAGGGAGCCCCAAGAATCCCTTTAGACTTTGCTTCACTCACAGGCCATAGCCTACNTGATGAATTAGAGGTGGTGATCAGAGGAATCGTGGGGTACCAGAGGCCATCCTGCCTATCTATGAGCACCTGCTTCCACCAGACTTACAGCCTGAGGACCAGCATGCCCAGAGCTTCGGGACCCTCTAAAAAATCTGCTATTGTATCGACCAGCTGAACCCCATAAAGTCATGTACAGGGGACAGTCACTTTGGGATGTTTACTTGGTTTGAATATGCAAAGGCACTAAGCTGTTTAATTTAGCATTTTCTTGCTGTGGCTGGGGGTGTGATTCAGTTTGGTGTCTTCACTGTGGCACCATCCAGGCAGAGGGTAGTTGAAGTTTCACTTCCCTCCGAAGCCAATCCTTCTGCTTGACTCATCTCAACAGGCCGCTTGGATGCTGTAGAGCTGCCTACGTGTCCCCAAAATGTTATCTCTCTTTTGGAGATGTCATCCACAGCCATCTGAAACTACCTGANTTGTAACAATGTTCTCAGATGGCTTATCTCACCCCTCTGGCTGGCACAGACAAGCGCCCGTGGAGAAGGATCTGGTGTTTCTACAGCTGTCAATAACCCTTAGCTAGTTGTGGCTGCCACAACCTCCAACCACTGAGCAAGGGGACCCTCTCCTTCCCCAGCCCCTCACCTCCTGGACACCNGTTTGTGTCCAGTCAGAGGCCATCATAGCAGCACCTGCAGTCCTGATTTGTCTGAGGCTGTTAGGTACTGACAGAAACACTTTCTGGAAGCCCCTGCCTATTGACAACACACCCTGCTCCTCCTGCCCCCGACCTCTGCCACACCTCAGTGCCACCTAAGCATGAGTGTACCCACACCTGATAACTGTCACCCCCACCTAGACATCAAAATAGGTCCTGCCAGCCCTGCACCCTGTTTCTGCCATGGACTCTGCCTCCCACACATCGGTTGTGAGCCAGTGTGACCAGACACTGAGCACTCCTAGGTCTGCCAGGAGCTCCATTACAGAGCAGTTGGGAATGAGCATGTGGGCAACCTGTCTCCACACTCCACAGAGGAGCCANGGTAGAGCTGACTCACAGAGCCTGCCACCCTCAAGGAGCCAGGCAAGGCCTGAGGTGCAGGCAATCAGCAAGGCTCAGCAAGCCAGCCAGGCTTGGCAGGGCTGGTAGGTGTCTCCCTGTGCCTTGGTTCTCCCTGGGACCTGACTAGTGCCTATTGGTTTAAGAATGTAACTCAATGGCAGACCACTTACCTAGNAAGCACAGGGCCCTGGCTTCAGTCCCTGGCACTGACAAGGAAAGAAACTAGTGCCTGTTGTTCATCCCGTGCCCATGTCTCAAAAGGACAAGGCAAGCTCCGGGACTGTTGCTCACAGTTAGCGCTCAGTCTTCAGGGGCACAGTGTGTGGACCAAGGCCAAAGTTCTAGGCCAGGTTACATCACTGCTCTTTGAAGTGAGTCCTTCATTTTTGGGGTTCAGAATCAAGTGGAAGGCAAACCCTGAGCTACAAAAGTACCATTCTGTCCAGTGGACCATGGTGAGGACCATCCTCNGGAAAAGGTTATCCTCAGGAAAGCCCTGTTCCTTCCCTTCCTGGGCAATTCCCTTTCATCTTCATCTCCCAGACCCTCCTCTCAGGCCCCTGNTAGAATAAGGAAGCTGGCTNCTAGCCAAGGCCTGCCTCGNCTCTCCCTCAGCCAGGCTGGCCTCAGAGGCTTCCTCTCCTTCTCTCCTTCCCTGAGGTGGGTGGCGGCCAGGAGGGGTTACAGCTGCAGGTGTGATTTGTAAGGTACTGCAGGAGGCAGCTGCCCTGGGATTGTGTGTGCTGCAGTTTACAGTGAGCTCTGAAAATTAATTAGAGAGGGCCGCTCTTTACCCAGCAAGTGCTCAGGAGCTCCTTTATTCAGGAGCTCTCTAACCCCCCTGCTGCCACAGCTTGGGTACAGCTTAGCCGTGGAACATGTGCTTAGCATGCGCAAGGCCCTGGGTCCCATCCCCAGTGCCAAAAAAGAAAATTGGCTCCCCGCTGCCTGAGAAAGCAGGCATCATCATCACCATTCCCAGCCCTGTGCAGCGAGAGTNAGGTGTAGCAAGTTCTAATTCTGGGTGTCTGTGTGTGCATCTGCCTGCTGTGTACATGTGTGCACAAGGCTGAGCACATGTATATGTGTGTGGTCTCTAGCCATAGCCATGGCCAGGGAGTTCTCTGCCCCCAGCCCTCACCACCTCATATGGAAAGAAGGTTTGGAGAAGGGAGTGATAGGAACCACAGAAGACTGTGGGGAAGAGAAGTGAGGGCCTGTGAGGATAGGGAAGGCAATGGAGGGGGAGGAGGAGCAGGGAGGATTCAGAGGCCGCAGCTAGAGACAAAGCATGGAAAGACATAAAGATAGGGAGAGAAAAGCAGAGATGGACAAAGGAAGAAAGGAGGAGAGGGGGGAAGGGGGAGGGGGAGAACAGAAAGGGGGGCGGAATGGGTGACAACCTGACTATGAAGCCAAGCAAAATGATCATAGAAGAGGGCATAGAGGTACCCAGGTGGGGTCTCTGGGGAAGANTGGGCCTCAGGAGCAGTGGCTATCCCATCAAGGTACCCCGTGTTATTTGGACACAGCCCTGCCCACCCTCCACTGGCCAGATCCCTGGGGCAGAANGTTGGGTCTCCTGCTGTCCCCTCTTATTCTACCCAAAGCCACTCAAAACGGAGCATCCATCAAAGACAGCAGGAGGAGAGAGTTCACAGGGACAGTGGTCCCTGGGCATGGTCAGGCTGGGGACAGGCCTACCCAGGGCAGAAGACCCACTTTCTAGGCATAGCCTGGCTCTCACACCATCTGCTAGAGAGTGCAGAGGTCTTACAACATGACAAGAAAAGATGGCCTCCCCCAAATGCCTGGCTCCTTCCTCAGAGGTGTGTCCATTTGGGGGAGGCCATCTTTTCTTGTCATGCTGTAAGATTTAGTTTTCAACTTCTGGATTGGGGTAGGGTACATGATTCAGCTCNCAGTGCCTCAAAATCACTTGAGAAAGAGAGCTAGGGGTCAACCTGTGTCCTGTGCTCTCCAGAGATTGGAGGTGAGGACCGAGGATGAGTAAGCTGGGACCTTCTCATCCCTCTCCAGGCTNGGTCTCTATGCATACACTGTAGAGTCGACCTTATCTGTGCCGGATGTGGTGAGAGAAGATTAAGGTTATTTTTAAGTATGTAAAGCGGTCTTTGGAGACACTCCTGGTGTAAATAAGGTTGATTTTATTACCCATAATAAACATTTATTAAGCACCCACTGAGTTCCAAGTCCTGCAAAGAATACCAAAGAGACCCCGGCCCAGCTCTGCCAAACTTGCTTCCAGCCACATCTCACCCCCCTTTCTCCAAGGCTGCTGACAAGCCAAATAAACAGGTGGGACAGCCAGCAGGCAGGAAAGCCGCACAGTAGTGCCTCCAAGGACACTCTGGGCTGCTGTCACTGCAAACCTCAGCTAGGTGGACCTGGACCCACCACCGCAGCAAATGCTGGTCCCTCTGGGTGTCAGTCCCCTACTCCAGGGCTCACCCCCTTGCTTCCTTCTTTCCTTCCCTCCTCATCCACTCCCCATTGTCTGGTTCACCATCTTTCCCTATTTTTCATTTTTATAGGTTGGGTGCTTCTGATGAGCAAGCAGTCAGTGGCCCCCAAGTCTCTACCAAGCACTCTTTCTTGGGCTCATGCCCACCCTGTGAAAGGTAGACAGAGAGGACTCTAGNTCCAAACAAACTCCCTGGAATTGCTGGCTTTGCCAGCATCATCTATATGATCTCAGATATAGCTCCAAACCTCCCAGTGCCTGTTTCCACATCAGTAAAATGGGACAATCCTATACTGTAAGTTAATGTATGGAATTATTAACTTTTAGAACACTGCCTGACAGAGAAAAAGTAATCAATAAATGTTCATCATACCACCACTGTCATCACCATTACCATCTTTACCAGCAGCAGCATCACCACCATCACCACCATCATCATTATCACATCATCACCATCACCACCATCATCATTATCACATCATCACCATCACCACCATCATCATTATCACCACCATCACCATCACCACCATCATCATTATCACATCATCACCATCACCACCACTACCATCACTGCTACTGAACCATCAGGTAAGACATGGTGCCTGGATTGCAGCCCCCACAGCCATACCCAGTTGCTGTGGCAAATCCTCTTGGTAAAGTCATACTCAGGAGGTGAGGCCCACTCAGCCGGCTGCCATGCCTACTCCATAACTCTTAGTGGAAGGCTTCTAAAACCCTGTGTCCCTATCTGAGCTGTATTAAAGACAGCACACTGAATTACAGTGACTTGTACTCACTGAATCACAGTGACTTGTACTCTGGTAACTAGGACTCTGTGAAGCCTCAAGGATGTTATTCTGAACTCTGCTGGGACCTTGGAGGGAGATGAGGCTCCCATGCTGGGCACTGTGTGAAATCCAAAGCTCCCTACAGATCCAGATCCGCTCACTCAGACTCCTTACTCTGAGCCAATCTTGAATTTCTCCCAGGAGTGATTCTTTCCCCTACTTCTTCATTTGATCCCTGATGAGATACAAACCTCCAGAGAAGACGCCCACAGTCTGCTCTAGGCCATCTGTCTGGAGTATGAATTAGGGCCCATTTGGAGAATATTAGAGAACTTAAATGTTTAGAGACTGGGAAGGAGGAGAGAAGATACACAGGATAGGGAGGCCAGGGGCAAACCCTTGCCAGTCTTTTCATGTGCCAAGGGCTATCCTAGGATATCATCAGAGTGGGAGTTCGGCTTCTTCTGGTCTCAGCCAGGACCCTGGAAGATGTTTTACCTAAGGAAATTCCTTCAGTGTGGTAAGCTTTGTCGTGAAAGTAGATGGCAGGGACGGCTTGGTAACTGGTGGCCCATTTTATTCTGTGACTCTGCACCACCCTCTTCTAGAGGCCAGGTTCTGTCGAGCTCCTGTAAGACCAACACTCACCCTGCCCAGGATGCCCTTTCTCAGGTGGGTTGATGGGCCCCCTTCTGCTCTCCACACTCCCTACTGGGGTGGACAGATCAGCAGTCATGGTGGGGAGCCCAGGACTCAGAAGCTCTGATCACCTGGCTGGGCCATGCCAGGAGTCTCCTTAACAGCTCTGAGGTTCAGCTTCCTCAACTGAGAAACAACAGTCATTCCAGGTTACTGGATGAATTAGTTACTTAAGCAGTGAAGGGTTTTTTGCTCACAACTCAAGAGGATGCATGATGGGGAGGGCNCGGCAGCAGGCGCAGGGACCATCCTGTCACATTGCATCTTCAGTCAGGGAGCAGAGAGCAGACAGCAAGTGGGACAGACCTGTAAAACCAGATGGCCTGCCCACACTTCATCCAGTGAAGTGCAACCTGAAGGTTCCACAACCTTTGCAAACATCACCAGCTGGGGACTAAGAATTCCACATGAGCCTCTATGTGACATTTCACATTCAAACAACACCGAGTTGTGAGAATAGATGGGGTCTCTGTGTGTAAAGCGTTCAGATCCACAACAGTAAGTATTCCCTGTTGCCACCCATGTGCTATCACAGGAAGAAAATTGTTTTAGACCCTTTGGGCTGCTATAACAAAAGACCATAAACTGAGTAACTCTTAAATAGCAGAAATTTATGTCCCATGGTTTTGTAGACTGGAAGTCTATTACCATCACCACCACCATNACCACCATCACCATCAACACCACCATCACCACCATCACCATCACCACCACCATTACCATCATCACCAATATCACCATCAACACCAACACCACCATCACCACTATCATCACCACCTCCCCTAATACAAATTGGCCCTGTCATCAAATACCATTAAATCAGCCCTTCTGTGTCTTACATATGCTATCCTGGCTAGGACTCACTATCACCACCATCACCACAACTATCACCATCACTACCACCATCACCATCATCACCATCACCACCACCATCACAACCATCACCACCATCACCACCATCACCATCAATACCACCAATACCACCAATACCACCATCACCACCACCATCACCATCACAACCATCACCATCACCACCACCATCACCACTATCACCATCACCACCATCACCACAACTATCACCATCACTACTACCATCACCNCCATCACCATCACCACCACCACCATCACCATCACCATCATAATCATTATAACCATTATCACCATCATGATAGTGCCAGTCGATCCATGTATAATGAGGTCTAGCCTTCTGTTCATAGACAGCCCTGTTTTCTGTGTCTTTTCATGGTGCAAGAAGTGAGGGGTCTCCTGGGCCTCACTTGAAGGGGCACTAGCTCCANTCAGGAGGGCTCTGGTTNATGGCCTAATGCTGTTACTCTGAGGCTAGAATTGGAAGCTCCTAATGTTGGAAAGGGCACAGGCATCCAGGCCATAGCAGAAAGGAAGGCTGCTAAGGACAGAAGGGGAGTGGAAGAGCAAAGGAGAAAGCTGTGGGCTGGCTGAAGGCCCAGTGTGAGGAAAAGCCACCTGTGCTCAAACTGCCTGCAGGCTGCTCCCTCCTTGGCATACTCTCTTTCCTCGGCTGGCCACAGCAGTGCTGAGAGCAAGGTGCTGGCNCTAGACTTCCCATCAGCTTCCTCTATTCATGTTCTCCTAGGAAGCAATGNCTTCATCTTAAGCCACATTTGTGGTTCTGGCTTTGAGANGACTACCTGGACAGGCTTCAGGTTCCTCTACCTGGCATCTTCCAGGACCAGGTGGACACACTGAGCCACAATGGACAGAAAGCCATCCTCTTAGCCTTGGAACCACTCCCTCCACATCACAGCCATTGCCCTAGGAGGTAGGACTGCAATGGGGTTTAGAGAGCTCACCAGACTTCCTGCGAGCTTGGATGATGGTCCCCATTTTAGGCTCAGGAAGCTGAGGCCTCAGAAGGTGAACTCAGAATATAGAGGTTCTGACTCCAAGCCTCAGGGCGCCTTTGGCTCCAGGGATCCTGACTACTTCTTTGTTGTCCTGATAACAACCTTTGAGGCATTTCTACAGAGGGAACTTTGGTTCCTGGCTGCCCTAACACATGACCATAGACTGANTGGATTGAGACCACAATCCCTGCTGCCTCACAATTCTCAGGCCACACATCCAAAATCAAGGTGCAGGCAGGCCAGAGCCTCTCTCAGGCTCTGAGAGAAAAGCTCAGCAGGCCCGAAGCTCCCATGACTCCTGGTGGCTTTTGACATTCCCAGGCTTGAAGCGGTGTCATCTCTGCCTCATCATCACGAGTCTCTGTGCCTCTCCCATCAAGGACACCCTCCATTGGATGTCAGACCATGCTGATGTTCNAAGGTGCCCATCATCTTAACTGACTACTTGGGAAGGCCATTTCCAGACACATTCTGGCGTTCCGGTAGACACACACTTTGGGGGGAACCTGAGTATACTGAATTTACCTCCAAGAGGCAACTCCTGTATCCCTGTTACATGACAGTCCTGAGGGTAAGGAGTGAAGGAACTTATGCACAGACGGGACTAACTGACCAATAGGAAGCCACGTGGGTTCAGTGCCTTCCTAGGGGAACACCTGGCATACCCCCAGCCCCACAGTGGGGTCCACATANNAAGCCCAAGTCATCACTCAGGGAAGTAGCTTGGTCTGATCACCACCAAGAAGCTAGAAGGTCCCGGTGCCCTGCGGTGTCCTCCAGGGGACAGCAACAGGGATAGCCANATGTGGAGGCCTGCAGCATGTGATGAGCTCTGAGCTGTGGACTACGAGCATCAAGATGGTCCTGTAAACCTGCAAAACAAGACTCTGTGCAGACACTTCCCACGAAGACCCAGCAGTATCTGAAAGGAACCAATAGGGAAGGGTGACCCTCTCCCACTGCCCTGGGGTTAAGCACCCCAACATACAAATGATGAACTGTGAGGTTAGGGAGTACTGTGACTCATCCCAGGATGTGTGAGGGACATTCCCTGGCTACTGAATGGAAAAATAAATTACCCAAGTGGCTGACTCAGGCAGGTCCTTTTGCCAATGAAGCTCAGATAACTGGCGCTGGGCACAGCCCACGATCAATATATGCCACTATTTTTAACTCTGGGATCAGCAGGGTCATTTTCCNGAGAGGAAAGACTGTTTATTCTGCTCCCTNGGCTCTGTCCTTCTCTGAGCCTCCCAACCTCTTGCCCAGCCTCAGCCCTCTCTGCCTTGGGAAAAGGCTTCCAGGGTTTAGATGAAGAGAGGCCAGGGGTCCGATGGCTGAGACAGGGTGAGGGTTGTGGACTCCTGGCTCTCAACAGACCATTCGGTAATTTCCACTTACAAGCGCCAGATCTTCCAGGCTCAGTTTCTCTGAGCCTCACCCCAGTCCACCCCAGGGACCCCAGGAAAATAGAAGTGAGGTTTGTTGATGATATAGACCCCAACCACAGCCATGTCCCAATGGCAGCCATGCCTTAGCTCTGGACCACTGCTCTGTGCATGTCTCCTGCCTCATCCCCAGCAAGATCTGCTCCTCTCTGCTCTTGTTCTCACCCTGAAATGGGCCCACACTGCTGCCTCAGAAAGCAGCAAGGAGCACACAGGTTACTCATGTTAAGCAGTAGACACTGGTCATGGCCAATTCCCAGTGCTTGTCCAGCATCTTCAGGATGTTTCTTTATTACGTCTCATGACCCTACAAGGTGGAGTCAAGCCCGTGGTGGCCTGAAACAGGAGCCTAGGCCCTGCTCCACCCTTTGTTCCTCCNCCCGACCCTGGCCCAGCTCTGCCTCTCTGGACAGATGTCTCCCTACTTTCCATGTATCTAAATCACAGCCACCTGGAGTGCAGGCAGGGGGCTGGACTTGACCTTATCCTGGAAGTTCAGGCTCCTTATAGATCTCTGTTCCCCATGAGTGCTTGATGCAGGAGCTAATTTCTAGAGTANGGGTCCAGGGTCCNTACATATGCCTATTGTTTGTAAAGCCCTGAGGAGAAGGGACACAGAAGACCTAAGCCTAGTTCTGCCTTAAGTCACTACATGACTTTGGGCCAGTCACCTGCCCTCTCAAGTCCTCTATTTCCATCCTAGAGAACCCCTGGCATATAATTTCATCTCTTTTATGCCTGGATGAAGGGAGACTCTAAGTTCTATCTCAGAGAGAAGAAAATCTGTAATCAATTAGTAATGCCTGTCATTGGAATAGGTGGGGTGGGTAGGCATACTTATAATTCATGTCTCATGTTCATACCTGTGACTGNTGTGGGCCTTTTCCATTCCTGCCTTTCTGGATATTTATGTAGCAAATGACCAGGTGATAGGGTCCGGGAGGTGGCCCTGACTGCATAGAGGCTTAGCCTTGGGGCACAGGGGAATATGAAGTGCCTTGTTGCCATGGACTAAATGCTTGTGCCACTCTCCCCCAAACTCATGTGCTGGAATTCTAAATCCCCAACATGATGGCTTTGGGAGGTTGAAGAGCTCATGTTGGGATTCATGCCATTTTCAGGAGGCCTGAGAGAGGCCTCCTAAAGATACCATACCCTCCACAAGACACCATTGAGCCAGGAAGTGAGTTCTCACAAAACTCAAAACGGGCCAGCACTTTTCAACTCCTGAGCATCAAGAGCCATAGAAAATAAATGTCTGTGGTTTACGAGCCACTCAGCATCTGAGATACAGAGTGAGGAGACAGCACTGCGGTGCAGAGGAGTGGTCCTGGGAAGACAGAGCAGGTCCTCGAGAAGTGGCATGACACACTGTGTCCTGACAGTCACATTTCACAGATTGGCCGAGGTGTGCAGGATCCTCCAGAGTGGGGGGGAGGGGCATCACCTGCCACTGCCTGGGCGGGGGGGGGCTTGTTGAGGAGGTGTCTCACTGCTCCAAAGGAGGTAATAAAAGCTGGAGGAGAATGCTGTGAAATGGGAGGCCTGCCCGGAGCGTCCTCCCAGCCTTCTCCTCTCTGCCTATCCAGGACCATAGCCTCTGAAGGCCATCTATAGATACAGCNGTGTGTGGAGCCACACACGGGTGACTAAGGCATCAGAAGTGTCCCGACTGTGTTTACTNAGGATTCTCTACCTTGGAGGAAAAGCTGGATTTGCCCAGAGAGCTCTCTGGGCCTCCCCAGCCAGTCTTGTGATCCCANCTCTGCTTTTGGTGACTGATACAGACCATGGCGCCCCCTTCTGGTCAGCTGTGACAAGACAGGGCTTGCACACGGTCTTAGGTACCACTCCCCCCTGCAGAGACTCCTCTGCTCAGGGAAGGATGCTTCCTTAAGGCTCAAGCCCAAAAACTTGTGTGACTGTAGGCTTTTCATCAAATTACCTTCCTCACTACCAGGGCTCCTACGGTATAATTGGGCTGGCCTTCCATTTCCACCCTATGTTTCTTTAAAATGCTCTTCCACGGCCTTGGTCTAAAGCCAAAGCCGCCATATTTTCCTTAAAGGGACAGAGAGTGCTTTCTGCTTTGTGGCCTTTATCATAACCACCCAATTCTGTCGCTGTGGCTGGAAAGCTCCCAGAGACACTCCCCGGGTGGATGGGCTGGCTCTGTGCCAATAAAGCTTTATTTATAAAGCAGCCAGCAGCCAGTTTGGGGACAGTCCTCCAGCCTTTGTTCTAGCACACTGTCTCCAAAGCTGTTTCGAGCCACTAGTTTTTGCCGTTCCACAAAAGCAGCTTTGCAGAGTTATGTGAGTGAGATACCCTGGGAGAAAACTGATGGTGGGGTTTCCCATGGCCCTGGCAGGGTTTCCCGCGCTCCCTCACTGTCCCCATAATGCTGAGATGCATCAGAAAGCAAG
>LZPO01044195.1:112022-132286 GCA_001675575.1 Neotoma lepida
TCTCCCACACACACCTGTTGACATCTTCCTTGCGAGCTCACAGAAAGGACCCACATGTTCACACCCAAGTTTCCCTGAGCTTTGTGGCTTTGGGACAAGCAGGGCATGGCCCAATCCAGAGCCATGTGCGTCATCCCCATGGCAACCCATTTCACAAAGAGCAACCCAGGCTGCAGGTCCCAGACATTTGAGAGTTTTAGAAACAGAGCCCCGTTGGCTGTCACCCAACCTGGGACTGTCACAGTGGCCCATCTCAGGAAGCCTTTTTTATAGGCTCTTCTCATCAAAAGTCAGCTAGCGACTGCAGTACTGTAGAGGGGCTTAGGAAACAAGCGGCTGGGGCAAGAATTGGGAGCTACTGGCCCAGGGTGTGTCGAAAATGTTCCATGGCACATAACTGCCCTTGAATTCTTGTTCTCTACCTAGGGACAGGAAAGGTGGCTAGAGCCTTTGGATAATTCAGTAGTGTAGCAGATATCCCTAGCCTGGCCTGGATATGCCACAGCACCCAGGAGAGGTGGCTGGAAATGTACATTGTACCTCAGCAAAGAGGTGGAGACAGCACAGTGTGATCTGAGAGAACCTCGCATAGCTCCAAGGAAAAGTGTTGTTAGGCCCTACCTTCTCATAGCTGAGGCAGTCAGGGTCAGCTACCTGATGCTGCACAGAAACAAGACAGGGGCACAGAGTGGAGGAAGTCTCCAAGGACTTGTAAGTTTTAGTCGTCTTTGTCACCGGGCAGTGTCTCAGGACTGAGTTGTGGCCACTGTCTTTTATGAAAAGGGGTCTCCATTTGCTTTGGGCCTGTCTAGCCCCATCCAGTCAGCTCACAGCCCACTTCTATCCTCTGCTCTGAGCTAGGCATGGATGGGGAGCTGGGGTGGACTAGGCCGCAGGGATCAGACCTGCCTTGGGGGCACGTCTGAGAAGGGGCACGGGATGGAAACTGAGGGACCTGGAGATGTTTTCTAGCTGGTGTCTGTCCGCCCAAAAGGAGAAGAGGTCCCCCTCCTGCCAGGCCAGGGGCCTACGGTTAAACATCTGGGCTGGACTTCGGGAGCTGCTGAGGGAGGAATAATGAAGAAGAGGGAGAAGCCATCCAGAAAGAGACTGGGAAGGTAGGGAAGTGGGGCGGGGTCTCAAGTGAGCAGGCCTGGGAAAGGGCGGGAAGTCAGCTAAGAGGCTGGTGGGGCAGACACTGCTTCAGGCGTGGGGCACCGTGACAAGGCTAGACACAGGAACATTGACATTCCTGCTCCTTCCTCCATGAGCCAGGTAGCTGACAGGTCACCCACTAACAAGTGGCAGATTCACCACATGGGTCAAACTGGTTAAACAGGACTCCTGATGGAACTCAGAAGATCCTAGGTGATGTGGGGACATGGGCAGAAATAGGATGACCAGACCAGACATGGTGGCACTGGGGAGGCCGAGTCTGGTGGAGCCACCCTGGTCTAGGTGGGAGAAGAGGCAGAGCATGAAGTGGTTTGTAGCAGCTTCCAGTTGCTCTCCTCCCCTGGTGTCTGGTAATCCTAGTCACTCATCATGATGCTGCCTCAGACTCCAAGCCCCAGGACCCTGGGCACCTCAGCCTGTGGAACTGACCTGCCCCAAGCACCACAGTCTCCAGGTCAGACTGCTGACCTAAGGTGACCTTGGGGCAAGTCTTTTTACCTTTGGAGGGGGGTATCACGTTCCTAGCTACCTCTACCAACACTGTGCCTATCACAGCCTCATCCACAGAGGGGCTCTCAAAACTGTGGGAGACATGTGTCCTCATCATGTGACTATAAGAAAGTCACCTCATCCATGCATAAAGATAACCATGGGCTCCATGAGGCTGCTAAGAAATNCAGGCAAGGTGAGGCACAGTTTTGATGACTCAAAGCAAAAGGTGCTAGGAAGCCATGGGGAGTCCAAGGGCAGAAAAGCAGGTCCTGTGCTCAGCAGTTCACGGCTTGGCTGCATGCAAGTCTACAGGGAGAAGCCGCTGACAGGGTCAGACAGGCCTCTATCCCCACACAGTAGGTCCCCTCTCCCTCTATCATACGCTGCAGCCCGGAGGGTCCAAATGACCTCATCTGACTGGAAAGCCTCACCCACTGCTGGTACTCTCAGGGCTCTCATGTGCCCAGGGGCTCCACCCTCTGACTCTGAGGGCACTGGGAAGCCAGAAGGCCAGATCCTGCGGTTCTCTCCAGCCTCCTTTCCAGGCTCCCAGTGCCACACATCCCTGAGGGTGCTTGCGTGGCCATCATTCAGGATGGTTCAAGACCCCAGCAACTTTTGTGCATTTACTACAGAAGGGCCAGCAGTCATGTTTTTCCAATTGCTAAGCAACGGTGGCCATTCTCGCACATAGAGAAAATTGAAACATTGATTTATCTATTTGTTTTGCAACGAGCACTAGCGGCTTCATTACTCTGTTCCCTGGGGATACCCTCCTACACATTTGAATCGAAAATTAACTCTTTTTACCTAGGAATGGGCAGCGATGGGTTTTTAATTTGGAGAAAGTACAGAAACAATGGCCGGGCTGAGCACCAGAAAGAGGGAGGAGAAACTGGCCAGCAGAGACCTCAGGGAGCTGCAGGCAGGGCAGCCTACTGGGCTCTGCCAGTTATGGGTGAGTCCTGCGAAATGCACCAGTTGTGAGTGGCCCTTGGGGCTGTAGAGACAAGCCTCCAGCCAGACGGGGAACAGATGGGTTCTAGATTTCTGTCCCCTGCTCCCCGCACTAGGGCTCCAGCAGCAGAAACCCACAGCACCCTCCCACTGTGGTCCTTGATCCCAAGAGCACATCCTCCTGGCTCATGTGGTTCAGTTTCATCTTCCACCTCTACCCAGGGACTGTAGCCAAGAGCCCTGTTGTGAATCATGCCTCGGTTTCCTGAACTGTCACAGGAGGGCAGGAGCTCTTCCTGTTTCTCACTTTCCTGTGACTACAGAATTAAATAAAGCCNCAGCAGGGTGCATGGCAGGTTTTGTACTGGCAGGTGCCTCTTCGCTTCCCCTTCATCCCAGCTGAGTGGTCATTTTCTGCAGGTGTTTGTTCCTGGAGAACTCCATTGTTGTTTCTGTAACTTGGATGTCACCAGGAGCAAGAGATGCTGGCTCTGTCTCCCCAACAGCTGGTGTCTGCCCCAAGAGTCAGCCTTCAGGGGAATTGGGCCCTCCTTTGGTAGGAATTGGTAATTATCATAAATGAGGGCACAAGGTGTCATCTACTCCAAAGAGAAAGGGCCATGGTCACCTAAGCATCCCGTCTGTCTCTCAGGGAGAGCAGCCTTTTACCTGCCTGCTCTCTTCTACCCCTCCGCCCCTGCTCCCAGGTCCTTACTGCACAACCTTCACTCAGTCCCTGCCCAGCACACTGCAACGTGGCCATAAAAGAACTTTCTGGAATTATCCCTGGCAAGATCTGCCTGGGCTCTAACCCCTCATGAATTGGAATCACTTGGGGGAAAAAAGCTAAACACAAATAAAAGTTCCATGGTCAAAGGTCTATGTTTTGTCTGGTCAAGGGCTTGCTGGGTGCCTCCACCAATGTCTAAGGGACCCCCCCCCCCCGTCTTCTTCCAACTACCTGCTTCAGCTGCTTGTGTCCAATATGGCTGCTCTAATACCAGCGGCCATAGATACATTCCAGCTGCCAGGAAAGAGAGAGGCACAGCCCTCCCTTTAAAAACAATTCTGAGAATTTCCACATGTCACTGTCACATCCCATTGACCAGTGTTCAGGAACATAGCCACACCTGATGCAAAGAAAGCTGGGAAATGTCACAGGTGACTGTGTTTCCAGGAGCTGGGATATTGGAAAACAAGGAAGAAATGGACACTTCTGCTGTGGACACCACAGCTATATTCCAGAACTTTCTGGGTCTCTACCCTCTCTATGTCCAGGGTCACCTGCTTGTCTCCTCCCAGGGGCTGGTTGTAACAGAGCCCCAGAGTCCCAGGGTAGCCTTGGCCTGGAGCATACCCCTCAGTAACCTCTACCATGGCAACTAACTGTGAAGGACAGGAGACCAGCGAGAACAGCTCACCCTTGGTGGAGAGAGCTGCCCAGGTTGGCTTCAGCAGCAGAGCTGGCTTCCTGTGCAGCCGTCCCCTCTTTGACATGCTTGCCCACCTGGCAAAGAGTAGAAATATGTGAGAACTGACAGGCGCCAACTGTAAATGTAACACCAGAAGCCTGAGCACAAAGGAAGTACCATGGAGTATGAAGTGGGATGTGATCAGTGCCCTGAGCTCTGGATAGCCGGCTGAAATCGTCAGGTAGGGCTAAGAAAGGAATACCTTTCGACCTCTTCTCTACGGAACTAGGCTTCCGAGAGAGGGAAAGCTCCCAATATTAGTTACTTTTCTGTTGCTGTGAAGGAATATCTTGGCTTATAGTTCTAGATGGCGAGTCCATAATGGCGAAGGAGGTATAGCTAGCAGCAGGCATGGCCACAGTCACAAGCAGGAAGCAGAGAGAATGAACTGGAAGTGAAGAGAGGCTCCGCCCCTTAAAGGTCCTGTAACTTTCTAAGCAGCGCCACGCACTGTGAGTCTCCGGAGACTCCTCCATTAGAAGGAAGCAAGCCGAGGCTGAGCTGTCGGTGGGCTAGCTCCCCGCTGTAAACAGGGTAAAAATCTCCAGCTCTGGCTCACTGTCTCCCCTTCACCTGTGTGTGACTGTCCTCTGAGTTCCTGGGTTTGCTCCTGAGGTGGGTGAGTTCACCACAAGGTTCAGGTGCACACTGGGATAAGCATCTAGCTGTTTATAAGAAACCATCTTCCAAGAGAAGGACACGGGCCAGTGTTCCCGCTCTAAAACTTTACTATCTGAGGTCAGCCATGCAGCTATGGACTCAGACACAGGATATGGGAGCTGAGATGTCCCTGGGGCCTCAAGCCCTTTGAGGGGTGAATACTTCCAGAAAGGTGATCCATCCAGAATGGCTGAGGAAGCTCTGCTAGGAGTGGACTCTGAGGACATCCTGATAAGGCCCTTGGGATGAGGGTCACTGCCAGAAGCATGAAGTCTTCCATTTCTTTAGGCATCAGTGATGTGCAGCTAAGAAAAAAACTGCTCAAGATAGTGAGGGAAGGAGAGAGATGGCAGGCACTGGAGCCACACTGAGAGGCTCCTGGAGAGGAAGAGGACTGGGTTCCACTCAGATTCCAACAAGGACGTGTGGGATTCACCACCACTGCCAGAGGCGGTAATGACTAGAGCTGGTGAGAGGGGGGCAGGAAGCAGGCGACAGGAGACAGGGTGGTCGGCCGCCAAGGATAGCTGAGCTGTCTTAGCAGGATTCTCACAAACTAGTCCCTGGGGGTACAGCCAGGCAGGGGACTTGAAAGAGCATGACTCCTNTCTTGGTCCAAGGAGCAAGCTCTTGACACAACCAAGTGAGGAATCTGTGATGGATGCCACCAAGTGCTGGAGACACAGCAGGAAACAGCACAAACAGATGCTGTGGCTTAGGTCAGCTTCGTGCTCNGAAAGGGAACCAAAACCAGACCTGGCCAGGTTCCTCTTTAGAAAACCCTTGAGCCAGATGGGCTCAGGCCAGTGGACCTCAACTGAAGGCCTGTTGGTATCTGCAGATGTTATCCTGTGTCAACCTGAGGAAAGGATGTTGCTGGCATCTTGGGCTGGGAGCCAGAGGGTCTGCCAAGGCAAGAACAGCCCCCACAGCAGAGCCATCTGGCCCACGAGACCAAGGATGTTGAGGACTAGAAACCCAGCAGGAGCATTCAGAAACTTAATACCGCTCACAGACCATATATTATGTAATGTCCCCAGTGGGGCGTGGAGCGGCACCCCGTAATCAAACGCATTAATATTTCTACAGCAAAATGTATGAATATTCACACGAAGAGGGATGAACCTGGGCTATAAATAGCCTCACATCCGTTCAGGTCACGTTTTGCCATCAAGTGAGTTATGAACAAGCTTTTGGTTTTCAGAGCTTTATGGATTTTGGAATTGGGTTGTGAGCCTGTAATATAATTTCAGATCGTGATAAATGCTGTAACGATAACAAAGCAGAGGCAAGGAAGGAGTAACAGGGGTTTAGGCAGAGTGGCCACAAAGGGGCCTCTCTGTGCTGAGGGAACATCCAAGCAGACGCCTGAGTGACATGAGGGAATACACACAAAGATGAGCATGCAAAGGCCCTCAGGAGGGCAGCATATTTGCAGGGGATGCTCAAAGGGACAAGGTGTAAATGGACCTGACCTGCAGGGCTTCAGGACTTGGGCTTGTGGGAAGAGCAGGAAGAAGGATGTGAATGTGGGAGACACACAGCAAGCTACAGGGGAACAAAAGCAGATGGCTTTGAAGGACAAGAGAGGAGAAATCAGAACTCAGGGTGGCCAGGTCACAAGAGAATAAAGATTAGGGAATGTGGTTCATCTCTAAGAAGCCGGGAGGTAGCACCCACCACTCATCATTCACTGGTCTCTCATTNTCCCACAATCCCTGGCTCAGGGCCCTTGTTCATTTCACTCTTACCTGGTTCAGCATGGAGCTAAGCCTTTTATCAGCATCTGCACCCCGACAGCAACCCAGACACCCCAGATACAGTTCCATAGTATTACAACATGGGCATAAACCTTGTAGGGTTTGGAAGACGGGCCAGACAGGGCAGTTCCCAGGAAGGCAAGATTCCAAGGGTCAGTGGGCCCAGGGAAGAGGGATTGAAATAGGGGTCAAGTGTTTGGAGGCATGGGGAAGGAAGCTTCTCTGCTAGCCAGGGCCTTCTGATTGTGGACTCCGCCTTACCATAGAGACATCTTGGAGGAAGCCATGGACATCAGCAGGTGTGTTAAAACAGGCAAGAGGGTGGCTTTCGTTGTCAATAATCCCAAGAAATTAGGGGACTGTTCCTGGCACACATGCCTGGATCCTCCCCCTTTTGGAAAGGTGTCTTGTTTAGACTCCACANAGCTCACTGTCCCCTGTAGGCTGCAGGCTCCTACTCAACCATGGGGCATATTTCATGGCTTGGGAGCTTTCAAACCCCGACAGCTAACATCACACCCAGGACCAAACTGACCATCTGAATCTTGGGACCAGCAAATTGGCAATGGCAAGGTCGGGCGTTACTCCAAAACCACGTCTCCCCTGTGGACTGGCAGCACATGCCCAAGGCCTCATTCCTCACCCAACACCCATGGCTAACACAGTATGTCTGGAAAACCAAAGGCCTCTCTGCAACCAGATATCCCTGCCCACTTGCCTNATGGGAAATCCCCTCAGTGGCCAGGAGTTCTGTAGGCAACATAACCATGGGACTCTGTCTCTTCTACCTGCCACAGCCTCCTTCCCACCTCACTGAGCTTGGCACCTTGCCAAAGAACTGCCTAACAAAATGACTGGTCCCAGCAGGCCAGCCCAGCTGATTGAGGAGACCTCACCACTGTCATACTGTCTGATATAGGCAGGGACATCAGTGTCTCAAAGACATGACAGAAAGACAGCAAGGACTCTAAAGGGCTCAGTGCTGTGCTGGGTCCCCTGGCTCATGGAACTGAGTTTTCCCGAGCCACCTTGCCTGCCCGTACTGGAACTCCTATACCCCTTTAATAAAGGGAAAGTTACAGTACTCTGGGGGGGGGGATTGTTGACCAAAAGCATCTTTGATTTATCAGGTTAAGGGTCTGTGATATCCCTGTCCCTGAGATGTTCCTCCCCAGAGAAGCATCATGAGGAGCAGAAAAGCCCCCAGCTCAGCAATTATCAATAGTTTCCCGGGGAGGGCCATGTGACCCTTCCAGGCCACCTGCACCCACTACCAGCTCTATAGGAGGAAAGGGACATAAATGCCTGAGAATGTCCCTGTCCCCACCACTCTCCTTATCTGTTCACCGGGCCCCAGATCTACCTAGGTCAAGTGTAAAGGAAGCAGCCTCTGGGTCAAGGGTGGCTAAAGAGCACCAGGGAACCTAGGGGCCATATCCCACATTGACCAGAGAGAATCCAGAGTCTGCCAGGGTTGAACATGTCATACATCATGCCTGGATGCTGGCTCCTGCAAAGCTCTCCTTCCCACTTCCAGAAAGGGTACATCTGTCCTCCCTAGGTGCTCTGCTCAGGGATCCGTCTCAATCCAATTACTGCAAGTGTGGGGTGCGTGTCCGCCGTGCGTCTGCAGCCTCTTCTGACAAGCTCAGCACCGAAGCCCTTTCCAAGTCATTTAGGGCCCTCTTCCCTTTCTTCCCATTTTGATGATGTTTCTAAATTATGCATTAAACTTATCTGGGTGAGTTATGCCTCACGGCTCCTGTGTCAGACCTAATGCTGCCGACTCACTGCTGTTTTGTGTTTACGTGGTTGAGGAGGGAGAGCTTTTCCCACCCATTTATCTTCGTATTAGGGTTTAAAGATGAGTGCCTGGGGTGGGCTGAGGCCTCAGGGATCCTGTACACTTCAATTCTGCAGGACCTCACTCATGTCCAGCAGCTGCCCTGCCTCAGGTCCACTGGGTGGGGATCCCAAGACGGCAGTGACTGGAGCACTCACTCCCAGGGAAGACTTTACAAGGAACAGAAAAGCCCCTGCCTCAGAGACTAACAATGGTTGTCCAGGAAGGGAACACCAAAGTTCTGCTGCAGCCTCCTCCCTAAGCCTGTGCAGAGGCGGCTTCTACACCAGGCAACAGATCCTGGATGCCCTGCTGAGCTCTAATGTCCACTCACTCACTCAGATCCTTGTGGCAACTTCTACCCTGCAGAGGAGGAATAGGCAGCCTCAGTGGCCCTCAACCCTGCCCTGGGGCTCAGATCTCACAGAACAGCACAAGCCTGTCCTTCTGGGGCTTTGCCTCTTATTCTCTCAGACAGGCAAAACTGTGACCCCAGGACAAGCTCCTGTAGCCTGGCAATACCCACCCCAGGCCCCAGTGCCTTCCTGAACCTGTGGCTAGCACAATCCATCTGGGAACCCACAGGTCTCTCTGCAACTAGAAGTCTCTGCCCTGCTGCTTGATGGGAGTTGCCCCCCGCCGTGGCTCAGAGGGTTGTAGGCAACATAAGGACATCAGTTGGCTCTGCCTTGCCGCTTCCTGTACTGTCTCCGTATTTCAGGAAAGCACATTAAGAGGTAGGCACATGCAGTTTGAATCCAGCAGATTCCAGACCTTGGGCTCTCAAGCCCTATGCAGTGTACCTGCCTGGAGCTCCAGGTCAGGAAGACTGAAGATTCCCTGGCCACAATGACCCCTGCAGTGCCCTTGATAGCAGGGTAATCCCAGGTTCATCCCCTAGCAGGTACGTCCAGACTGATGCCAACGACATGGCCCTTTCCAATGGGTATCAGCTCCTGCTCACAGCCTTTGGGCAGGAGTTTCACCTATAAGGATGTGAGGGACAATGTATCATATCAATAAACTTGCATCCAGGACTGTCCGTCTTCCGTAATGAAATGGGGATACAATCGCCATGTTATCGAGCACCAGGGCAACCCCGTTTCGGGCACTTATTATTTCCTGCCACGATCAGGGAAGACTGATCGAGCTCAGATAAGTGCAGCTTAAAATTGAAAACCAAGCAATTTACCTTCAATAGCTCCTCTGAATCCTGTGCAGCCAGAGANAGTTAAGGAAAAATAGACTCCCTTCCCATGTTAAGTATTTCCCATTAACATTTGATTCCTCCTCCTTGGGAGATTAGGACTTGGTCAGGGAAGGGGAAGGAGCCCTACCCTTCACAGAGGGGACAGACAGCTTATCCTTGCAGTGCTAGGCTGAGCAAGTGCCTGTGAAGGGCTGGGCCATGCCTGTCCTCGGGACTAACAGGGACAGTGTGCCCAAAGAATGTGTCACTTCCTCGAGTTCCACACTGGTGGTTAATGTTATCAGTTTGATAGCATCTATAATCACCTAGAAGACAAGCCCCTGGGTATGCCTGGGAGGGATTCTCTAGATTAGGCTAATAGAGCTGGGAAGACCCACGCAGGATGCAGGGGCTGGGTCCAGGACTTCATAAAAAAGGGTGAAGCAGGATGAAATGCAGTGCTCCGTTCCGGACTGTGGAAATAATATCCCAGCTACCCCATGCTTCTGCCTCCATGGCTTACCCGCCGTGATAGGCTATGCCCTCAAACCGTGAGCCAGAAACAAACCCTCTTTCCCCTTTCCCCTTAAATTTGGCTTTTATCAAAGTATTTTATCACTACAACCAACAAAATAACCAGTAACCTGCTTAGGCAGGGCTCCCCATGCATTGGCGCAGGCGAAGTCCTCAGGCTGCCCACTGTAACAGGACATTTTTGTGTTGTTTCCATCTTAGGAAGCAGAAGTTGGTTTGGGGAAGCCTGGGTACTTGAAGATGTGAGACCCTTTCTGAGAGCTGTTGTCACTGGAGGCTTGTGGGCTGTGTGTCCCATTCTGTATATCCATAGCTCTCTCCCCCATGCTCAGCGCCTGTGAGGCCGGTTCAGTTTCCTAGCTCTGGGGTTCTCTGCTCTGGTGGTATTGGCCATCAGGAGGCTGAGCAACACTTCTCGTTGGACCCCCAAAGACCTTGCCTCAAATCTCCCATTCTCTGAGGGTATAATAGGAGAAGGGTTTGCTGAGATGTAGAGCACTTCTGCCGGTAAACTAGACAGGTGCCTCCTGAGACTGCCACCCCCCATCAGTGCCACCAAGATAAACTGTTGTGACATTGGTCAGCCTCTGCTACCCTCCCAGCTATGTGGGTTCAGTCCTGGCCAGATGTGTTTGATCACTCCCACCCTACTAGTTGTGCCAGGTAGGGCTGCAAGTAGAAGGGATTAGCCTGTCTTTCACACACCCCAGCTTGACAGGACCTCACAGAAAATACNCTCAAAACAANAGCTTGAGGCCCAAACCCTGAGTCCATACTCTTTTTCTTATTCCCAATGAGCCTATTTATCTGTGCAAAGGGTATATGGGCTCCCACCTTCCCTGNGTAAGAATGAGGGGTTCNTAGAACATAAGCCACTGTTGCCTCCTTGGGAACACAAGCTTCTCCCCTAGGATTTATGACTAGCTTTGTCCTCAGGGCCTAGCTTCTCCCTATAATCCCAGCCCCATATAGAAGCAGTCAGAGGAAGGAAGTTCCAGGTATAGAGGGCATCACAATCTGTGGAGACCCAGCAGGGCCCTGAGTACATACTGGGGCAATTTAGAGGAATATAGGATACCCCTAGCCCTGCGGCCTCTATGTGTCCTGAACAGTGCTAGCCCTGGAGAATTAAGGTCAAGAGAACCCCATAACCCTGTGAGCCACCCCCCTGAGCTGACGTCTGTGCACACAGACCACAATATATAACATGTAGCCTTGCTGCCTGTGCCTTGCAGGGTAGTTCATGAGGGATGCAGCTGGAGGTGCCCTTTACCCATGGCCATGATCTTGTTAGGCAGCTACCATGGCATTCCACCTTCTTTCCCATCAACTGGCCAGTGCTAATTCCAAANGGATCCACAGGAACCCATAACACATCTCCAGTCCCTTTAAGGTCCGGTTNTGGNGGCTAACACCCCTGTACAACAGCAGAGCCACCGGGCAGGGAACGTCAGGCTCACAAAGTATTGAGGAGATAGGGGACAGAGACTTTCCTAGGGCTCCCTGCTCAGTGCACAGGACTTTCCTAAGAAACAGCTGAGAATTCAAGATCATCACACAAAGCCTGACTTTAAAAAGTGGACAGATATGGCTGAGGAGATGGCTTGTCNCCTAAGAATGCTTGCTGCTCTTGCAGAGGACCAGAGTTTGGTTCCTAGCTCCAGGAGATCCAACACCCTCAAGTGACCTCCAAGGACATTCACACACAAGCATACAAGCGTACACACAAATAAAAGTGAAATAATCTCATATGAAGACATGTGTGGTTTTAGTCCCNATAGAGGTGCATATATATCATGTCATAGCCAGCTGAATCTGTGTTAAGCATACCCGAGGAAGGCTGGCAAAAGGAAGGCTCAGAAGGTAAAGGCGCTGGCTGCCAAGTCCAACCATCTGAGTTCAATCTCTGGGACCTACACATTGGAAGGAGAGACTCTGGCAAATAGTCCTCTGACCTCCACACTCATGCCCCCTCCAAAATGAAAAACAAACAGATAAATAAAATTTTAAGTCACCTGACAGACATTTTCAAAATGTCCCTATTGTTGAACCACACACCGATCTGTTCGCTTTTAAATTAGCTCCTGTTTTTATTGCCAGGTAAACAGCACCTGCAGAAACCACAGTAAACACAAACCTGTGGGTGAACAATTATGCAGCCTGTGACAACACGCTGGGACAGAGAGATGTTAACACAGGATGGTTCTGAAGTTCCCCCTTCCCCCACCATCCCTTCATGCAAAGACTGACTGGGCCTAGACACCCCCTCCTCATGGCAGAATTTCTGTGCAGTTCTCAAGCCATGCAGTGCTATCTATTGCCACCATTGATTTGCTTCCCTTTCCTGGTCTCTGAGGGAAAGGACAGACCTAAAGATGACAGGATTCAAGAGAGATTAATTTGTTATTTTAGACCCTTAGAAAGTGCATTTGCGCAGAAGCGGAGTCCCTGGGTCGTAACGAAGTTCAGATCAATTAAAACAATTTACTTTGCTGCTAATGATTCCAGAGCATTGTAATTTATTGGTAAGTAAATGACTTCAAAAGCACATTCCTTTGGTGGCTGCACAGAGGGAATTTTAACAAGTTCTTGGATAAATTGGGTCTGGAATTTGTTAACAGGCCGTTATTGTAAAGCATTTAACAGAGGCCTTTTCACTCTGCTCCAAGCCTCCAAGTTCCCAGAAACAATTAAAACTTATAATCAGTTCTTCAGGGTTTGAGCAAATCAGACCACAAGTGAGGGTTCCCGCTGACAGGTGGGAGACCTTCATGTCCAAAGCCTGTGGCCAGTAGACTCCACCCGTGTCTCCTGCTCCCAGGGCTAAATGTGTCCTGCCTCACCTGGCCTCCACCTACTGTAAGTCATTCTATATGACTCTGCCCTCAATCCTCAGTGAGACCTCATTCTCTCTACTCTCTTCCAGAGAACAAGCTCTGTCCACAGTTTCCACCCTGGCGGTTCCTCTGCCTATAAAGTCCTCCCAATCTTTTGTGGCTGTGATGGTCACATGACTTAGGTTTCAGCTCAGCAGTCTCCTTGGAGTTCATTCATTAAGCCTGCCCATCACCATCATTCTCCTCCGTTATTCTTCATCCTGGCTCACAGCTTAGCTACAGTCCTTGTTTTGGTCTGATCATATATCTATAGCTATGTGCCACCCTTATGGCAAGTCCCTGGGCTGGGGACATTCCCTGCATCATAACCAGAGTGTGTCATATAGTAACTGAGGGAAGGAGTAGGTGCCAGGTCCAGGCACAAGGCATGGCCAGCATCCTGGTGGAATGGGCTACTGTGGTTGCCAGGTCCCAGGCACAAGGTGGCCAGCATCCTGGTGGAATGGGCTATGCTTCTTGTGTGTATCCTGCCTATGTAGGACCAGGTGCTCTGTGTCAAGGTAGTGTTTCGTGTTTGTTTTTTTTTTTTTTTTAAGCAAACTGGNTGCTGCCTTCTCTGTGCTCTGAATGTAGGATCCATAGTGTCCTCCTGAGTTCCGATGGGATCTCTTGGGGCCTGTTCATTGAAATTGAAGATTTCCTATACTTCTTGCCCCAAACACTTGTCTCTTTCATCAATGGCAGCAGTAAGCTAAACAGTAGCTAAACAGGATCAGATGCTGTGAGGGGTTGCTGCGCAGAGGGGCAGCTGGTGCTTGGGGGTTAAAGGATGTATACAAGCCACGCAGTGTGTAAGCAGCAGAGTTGGGCTTGCACTGCCTTTGGTCTGAAATCCTTTATGCTGTGCTGACCAGCAGGCCTTTGGAAGCACCTCCTGATACCCCCACACCAGGCTGGTGACTTCTAACCAAGGTCTGAGTACAGTGAGAGGTGTCTCAGCAAGAGCCCTAGCTGCACAGTCAGAATGAAGCAAGTGAGAAACCAGGAGCTGCTGGTGCACACGTGGTGATTTGGGACAGGTCCCTTGCTTATTCAGTCACAGAGGCCTGCATAGTGAAGAGCAGGCATTGGACGCAATTCCAGACCTCTGCAGCCCAAGTCCTGAGGTCCCCGCTCTCACAGTAGGCCATCTAGTGGAAAGGATACACATGTACAGATAGAATAGCTGCCGGCTTGTGAGCTCTGTGCTCTTCAAGGAGATGTCATCAGGACTGTGACTGAGGGACACAGAAACAGCCCATAGGAACCTAGGGACGAATGTCCCAGAGAGGGGGGCCAGCCAGTTCAAAGGTATTGAGGCTGGAAGGCAGGAGAGAGAGATTGAGAGAGAGAGGAGAGAGAGAGAGAGAGAGAGAGAGAGAGAGAGAGAGAGAGAGAGAGAGAGAGAGCGCGAGCACAAGTGACTGAAGCTGGTAAGCCAGGTAGGACAGGAAGGCTCTAGAAGGAAAGCCATGGGCACCCGAGGGAGCTCTGGGCCCAGGGGCAGGGCAGAGTACCTGGCTTTTATTTGGATATTCTAAGCATAGCAGTGATGGAATTTGATAAATGTGTTTTTGAAGTTCTCTCTTGTTATGAGCAAACTGGACAATTTGGAAAGAGATGAGATGGCCACCTGTGACAAAGCTGGAAGGCCCTACAGGGTCTCAAGAGGACATGGTAGAAGCAGAGGGGGAAGAGAACAGAGGGCTGGGGTGAGTCTAGGGAGGAGAGATCACTGTAGAAAAAGAGGACTATGGAGTGACCAATGGCCTCAGGATTTGGAGAGCTAGGGGCTGGTAAGGCTGTGAGCTCAGNAGAAAGGAAAGCAGGGAATGAGTTAGGGGCATCACGGGTCCTCCAAGCCATATTGGGAGCAAAGCACATGTTGGAAATCTGGATAGACTATCAGATAAACGATGAGGGACTCTGTGAATTGGAGTTAGCTGGACAAATCCGGACCTGCAAAAGGAAGTAGGAAGTCTTGGGCAAAGCTGTGGGGGCCACCGCCCAGGAAGTAGAGACACCAACACCTCAGGTCAGGAGGTGAGGAGGAGCAGAGAATACTGGGTACAGGACCTGTGGGACCCAGGGCTGACCTTCCAACCCCAGAGAGGCCCTTACAAGGCTCCCAGATCACTCTTAGTCAAAATGACGCCTTCTGTCTGGGATCCAGTGTGANCAGGTTTTGGATTATTTGGAGCTGGCTGGCAAACCTTCTAGGACCAACAGAGACTGTGTTTTAGCAATTTTCATAGTATTTTTGGCAGCTGTAGAGACTCCAAGGCAAGGCAGAGAGTCTTTTAATGGAGCACTGAAAAGCAGTTTTTAAAAATACCTTGGAGAAAGCTATTTCAATTCCCGTCTGTGGCAAAAAATTAATGTATAAACTTAGCACCTTAATTTGGTTCTTCTTTGAACTAAGGAGGTGGGAAGCTTTTCCTCTCATGGCTCTGCCGAATGCGGAGGTGTTGTCAGCCAGTGCTGAGAAGTCTGGGTGTTTCTAGGGATGCCCTGTGCAGGCTGGAGCCACTCCAGACATGTGGCATACAGCTAAGCGCTGGGACTTCTCCCATTTCAGAGATGGGGAAACTGAGGTCTAGACTGATCAGTGAGAAGCTAAGAAGAGAAAGCAAGCATGAGGAGGCTGAAGCAGGAGGATCACCATGAGTTTGAGGCCAACCTGGGGCTGCATAGAGAAAAAGAAAGAAACTAAGAAGGGCTAGCCTCAACTCAGAGACAGAAAGACAAAAGGAAGTGTGCCTAGCTACAGCACAGGGAGGGCTCTGAGTTGTTCTCTCATACGTTTGAGCATCTCCTGCAGGATATCCTTACCTCCCTGCGCACTGAAATGTCCTGGTGGCTTGTCATAACCTCAACGCTGAGCTCGGCAGACAGCACAGTGACTCCAGGAGGACTCACTCCTGGAGCCCTCCCAAGTAAGGCTGGGGCCTTGACCCACTGCAGAGGCCTGGATACAGAGGCTCTCATAGGGGTCATGGCCCCTAGCCTACCCCTAAGAATGCCCGTTAAGTGNGAGGCATCCCAGGCATCTGGAGGTCAGAANGGCACCAGACTCCCATGGTACAGAAGAGGCTCNGTCAAGTTTGAGGCTCCCTGCCACACTGCTTCCCCAACACTATCACCATGGTTTTCTGGGTGTGTGTACATGTGCACATGCTTTTTGGGGCCAGCAGTCAACCTTGAGTGTCATGCCTCTGGAGACATCCCTTTACTTTCTGAGTCAGAGTCTCCCACTGGNATCTGGGCCTCCCTCACTAGGTTGGGCTAGCTGGCTAGAGATCCCCAGTGCTGGGATCACAAGCACCCACCATCACATTTGGTTTTTTAGGTGGGTGCTGGGGATCAGTCTCATGATTGCATGGCAAGCACTTTGCCAACTGAGCCATCTCCTCAGCCCTTCACCATGGCTGTTGATTCAGAGTCCAAGAGATGACAATGTCAGACATACCTGAGCGCCACTCAACACAACTGAGACAGACAAACAGACAAAGACAGCGTCCTCTCTGCAGACTGACCTCTGGCAGGATCTTCTCCACATAGACACTCCTTCCCTGTTCCTTTCGCCTTCTCCCTCAGCCTTCTGAGGAGACAAGGACAAAGTCACACCCTGGCTAACTGCCTGGATATGTTTATGTGGCTGGCACTGGGGAAACAGCATTGTGTGCCTGCCCTCATCCTGGGCACTGAGTTCCAGCAGCATCAAGATGAACTTAGCCTGCACTGCCACCACTTTGTCCTGCTCTTGGAGATGGTCAGGAAGTTGGTAAGAACCTGGTACCTGCCTTGAGAATGGACAGGCAGGGCAGAGCATAGGGTCAGGTGAGCCAACTCACAGAGAAACTTAGAGAAACTTACAGAGACACAGCCCATGCCTGTCTTCACTGCAATGCAAGAGCCTTGTCCTCAACCCAAGTGTGACAAGGCCAGCTTTGCTCCAGGCAAGCATGTAACCAGGACCTAGGTTTACATGAAAGCTGCTNTGAAGAGCCACTCACCCTCAGTGGATCTCACTCCTGTAGTCTATATCCACACCCATGCATTAAATGCTAAGGGCACATACCCACCTCCCCACCCAGGGGGCCCTGCAACACCTCCCACAGCTTCTCAGGGCTCTATGATGTGGGGCCCCTCCACCTGACTGGCCTAGCCTGCTCCCATGAGGGTGGACTGATGCCCACTGCTCACATGCACTAGGCAGGGGAGAGGTCTCGTGGGGTCACTTGTTTCTGGGACCAGTTTGCCCCAACTTCCATTTCTCGCCCTGGTTGAATTGGCCATCACCTGCTGGGGACAGCCATATCTGTCAAGCCTCTTGCCATTTGCTGTTATTGGTTCGCTAGCTTTATTGCCTTCCTTGGAGCAGTGAGGGGCAGCCAGCTGCCAGAGAATCACTCAAATTGACATGGTTTTTAAGATTTCATTTCCTCCATGCTTCTATCTATGGGAGGGGACTGACAAGGTGATAGGCACACAAAAGCTCCCCACAGAAGCAGAGCCATGCCTCTGGGACACGCTGTGGTACCCTAGGGCCCTGGTGATCCTGAAAACATGAAGGCCTGGCCTGGGCCCAGGTACCAGCCTTTGGCCTTGGCTGGCAACCGCACTGACTGGTTTTTTGTTCTGTTTTGTTTTTGCCAGTTAGATTTTTTTTATATCAACTTAACACAAGCTGGAGTCACCTGGGGAAAGAGATCCTCATTTGAGAAAATGCCCCCACCAGATTGGCCTGTGGGCAAGCCTGTGGTGTCTTTTCTTTGTTGATGATTGATGTGGGAGGGCCCAGCCCATTGTGGGTGGTGCCACCCCTAGGCTGGTGGCCCTGGGTGCTATAAGAAAGCAGGCTGAGCAAGCCATGGGGAGCTACCCAGTAAGCAGCATTCTTCTACGGCCTCTGCTTCAGTCCCTGACCCCAGCGTCCTGCCTAACCTGAGCTGTCCTGACTCCCCTCAGTGATGAATTGGAAATGTAAGATAAAAGAACCCTGTCTTCCTCAGGTTGCTTGTGGTCATGGTGTTTTATCCCAGCAGTTCTTCCTCTTCCCCCATATCTTGCTCCTGATACCACTGGACTTCTCTTCCTTGGCTTCTCAATAAACACCAGGACAAGAGCCCAATCCCAGGTGGGGACCTCAGACAAGCCTGGAGTCGTTGTCTTATGCTTGACCTTGGGCAGGTTGCTTGGTATCCTAGAGATTCCATTCATTTCTCTGAGGACAGATGAGAGGATGCGTGTGCCAGGTCAGTCCCATGATCTGCACTAGACAAGCTCTCAGCAGAGAGTAGGGCTAACATCAGTGGTTGTTGACTGGCTCCAAGACCTTCAGAGACTGGAACAGGGAGCTTGACTCCAGGCTAGTTAGTCCCTAAGTGCCCCATGGGGTCCGTGGTTAGGACAGGGCACTCCAGAGAAAAAGAATCAGTGCAAGAGACACTGGGACTGAGATGTGGGGACAGAGACAGAAGGAGTCTAAGGAACTGGTCATATGATTGTGGAGCTATAAATCTGCTTTCTGCAGGACAGGCTAACCTGTGGGTGACCCAGGACAGAACTGGTATTCCAGGNAAAGATGGAAGGCTGCCTGCAGGCAGGATTCCTGTCTCTTTGGAGACCTTGGCTTTTGTCTCTTAAGACCTTCAGTTGATGGATGGAAGCCCACTCACAAGATGGGGGGCCACCTGCTTACCAAAAGTCCAATGATTTAAGTGCTAATTTCCTCAAAGAATTCCTTCAGAACAGCAATGCAAGGATAGATTCTGTAGCCTTGTCACATTGGCATATAAGATTAACAATAGGTTTTGGCTGCCCTCTGAGGTCACCATGGGCTCCAGAACCTGGGACCTCTCCCCATCCTGGTCAGTCATCTCCCACCCCAATTTTCTGTCTCTAGGGAAGGCCATCAGCTAAGGGTCTGTCTCCATGGGAGCCTGGTTACTGCCACACAAAGTAACCCAAGAAAGGTCCCTGGTACCTGGGCAGAGAAGGAGATGCCCTGGTTACCATAGACACTGGAGGTCCTAGACAGGCCTCCCAGCCCTGGCACAGCCCCTTCCTGGAAGGCTGGGGCACCCAGAGGAAGTAGCAAAGTGGATGCCAGAAGTCAAAGACCATCGCAGCCTCTCTAGAGGAGTGTTTCAGGCCAGCAGCTGCCACCCGCCACGTGCCTGTTTGAGGCCGGGGAATGGCTCCTTTCAGGTGGTACTGGCTTGCAAGCAGGGACCCCTCATGGGAGAAGCTCAGATCAATACTCCAGTTTTTATCTTTCTTGAGGCTCAGTGTGATGAACAGTAACCTGTGTCTATGACTGATAAATAACCAGAAACTGGCTGTATCCGCTTCCCTTTGATTTTCTTGAACAATTACCTCCAGCATGCCTTGCGTTTGGAGGNTGAGTTTTTAAGTGGCCAAAAGACCTTCCCAATGGAGCCCACCAGGGACTTGTCTGAGCTGGTTTTTCATACACTGAAACACACCCGTAATCTGCAAAAGAGCTTAGGAGAGTGCATTTTGAGTTTCAGGCAGACCTTCCCTGCTCTCCAGGGATGAGGATGTGGGGGAAAGCTCCCACCCCTGCCTCAGACCCTGAGAGACATGATCCTGTCAGCTCTCTCTGGCTGAAGGGACGTGGCTACAGACATGTTACAGCCAAGGCCAACTAGAGCAGGGACTCTGGTTCTGGGGATGACTGGGAAGGAGACTGACTTTTCATTAGGTACTCTGTGTTCTCTGGGAATACTTAGGTTGCTGTGGAACTGGGGACACACCTGCCTCAGCACTAAGAGCCTATGTTCCAAGGAGCTAAGAAGCTCACCTTTCATGATCCAGAATGGTTTCAAATTTTCACAGCTGTCTCTACATGTGAACTAGAAGGAAGGATGGGAATGTGGGTAGCTGTAAGGCTAGGTGAGTGGACTGGGGAGTGAATGGGTGAATAGAGGACAGGTGGAAGACTGGGAAGACAAGTGGACAGGTGTGTGGATGGCTGGAAGGACAGCTGTGTAGGTAGGTGGGTAGATGAGCAGGGTCACAGGCTGGTGGATAGGAAGATTAGTAGGTAGATGTATGGTGGCTGCTAAGATAGAATGTGGGTCAGTGAGTTGATGGGTGGGCGATAGATGGAGGGATAGGAGGGTAAGTGGGCAGGAGGATATGTCGATGGACAGGTTCATGGGGGCCAATAAGTGAGTGTTAGGATTGTTAAGTGGGTAGATAGTTGGGTGGGAGGATCAAGACGTGAGTAGATGAATGGGCAGATGGATGGATGGATGGATGGATGGATGGATGGAT
>LZPO01044195.1:132301-171996 GCA_001675575.1 Neotoma lepida
TGGATGATGGATGGATGGATGATGGATGGATGGACGGATGGACGGATGGATGGATGGATGGATGGATGGACGGATGGATGGATGGATGATGGATGGATGGATGGATGGATGGATGGGTGGATGGATGGATGGACGGATGGATGGATGGATGAATGGGTAGATGAATGTGAAAATGAGAAAGATAACATCCTCAAGGGTAAGATCCTGTTCTCTCGAGATCTACAGAACACAATCATGGTGGGTTCTCTAGGGAAATAAACTTAAGACTAAAGTTAAGAAAGAACTTTGTAGCAGCCACATTGGCCTTGGATAGTAGATGGGGTAGACAGGCAGCAAGCCCCCTACCCTGAGAGTGTTCAGGGAGTGCTTACTAGATGTAGAAAATGTCTTTGTGCTGGGGGAGGCATGACGACCTCAAAGAGTCTTCCCAGCTTCCCCTTAAGTCCCCTGGTTAGAGTCCGCGAGCCAGCGTTTCCTAGGTTTGCCCATGCTCTGCCTTCGCTGCTGCTGCTCCATGGAGTGGACACACTGTCCTGCCTTGCCTTTGGTTAAACTCTCAAGAGCCAGCCTGTAAGAGGACAGAAAGCATGTGACAGTCAATCACCTAACTGTTAGAGGTGAGGGACCGGGGGTGGGTGGGGGTGGGGCATGAGGCGTAAGAAGACACTTCTGCAAAGTCCCTGTGGGAATGGGTCATCAGGACCAAGGCGGAGCCTCCTGGGCCCAGGTCTAGGATCTTTCCTGTTAAAATGGGTACATATCTTTGACACCCAATCCTCCTACAAAGATTCAAAGCTCAAGGTAATCAAAGAGAAGCTGAGAGAAGTCAGAGCTCAATGTCTCTAAGCCCACAGAGAAGAGGGCCTGTGCCCCACCCTGCTGCAGGGCTCATACCAGCTCCCTCAGTGTTTCTTTCTCTTTGGAACAATCTAATTGCCTGTAGCTTCCGTGCTGGCCATCAGTTTGATCTGAGCTCAAGGGCGCAGGCAAGGCTCACCTTGTTCTGCTTAAATAATACAGGTAGTGCGGTTATCGACAGCCTGTCAGCTGCTGGAAAGTGGCTTCCACAAGGCCAGAAGCCCCACAGGGTCCCAGAGGCTCAGCCAGTCACAGGTCCAGCCTCTCGCTGCTGGAGTAGGAGGTCTCAGAGAAGAGGCTAGACCTTTGCAGCCTCAGTGTGAGCTCTGCCCGGTCGTTTCTAGAGTAACCTTCTGTGAGAGGTCACAAGGGACAGCAGTAGCGGTTCCACTGATCTCATAGTGCAGCTGGGCCCCCACAGGGCTGGGGGCTGCACTGAGTCACTTCCCATCAGAGAACAGGCTCTCAGGACACTCTATCCCCCTCCCTCCATCCCTCACACACACCTGCATCTACCTCCATGGGGATTTGTGAGGAGGCTCTGCTCTGCTCCAAGCCAGAGTGGTATTTTTTTTTTTAATGTTTAAAAATTCCCTGCAGCATGGCAGGTGCCCAGCTGCCGGGTCACCCCATCGGCTGTTCTGTCACCAGACATCATGTTTACCCGTCAGAGGCTGTTTCCCTGACACTCGACACTCAAAATAATGATCTCGTTGGAGCATCTTCATGAATGATTCATGAGGCTCTGCTCAACTTTAGGTTAACAGCGAATCAAAGCCCCGCTGAAGGGCGAGCTGTGGAAAGGCGAACTGGGGCGGCATCCCTGCCCCCTGGGGACACACAGGGCCCTGTAGCCCTCCCTGGGGACCCAGGCCCAGTCCTGCTGAGTGAGCTGGTCTCAACCAAGCCTCCGCACAGACAGCAAGCAGAGCAAGGCAGAGGAGTTCCAGCTGTCCCCAAACCCCAGTGACCTTGTGAGGACATTTGAGCTGAAACCCTGAGTCACATCCCTCGATCCCCACCTGGTCGTTAACACCAACAGGGGGCATGACCTTGAGCAGGCATCGGCTTCTTAGAGCTTCCATGTTACTATGCAACTCAAGAAAATGGGCTCNAACCAAAGGCACTAAGGGGCAAAGAGCTTAACCTATGGGCACAGTCCACATGCGGAGCTGGGAGGATTTGCTGCTCTAACCGACTTCGCTCTCTGCACCTTCATGTTCTGATCTGTGAAATGAAAGATCTGAGTTCTGCGGCCTGAGCCCCTTTCCTGGGGTAGGACGCAGCATAGCGCTGTACTTACTTGGCTTGCAACCAAACTGATCGTCACAGGGGCTGGACACCTCCACCTGCTGGGTGGACACCTCCGCCTGCTGGCTGGACACCTTCACCTGCTGGCTGGACACCTCCACCTGCTGACTGGACACCTCCACCTGCTGGCAGGCTCCAGGACATTTCTTAACCATACTCTGGGATGGAGAAAGCTAAGCAACCCAGACCCAACTTATCTCCCCAGCAAGCACAGTCCATTCGTGCATGCACACACACACACACACACACACACACACACACACACACACACACACAGTTCAACACAGTGACCTTCACAGGAAGGGGTGGGCATCTGAGTGGACATGTTGGGCACACTCCACGTGTCTGGGCTCCCACTCAGGACTCTTGAGACTGACTTTGCACTTGATAAATATTTGTCTGTTGCTGAGTTTTCTTAGGGAGACCTGAGCAAACATCTATTCACCCCAGACAGGGCACCAACAACAGACCATCCGTGTCTAGCTTGGTGATCCAAGGAGCTTCATTTGGGGTTACTTACAGGAAAATGGGCAAATTACAGATAGTTGCACCACCATGTCTATATCCCAGGGGCGGACTGGAGTCTTGTGAGCCAGAGAGCCCAAACTTGTGAGAGTCTCATGGGGGAGGTGATCACAATTGTTCTGATTTCAAGATGACAATGGCCATGGTGTGCCCAGAGATCAGAGTGCCACAACAGGCCAATGACGAGAATGTATGGAGTTGTACTGAGCAATGTCTGGAGCAAAGCCCAGTACGGTGGTCACTTTTCNGTTGTCACCTTGTCGGGATCTGGGATCACCTGAGAAAGGCGACTTGGTGAGGTGTTGCCTGGATTGTTGGCCTGTGTTATGCCTGGGAGGGATTTTCTTGATTAGGCTGAGGTGAGAGGATCCACACAAGTGTGCCTGGCCCCAGGACTAAATGAAAAGGAGAAACGCTGAGCACAGTTCATCACTCCGCTCCTGACTCAGATGCACTGTGACTGGCTTCCTCCTTAAGCCCTTGCCACTGTGGCCTCCTCTCCGTGACAGGCTATAACTTTGAACTGCAAGCCAAAATAAACCCCTTCTCCCTGAAGTTGCTTCCTGCCAGGATATTCTATCCCAAAGCACCAGGTTTGTGCTCCTGGCCGTGTGACCTTCTCTCCTCCTGAGAGCAGCAAACCACTGAGTTACTGCATAACTCTGCAACATTTGCCCCCAGAGGCATTCTAGCCTGATTCTGCCATCAGAAAGTGATGGAGATGAGGGCTTCCTGGAGGAGGGGGCTACACAGTCATTTCAGGGGAAAAGTGAGAGGCCATCAGAGTCTATAGAAGTAGGAATCAGCCCCAGCTGAGAAGGCCTGTAGCTTTTCCTTTTCTTCCTTGATGTTCTTCAAACTCCCTACAGCAAGGACAGGGTATTGCCCTGCCTGTGTGGGCAGACACAATAGCAGCGTACAGGAGGGGGCAAATAGCACCTCTAGTGCAAATGACCCTAGAGAGGACCAAGGTGGGAAGAAGCGAATGCAGATGCCCCTCAGGACTGATAATTACTGGGCATGAATGCCAGCTCACATGCCATAGTGAAGAAACTCAGTGGCCAAGATCCACGCCCTGGGTGGGCTCCTGGCTCTGCCCTTTACCACCCAGGGTACCCTGGATAAGTCACCTCACTTCCTGGAGTGTATGGAAATGTCTCTCCTCCTAATTGGGTATTCTGAGGGGCTGTGAGAGAGAGGGCACAGGATGACTAAAGGCTGTTAGCTCAGAGTCAGGGATCCAAGGGGGTCAGGCCTGAAAAGGGAGGAAGTTACTGATCCTGTCTGTATAAATCACAACTTGATTTGCAATAGATGGTTTTCATGTTAGATCCAGTGGTTTAGGACACTACATTAAACATCATCTTCATTAGTAAGGGTTTTGTGTATGTATTAGTTACTTTCCTATTGCTGTGCTAAAACACCATGACCAAGACAACTTATAGAAGGAAGAGTTTATTTGGGGTTTACAGTTCTGGAGGGATGGGAATCCATCACCGTTGTGGCAGGCAGGCATGGTGCTGGAGCAGCAGCTGAGAGCTCAGGTTTAATCCACACAGGAAACAGAGAGAGCTGAATTGTTCGAGTCTTTTGAAACTGCAAAGTCCACCCCCAGTGACTTCCTTTANCAAGGCCACACCTTTTAAACACTCCCCGCCCCCTGCATAAAACAGTCACCAACTACAGTCCAAGTACTTAAGTGCCTGAGACCTGTGGGGGCCATTCTCATTCAAACCACCACATTCCACTCCTGTACCCCTGTAATCTCATGGCCATATCACAATGCAAAAGTGTATTTAGTCCAACTTGAAAGGCTCCCATAGTCTTTCAATCTCAACACTGCTTAAAAGTCCAAGCCTCTTCTGAGACTCAGGCAATCTCTTAACTGTAACTCCCAGTAAAGTAAAAACAGAAATTCCGTACTTCAACACACAATGGCAGAGAATATATATTACCATTCCAAACAGGAGGAATCAGGATATAGTGAGGAAATACTGGACCAAAGCAAGACCCAAACCCAGCAGGGCGAACTCCAAAACTTGTAGTTCCATATCAGATGTGAAAAGGCCAAATGACTCCAGCCCTCCAGCTTTGCTGCCCGTGAGCTCCATCTCTCTGCATGCAGCTCTCCTTGGCAGATAGCCCATGGCTCTGGCATCTCTAACACCTCGGGGTCTCCAACACAACTCAGGCTTCACTTTCACAGCTTTGACCTCTTAGGGATTCTTGCCTTCTCGGGACCTTCATGCAGGGACTGCCCTGCCACACGTTGCCTGGCATGGGCAGTTCTCCTTAACTGTGGAGGAAGGTTCCACAGCCCCTTTATTTATGTATTCTTCATGACTCTAAAACCACAACCATGTGGACGACATTCTGGTACCACAATCTGCATTTGGGTTCTCTAAAGGAGCAGAACTAGTAGAATAAACATATACATTTTGTGTATATAAAGGGGATTTATTAAAATGGCTATAATTATTACCGGCATTGGTCTTAGTAGTCAAACAATGGATGTCTCCCAATAGACAGGCCAAAGATCTGGGAGATGTTCAGTCCATGAGCTTGTGTGTCTCAGCAGTTCCAATCTGGGGCTGGAGTTCCAGAGATTCCTAGAGCTGCCAGTTTTCAGTCTATGTTGGTATCCTGAAGAAGTAGGTTCTAATGCCACCAAAGGGATGCCTTAGCAAGAAGACAGACAAACCTACCAGTNAGACTGGGGGCAAGCAAGCAAAAAGCAAAACTTCCTTCTTCTGTGTCCTTTTATGTAGGCTGCCACCAGCAGGTGTGGCCTAGATTTAGGGTAGGTCTTCCCTGTCAGATGATCCAATCAAGAAACTCCCTCCTAGTCATGCCTGGTTGCTAGGGTTTTAATTGATTCCAGATCCAGTCAATTTGACAACCCAGATTAGCCACCACCGTGTCCCTCTTACATTTGGTGCCTTAGGCAAGTACCTCATTTGTCTCATCTACACATCTGGGGCTAAACCCTTCACTGAAGGTGTGGACTAAAGAGTTTGAGTCCAGGGGAGGGGCCAGATTAGAGGAGCAAGATGTGAGAGGCAAGCAGCATTCTGCTACCAAGTCAGGCCTCCAATGAGGAGGAGCCCTCAGTCTGAGCCTACCCAGGATGTCTGTGTTTGAGATAGTCTGCACTCTTTGCTAATGATGCCGTGTCCCTCATCTTCTTTTTGAGATATTTCCTAAAGATAGGTACCTCCACTGCACCATCAGGTCCCCTCCAGAAATATAACTGATTGGTTAAAGGGCCAGCAGAGACCAGCATGGAAGCACCAAGCAGTTGTTTCTAACCAAGAGGTACAGCTTCTGGACTGCTGTCACATTGTCAGCATTTCCTCTCAGGAAGAGAGTTTTAGCTGAGCCACTGTCCCCTGCTAAAGCTCTTCCTCCTGTCTGCTCCTGCACACAAGGCCTGATATGTGCCTGGCACTGTGTCAGGCTCCCTAGAAAGGACGGAGGAGAGTTAGAGCTGCAGGTCTGGGCTCCTGAGATGATCATCCCAAGCTGATACCCCTGGAAGGGATCCTAGACCAACCTGGTGGTCCTCACATGCAGGAAGCCAGAGCTGAGGTCTAGAGAGGTATTGGGGGTCAGTTCTGAAGGACAAGAGGAGGAGGCAGGGGACACAGAGGCAGCCAGCTACTTTAGGACCCAGGGGAGTATATATGGCATGGTCCTCACCCATGCAGAGTTGATGACAAATTGGGGACAAGCTAAATAGAACAAGATTTAAGCCCACAGCCATGAAGGAAACGGGAGCAGGGACACAAGGAAACTGTGATGAACACCAGCTGAATCACACCCATTGCTCAGGCTTTCAGTCAGGAAAGAGCAATGGCCTTGGTGGAACGCTGGCCCCTGAGGGTTGGTGAACAGAAAGGATTTTTGCAGACGAATCAAAGATAGGAGCAAAGACCCTAGGCTAAAGGTTCCAGCTGTGTCCAGGGGACAGTTTGGCTAGAACAGGTGTTGTCAGTCAGATGTGTGTGAGGAGGGGATCTTAAGGCTTGACTACTGCTGTGACCCCCCCAGAGGTCCTCAGAGACTCATCCCTGGGCTCCTACACCCCCCTCACCACAGCTCTGCNGTGCAGAATCCCATTCTAGCCAGAACCACCTATTCTGTTTCCATCCTCTGCTTTCACAAAACCAGACTCTGGAGACAAGCAGGGAAGATAAAGGGAAAAACGATGAAGATTCATTGGTGCCACAACCAACTCTATTCTGGAAAATTGAAATATTTTGTATGTAATGACAATGGAGTCACTGAGCGACCTTCCCAGAATAACTTCCCAGATATACGACAGTGACAACAGCCAGCCCGTTGGCACTGACATGCTGAAGGCTCCCCAAAGCCACCACTTAAAAAATGCCTCCTGTGTCATTAACATTCCTCACTTGGGGATGTTTATAGCTCGTCACTGTTATCAACAGCAGCAAATTTCAAGAACCTATAAATGACACCACCTCCAGAGACAGAGCCTGCAACAATGCCATCAACCTGCCCAGTCCAGGCTCAGCCAGGAACATCAAAACGGGCTTATCTGATGAGTCCCTAGTGCACCCCGGCCCGAGTCTCCTGTCTTCCTCTCTCACCTTGACCCCCCCTGGAGCCCTGGTTCCAGATGCATCCACTTCGCCTGCTTCTCAGAAGCTGTCAGTGCAGCTGAGAGGAGAAGGATGCCTGGGATGCCACGGGGACTTTTCCAGTGAAGATCAAGGCTTTAAGACAGGGGCTGCCACAGGGAATCTTCTACGGAAGATTGGGGTTTCAAGACAGGGCAGGTGTTGCACTCTTGGGGGCCGCAGTCTTTCTGCTGCACAGGCCTGCACCTCTTTGGAGAATTATGTCCTGAGCCAGTGAGCTAGCTCAGTGGGTTAAGGTGCTTGCTGTACAAACATGATGACTTCTCACAAGGTAGAAGGTGAGAACAAAATCTACAGTGTTCTCCTCTGATCTCTCTCTCTCTCTCTCTCTCTCTCTCTCTTTCTCTCTCTCCCTTTCTCTCTCCTCTCTCTCTCCTCTCTGTCTCTCTCTCTCCTCTCCTGATTCCTTGATGGTTCACTTACTCATTCATTTATTATCCGTCCTTATCACAGCCCACTTGCTGGAGTGGTGGCAATGTTGTATAAATGTCTGGGCCATTGGCAGGATACAAGGCAGTGATTTTCATCTCACAGGTCAAGAAGGCAAAGGAAGACACTTGGAACTCAGAATGTCAGACCCTCAAACTTCTGGTCCCATAGCCAGGGTCAGAAGACAGGGAACGAACTGAGAACTTGGCTCCTGGGAAGAAGTGCAAGCCCCACCCCCCCACTCAAGTCCTCCCTCTAGATGATGATGGACATTGCTGTTGGAGAACAGGAACCACTTAGCAGAGTGACAAAAAGCTGACTCCTTGAGTGCAGATGTGACCATGCTGCAACCACACATCCCTTTAACCAGAAAAAGGGGCTGCCCACATCGCAGTTGTAAAGATCACCTGACACTGATGCAGGTCAAGGGACAGACACTTCTTGTACAAACATGGTACTTGCTAGAAACCATTACTGTCTGTGAGGAATCTCTCCTTTTTGCTGTGGACTTTAAGTCTCCTAAAAAGGAAGAGACCCAGTGAGACATCCACAAAGCCTCTTGGTTTGGAGAGAGTCTACCTGATAGGAGGAGAGGTGAAAAGTCACTTTGGAGATGTGGGGAGAGTCCAGAGGCGTTAGCGTGCCAAGAGGTGTGTCTGTATTGTCAACTCCTGGCTTTGGCCAGGCCTGCCCAGTTTTGCCATCACAGAGTGACCAACCAGTCACCGACTTCCCCAGCCTCGGTTTCTCTCTTCGCCAAGGTCTTCTGAGACCTGCTGTTCATATCCAACACCCACTCTGGCGACCCGTGGGGTGCTCTGTACCAGATTGCTGGGGAAATCTAACAAGATAATGAACGTGGGAGGGCTTTGGAAATGCCTAGTGTTTTGTAAATGTAAGATTTTTATTCCCATTCTCCACCCTTTTTAAAAGGATATTTTCCCTCCATTCAGCCAAATTTAACTTGGATGATGAAGAACCAAGCCCGGGCTTCCCAGCTATAATTTTCTTGCTTCCTTTTGCCTCTGAATATTAAAACACAAAAGCTCACATTGCTGAGAGGAACCCAAACAGCAGCCTAGGAGAGGTGTGATGGCACCGACAGAATTCAAAGTGATATTTCAAGCAGGGCGTTCTGTTTATATAAACCTTGAGAGTACTCGATGGATGTCAGCAGAACTTTGAAATTAAAATTGCTCCTTTTTTTCCATACACTGCTCGCTCTATTATTGAGCCTGTGTCTTGGGTAGCCGTGGAGGTTGGAAACCACTTGGGGTTTACTTCATAACGCTGGAAATGCTAAGAGATGAGAAAGGAAGGCACGGCATGTTAAACGGNTCCGCTCGGCAAGGCCAAGTCTGTTAAAACACCGCCATCAGGAGCTCTGTCCAGAGTGCTGAAAAGGAAGGCCTGGCCCCAGAGAATGACTGGAGGAGGGTTGATCTGGAGCCTTCTCCAAGGGTTATTTCTGTTTGCTCCTTAGAATCCTGGTGGGGAGAGAGGGGTACCCCGACAGGCCACGCCCGCTGTATGAGCTGGTGTGGGTGGGGCCCTAGCAGATGGAAGGAAAAAGGTGAAGGGGGAGCTGAAGACAGGGCTGCCACATGACAGCTACCGTGGAAATGAGAGAGGTGCACTGGGAAGCTGGAGGGACTGGAAGATACAGTAATAAAATAGAGAGATACACTCAGTGACAGCAGAGAGATAAATGGAGCAAGTTATATGCAGGGCTCATTTTGGTACAAATATTTGAGACTCTATGAAATAAGGCTGTTTATTACAAATCTGTCTTCAGAATAAGTCTTGCCACTATGCAGATGTCACCTGTAGNGAAAATCCCCCCAGATGTGGAGGGTTGAGCTCTGGGGACCGGATGTGAATGACACTGACCTTTCTATGATAGCCCTTCCTGTGAGGGTTGCTGGGAGCCAGGAGAGTCTTCCCTTGGGCCACTTTGGCAACCTTGACTTTGATTTCCAAGGTATCTGCTGCAACTCTGAAGTTTCCTGATATCAAATCAAGTAATAATTGTGTATTTATAACTGAGAAGTCTCTCTGTAGTCCTTCGTACCCAAGAGGTTCTTCTACCGGCGCTTCTCCAACGCCAACAGGGCAAGTATAGGCCGCTGTTCGGAGCTCTGTCCATAGTGCTGAAAGTGAAGTCCGCGCACAGGGAGTGTGCACAGGAGGGTTCCTCGGGGTCCCATTTCCTGGGGCTCATTTCTCTTGCTCCCTAGAATGTTGAAGGAGGGAGATGACATGCTCTAAGTGGGCTGTGTGAGCTGATGTGGGCGGGCCCCTAGCAGGCAAGGGGGAAGGAGGAAGGGTATGTCAGCGAAGAATCAGGCAAGACAGATGGAAGACTCCAGGAACCTGTCAACCTCTTTCCGTGCAGACTAAGTGCCAATGATCCTCTGCCTGAATTCATTTGAGGCATCCTTCCTGAGGCCCAGGGAATGATGGGAAGTTGTTAGGAGCTAGTCTTGAGTCCAAGAAGACCTGAGTCCTCTTACCATCTGGTTCTTATGCCAGTTCAATAGATAACCTTGACCACAGTTTCAGTGTCTGCTTTAAGATACCCAGGTCAACTGTGATCCAAAAGTATTAAGCAGAAACTTCCAGACTCAGGAAACTCCTAAGTTCTAAGTGGCGTGCTGTTCTGAATATCATGATGAAAGTTCACACCCTCCCACCCAGCACATGAATCATCCCTCTGTGCAGGCCATCCATGCTTCCATGAGTCATGCCCATTAGTCTCTTAGTGGCTGTCTTGTGTATCAAATCAGCTGTCTTGGGATCTGAGTGCTTACATCTGGGTGGATTTTTCTTAGCAATGAATCCAACATGCAAAAATTTTGTTGTTGCAAAGAGAGTACCAGGGCACACTGCCTACAAGGACAGAGTAACTTTGTCACTCTGTGACAATGCCATGGAGCATACAGGAAACAGTGTATGTAGAGGACCTGAAGGGCTAGCAACCATTTCAGGTATTTCCTGCAGATAACGCAAGGCTGCTGTCTATCAATAAGCCAAAGAAGGCCTTGGGGCTCATGTGGTTCCCAAATCTTGCAATGGGCATCTTTTCCTGATAATCTGAAACTTAGACACCCCCTGGGTGTCACAGAGAGGTGATGAGTATGTCAGTGACAAGGTCACCGTGAGGACATTGGCCACATATAAAATCTAGGATTTATGTTCTTAAAGGAATTTGTTCTCGTGTCACAAATTTTCATTTTTTTTAATAAATGTAAACTTTTTAAAAAAGATTTTATTTATTTATTACGTATACAATGTTCTGCCTGCATATATGCCTGCAGGCCAGAAGAGGGCACCATATCTCATTACAGAAGATTGTGAGCCACCATGTGGCTGCTGGGAATTGAACTCAAGACCACGGGAAGAGCAGCCAGTGCTCTCAACCTGTGAGCTATCTCTCCAGCCCCATCCAGACTTTCATTTCTTTAAAAAAATGTCTATTTGTTTGCTGGAGGGGGGGCGTGTGTACATGTCACAGGACACACATCATCAAAGGCAACTTGCAGGAGTCAGTTTTCTCCCTTCTACCACGTGGGGCCTGAGGATTGAACCAGGCGGTCAGGGTTGATGGCAAGCATCTTCACCCATCAAGCCATCTGACCAGTCTCTAAATCTTCTTGATTTTTAAGTCAGTGCAATGATTGCAGGGTCTGGAAGCTCAATCATCTGTCTAACCAGCATTGGAACCAGGTTATCCAGAGTAAAAGATGATGACTGCCAGATCAAGTGCTCTCGCCTGTGATGGGAAACAGTGACAGAAGTGGTTCCTTCCCTTCTCTGAATCTATTTCCTCTGCCCCTAAATGAGGCTAATCACAGTGACAGGGAGACACTTGAAGACTGCAGCCCAGGGCCTGGCACAGATCGACACTAGCTCTTCTTAGCATTGTCCAACCAAAACTCACCCCTGCTTCATGAGCATGGTAGATCCCCATGGAGATTTGAGTCTGTTGCCAAGACATGTGGTNCTCCCATGGCAGCCCTGGTATTGCTCCAGCAACATTACCATCATCCATAGGTGTCATCTCAGAGGACCTTGAGCACATAAGACTGCAGGATTGCTACATTGTCTTCCCCACCTAAACCTTGAGGACAAGGCCTCTGTTTTCCTTTTGGTGCACCTCCAGAGCCTGGCACACAGCAAGTCAAGAAAGTGTTAGCTGTGGGCTAAGGAAGTTACTCAGGGATAAGGCTGCAGTCTGTGTAATAATGAGGACTTGAGTTGAGTTCCAAGAACTCATGGTAAAAACCAACACCAGACTTAGTCATGTACACTTCTGGGGGCCAGACTTAGCCACATACACCTATGGGGGTCCAAGACAGAAGAATCATGGGAGTTTGATGGATGCCATCTTATCTCCAGGCTCAATGAATGACCCTGTTTCAAGGAATAAGGCAGAGAATATACAGTAAAACATCTGACATCCTCTCCTTGGGTCTCCACATTTTATGCACATAGGCACGTATACACATGCACGTGCACACACACACACACCTACACCATACACATAGACACACAATAACAAGAGAGAGCATGCACAAAGGAAGGAGAGAAGGAAGGAAAGAAGGCAGGAAGAAGAGGGAAGGAGGAAAGGGGGAAAGGACAGAAGGAAGGAGGGAGGAGATAGAAGGAAGAACTAGCCAGCTGTGTGATGAGTAGAAAAGAGCATTTCAGGCTAGCTGCCTTCCAAACCAGAGCAGATCCCAGCTTCACAGAGTCTGGCGGCTTCTCACCCGCCAGGACCATCTTCCAGGTGAGGGAAGCCTTGCCTCTGGGCCTCCTTTCACCAGGTAACTCTGAGTCTCTGGGAGAGTCATTTCCATTCTCCCGGCCAGAGGCCTTGGACCCCAAAGATGAGCTGTACTTTATTTTTGTCTCCCTCGTTCTGGCCTGGCCCATGAGACTGTGTCCTTGAAGTGGTCCCAGCCAATTCTGATGATATTTTACTGTGTTTTTCTAATTTAACACCTTTTCACAGCTGTGATTAAAAAAAAGAAAGAAAGAAAGAAAGAAAGGAAAGGAAAAATAGAAAAAGAAAGCACACATCAGGAAACACCATCAAACAGAAGAAATGTCCCCTCTCCCTTTCAGCTCAAGTCAAGCACTGTAATTTACATGAGAACCTTGTGGCTCGGGGTATTTACCTCCCATGGAACCAGTTTCCTCCCCCATTATGAGAATGAGATGATTAAAAAACTTCCCTGTTCCTTTGATACTGAATTAAGTTGGCTCAGCCCAATTGCACGTGCCAGTTTGAAAGCTCTTATATTATTGAGTTGCAATTTAGAACTATCTATTTTTTTCCAGGAAAAAGAATTAACATGATTTTTTACTTGATCTTGCATTAGATATTGGGGAAGGGAAATGAGGGATTTGTCCAAATTTGATGAGGAAGTTTGCATCCCAAGAAGAAATTTTAGGGAGGCCAGGCCAGGGAACAGCAAGGGCTAGGCCACTTATTCCTCATGGCAAGTCTTTAGAATCTCCCCGCGTGAAGTGGATCAAGTCCAGAGAGGCAATGTGAGATGGGTGCTAAGGAGGGAGGGGGGGCTTTCATCCGTCCCTCCACCCACTGACTACCATCGCTGCCTTGGCCCACGGTGAAAGCCACCTACCCTTAGGAACAGAAGCCCTGCCTCCAACAGACTTCAGCAGTACAGAGCCCCTGGGGGCTTGCAGGAGGGTTACTGGATAGAGGGCTCAGCCTTGTCCCCAAGGATCCAGGTTCCTGTTGTACATGTCAGTGACACAGGAGACAAAGGTCAGGAAGTCCTAACCCCCCTGCTCTTCACTCAGTAGCCAGAGCTAATTCAGGTCACATGCTTATTCCTGAAGCATCCGCAGCCAGGACACTTAGGAAGAAACTTGACCAATCAGGCTCTCTCACCTGCTTCCTGAGGCTCATGTCTACACAGGGAGGAAGGGCCTTTGGTGGCAATAAAAGCTGCAAAGAAAAAACAAGGGCACCTACCGTAATACCTTGGGATATGCTTCCTAAATGTTGGACTCATTCACAAAAAAGTATATTCAGGAAGCCAGAGGTAGCTGGAAATGAGCTCCCCTCCCCCAGAATAGACAAGAGCTAAACCGTGCCTCTTGAGTTCTCTCTAAGGACAAGTGTACTCCTCCCCAGTCTTCACAGCTGAATATGGTACCCAGAGAATGAACAAGCTCTGGAGCCATTGTGAGCCTGGTAGTTATTAGATAATGGTAGTTTTGCTCCCCATTGGACATTTGAAAATATCTGGGGACAATTTTGTTGTTGTTGTTGTTGTTGTGATCATTTGAGAATGCTACTGGCACTACAGGGTAGATGCCAGAGATGTTAGGAAACACACTATAGATCCCAGGGCAGCCCTCAACAATAAAGAATGACCCAGCCTCAAACCTCTACAACTGTGAGACATGCATCCAGGCCAATCCCATAATGCTTTGCTCCCTAGGGGGGGATACAAAGTAAGATGGTTCATCAGCTAGATATGGCTAGAAGCTGGAAGACATAGACCTGCCTTCGTCCTTCCTTCTTTTCTCTCAAAAGACTTTCTTTTATGTCCTACAAATATGCACAGGTGTATAGAGAAAGAGATCTCTGCAAGAAGACCACTACTGTTGGAGAACAGAGCCATGTTCAGCCACCCCTGTGTCTACCCCAACAATCATGACTGGGTATTCCATAGCACTGGTTGGAATGAGGAAGAGGAGGGAGGGATGGAGGAGAGGTGGGCAGTGAAAGCATGATTGAAGCTAGGGCCCTCCAGGCAGCCTTCAGCTGAGGCTGAAATTGATGAGGAAGAGGAGGGAGGGGTGGAGGAAAGATGGGCTATGAAGGCATGATCGGAGCCAGGGTCCTCCAGGCAGCCTTCGGCTGAGGCTGAGATTGGCTGGTTTAGCTAGGAAGCACTCAGTGTTCAGGAGTGAGTCAAGGGAGAGTTGAAGCACTTGCTTGAGAGATTGAAACTGGCAGTTGAAGCCAAGCCAAAGGGTCCTCTGCAGGTAGGAAAGATGTCAGATGGAGCCTGGGAGACAGGCACTAGATGAACAGGACAAATGGGGATGTCTCCTAAGGAAAGTCAGAACACTGTGGCATTAGGCCAAAACTTANGGGAGGCAACAGAGTACTGGTTGGGGGCTGGGACACAACAGGGAAGGAGGAGACTAAGCAAGCCAAGGAGCCTCTCCTAAGAGTGACCCAAGGACAAGAGGCTCCCAGTTCTTGAGGAGCCATTGGCTCTTGGGCAACTCCCTAGCAGATACCAGGAAACCCCAGACCCTCCCATGTTTCAGTGACAGACCACAGCCGGACTTTTGTCTTGGTCCCATGAGCACCAGAGAGCTTCCCTGATGGACTGCAATCTGGGGTACCAAGATTCTCCATTGGCTTCTGAGTATTTGCTAAGTTAGATACCAGCCTGAGAAGGAACAAGAGAGACAGAGCATCCTGCATCCTTGTGCATAACCAATGCTGGGATTGGTGGGAGCCCTGGTGAATACTGTCCTGCAAAGTTAGCAGGAAACTAAAAAATCAATTTCCTGCCAGGTGCCTCTGCCTGGTGACAACAGCCAACACCCTTTGTCACCAGCCTGCATTGGGCTAAGGAGGAGGGATCCACTCAGGAAGCTTACTAGATGAGAGTTGGAAAGACCTGTGCACTCCCTAGAGGAGCAAGGATGCCCAGCAGGGACCAGCTCCAGTACTAATACTTTGAGAAGGTAATGTGATTTAATCTGGCCATGGTTGAAGAACACTGGGCACTAGCTAAGCTTTGCCATGCCATGGCTTCCCTTTGCCTCTAGAGACAGGTTAGGCATCTTCTCTGGACAACCTCAGGTGACACTGTAATCACACCCAACCTTTGGTTTTCTAGNAACAGCTGTCCAATAAGGAGTTATGAGTTTCTAAAACAAAAAAGGCCCAGGAAAATTGACACTCACCCCAACCCTTCCACGAAGCTGTGAGGAGATATGGTGATCGCCTTGGAGGCACATGAGGTCAAGAAAGTCACAGCATTTAAAGTGGCCCAAGGGAGATGTGAGCCAAGAGCTGGCTCCACACCCCGGCTCCCTCCATCATGTAGCAGCAGGCTGGGCAACAGAAGAGCCCTGCACCTTCCCATCTTTGAGTTCCAGAATTAGTATCGCTACTGAAAGCGACTGACTTATTGGAACCCAGCCTCCTTTCCTCTATTCTACTAACCACTGACAGACAGATCATTCTTGCAGAGCAAGCCTTAAACAATGGGAGCTTGGTGACTTCCTGCAGGGTGAAATGGTTTCATCCTGGGCGGCTTCTCTGGTGATCCGATCTCCACACGCAGAAGTTTGCCTTCCGAGGAGAGATTGAATCTTGACTTCANTGGAGAGCCTCATTCAACATTAAAGTGTTCCTGGGCCAGTTCACTTACTCAGCAAATATTTACTCAGCCTCGCTCTGGGCCCTATGCCAAGTCAGATGCCGGGGAGAGAGAAAGTCGTCAGGCCACCATGATGGGAACTGGCTTTTATCCGTCCTTTTCAGGCCACAGGGACAGACCTCCTCCTCCTCCTCCTCCTCCTCCTCCTCCTCCTCTTCCTTTTTTGGTTTAATGAGATAAAGCCTTATGTGGTAGCTCAGCCTGACCTGGAACTCACAGCAAACCCCCTGTTTCAGCCTCTCAAATGCTAGATTACAAGCAAGTGCCACCCATTCTGGCAATTTTAACATAATTTAGGGACTCTTGCTTTTTCAGTCTGAGGGATTATTTTGATTCTTAACCTGTGTTTCTTTATTTGCCGGCTGTTTTTCTGCACGCTCACCAGGGGCCTGTGTCTGCCCTACAGTGTCCATCTCTGATCCATGGTTCTGAATCCCTTCACTTTCCTCACTTCAGAGTCAACATCAGCACCTCTCCTCACAGCCCTCTCTGAGCTCCCCAGAAGAGCCGTACCCTGTCACCCTCCACCTCCGTTAGCCTGCCATCTTATACCCGATTCTTGAGCCTCATGCAGAATCACAGTCACCTTCTTTCTTCTTCCTTAAATATTTATAGTTTGTCTCTGACAGCAGAGGCTGTCTTGTTCATGGTAGATCCCAAACCTAGGCCAACCCTCAACACTGAGGAGTTCTCCAGAGATCTCTGTCGGAGTGAGCAACCAGCCTTTGAAATCAGCAGAGGGGGAAACTCTCCAGGGGCCGAGTATCNCACAGCGGCCCTAGAAGCCCCTCTGACCTTTCACTGATGGGAAAGTTTGAGATGGTAATCTCCAGGTGCTACACCCTCAGTCCTAGACAGCAGGGAAGCACACACAAGTGCTCATGTGCACACACACACATACACACACACATCACACACACACACACATCGCACACACACAGTTTCTTTAAAAAGGCATGCAACACGATTTGTCTAAAAATGCCCTCTTTCAACTTTGCCTTTTAGCATCCCCTTTCCCAGAAGCTTCCCCAAGGAGCTGCTGGCTCAATGTCCCTCCAACCACAGGATTAATTGCCATCCTTCAGTAGCTAGTGTCTCTTAACAGCTCCATGGCAACCGTGCTTTGCAAATGCCAGCCAGTGTTTTTGCCAAAGGGACTCTACCCCTACACAAAATAGAACATTCTGAGTGAAATTTAAACACACTTTTTGAACGGCACTGTTCAGAATTTCTTCACACTTCACAAATGCTTTCTTTGCAAACATGGGTGTCCCAGTTACCCTGGGTGGGTGCCAAGGCCCTCAGCCCGGCGTCTGTTTTCTCTTAGCTTCCAGGCAGCCGTGGTGAGACTTGAAAACAAACAGGATGAGAGGGCTGTGGTTCCCCAACCAAGGAGAGTGTGTGTGTGTGTGTGTGTGTGTGTGTGTGTGTGTGTCCAGTTGGTGATGACCCACCGGAACTCTACCAAGAGATTCTTCGGACCCTGGAAAGAGCACCGCCTACTACAGTTTAGTGTAAAGATAGGAGCAGTGACTGGTGTATGAGAGGTCAGACAAAACATCTTGCTCTGCTCCCACAGTGAAAGCAATTCTGGCACACCCACCTGTAGAAGTGTCCAGAGGGGTCTTGCAGCATCATTTACTCTGCCTCTGCAATGGCAGAGGAGAGAAAGAGAGGGAAGTCAGTGGATAGCCAGTATATAAGCCACCCACTGGGACGTGCATTTGCTTACCTGCAAAAACAATGCCCAGCACCAGCACAGAGGCTCCCAGCCTTAGGTCCATGCTGAACATCCATCCATTCACTAGCCTCAAGTGCCGATATGTTCCATCAGCTAGTCATTCAACCGACATTCATTGCCTACAGACTTGGGTGAAGTTCCTTCTGGCTTAGATTCTGATCTCAGAAAGCCTTGGTTCTAGAGGAGGGATGTGGGACCCAGCCCAGATCTGGGAGAGGAAGCTGGNCTACCCAACTTTTCATTTAAGATCTTGGGAAAAAGAAATTCTCTGTGGTTAGAAGGTGAGGAAAAATGCAAGGAAGGTGTTGTGGTAGAGCTGGTATTTCAGGAGTGGGTGAGATGTAATGAAATTCTAGACCTTGAGATATGGTGGGAAGGGCAGGTGACAGGAAGAGCAGGCTGAGTGGTCCCAATATCAGAGCTAAGGGGTAAGAAATGTGCTTGCTAAGTGTGTGATTTGTTAACTGTGTGGATCATGGAGACATTTGGTGCCAGGAGTGGGGTTGTGTTCACAAGAAACCAGGGGTTACTGAATATCAGCACCAGAGCTGAGACTTGGAAGGTAGCTGTCACAATCAGATGAGGTGATCTAAGGCAGAGAACCTGGCCAGGACCCAGAGACAAGGCAGGGAGGTCAGGTGGGGTGAGAGGTCAGGCCGGGTGAAAGGTCAGGTGGGGTGAAAGGTCAGATGGGGTGAGAGGTCAGGTGGGGTGAAAGGTCAGGCAGGGTGAATGGCCACAGGAACAGAGGAAAACATTTTCTCCCCATCACTGCTTCTGTTCCTCAAGCAACTTTGCAGACATTAGCAGCAGCAGCACCTAGGACATGAGAGTCTAGAATCAGAGCCACCTGGTGGCTCTGTGGTGCCCCGAATTGGTCTTTCTGAGCAATGCTCAAGAGATACTTGGAGCAAACTGGAGGAGACCAGCTCCTTGGAATAGGCTAGGTTGTAGTGGATAGCTGTTTTGGCTTTTGGCAATGGAACTGCCCCTTTAATGACAACAGGTAACCATGACACCTGCCTAAGACCTCCCCCTAGGGNGTGGTTCATGGGGGGGCCCTTAAAAACTAGGGATGCCTGTGTGACCTTCCTCCCCTAAACCCAAGCATAGGAGGTCATCAGCTCCCAGCAGTCTACAATATCTCCCCACTCTTGTCCTCGGAGTCCATAGGAGAAATGACAGTTTGAGGCAGTGCTGGGACTTAGGGACCCATCTTGTTGCTGCCCACAGTGTTGGCATAGGCCACTAACTTCAAGAGGCAGCAATGAAGATGGATGAGTCCTCCTCTTCCTTCTCCTCCTCNTCCTGCAGTACCATTGAACCCAGGACCTCATGTATGCCAGGCAAGCACTCTGCAATTNAGCTACATCTCCAGCCCCTTTCATTTTTTTTTTTAATTTTCTGACAGGGTCCCCCTTGGCCTTGAACTTCCAATCCTTCTACCTCCACCTCCTCAGTAGTTGGGATTACAGGCATGCTCCACCATTCCCGGTTAAATATGCTGTCTTGATCCATGTTGGTATTCACGATATGAAACCCCACTGGCAAGAGGAGAGGAAGGGCAGGCTGGCATTCCCTGCAGGGCTCAGCTCTGAGGAAGGGGTGCCCAGGCAGCATCTCTGCAGAGGGGGCAGCTCCAGCTTTACCTACGTCGTTAGCATTGCAGCTCCGTTATTACCCGAGGAGGCTTACAGGTTATCAGTGAGCTACAGAAGCCNTGGGAGAAAGGATAAAGATAAAGAGGGGTTTTAAAAGAAAATAACAAAAAGAAAAACTGTATTTTCTAATCTGAACCCTGCCCTGTAGTAGCTTTGTTAACTCCAGTCACTCTTTCAGGATGTAAACTGTTCAGGGCCACAATGACGATACTTCATCTTCACATTAACAAAAGAACACACAGCCCAATTTCACCATGATTCCCTCTAAAACCACTGCTGGACTCTCACTGCCATGGTTGCCAGAGCATACAAATCCTATAATTTCTTCATGGACTAGGCAGCCAGCTTGCTTGTCAGCCAGGGGAGAATTGGGGTTGATGTCTTTAATAGAACCTTGTGGGGGCATCCTCCAGAGACTCCTTCCAGAGCAGGGGGAGGTGGNCCAAGCCCCAACCTCCCAGACTCCTCTGCTTAAAACACCTTCCCCTCCTTTGCTACTGTCTGGAGACTCGGCAGGAGGCAGGAACTCTGAAGAATTAAATTCAGGTTCCCTTTCCAGCTCAGAAGGATCTCCTACCAGAGGGCCTATTTGCAAGGTTAAGGTCATAAAAGGAGACACTGGCCAGGAAGGAAGCCAGCCCTGTTNTGAATGTCATTTGAGTGGACAGTTTGAAGTTCTGAAAGCAGAGGAGACACACCCATTGCTTCCAGGGAGATTGAGAGCATGGAAAGGGCAGTGTGCAGGGGGACAGCGAGGGTGAGGGGAAAGGATGGCCCCCTGTCTTATTCTCCTGCTGTCCATGGGGTGACATGGGCTCAGTCACACCCTCTCTCCATTTTGCTAGCTGAAGTGGAAGAGAGGATAGGTCATCCAGTTTTGTCCTAGCTCTATCAACCTCTTTTAAGGGGGAGAAGCCGGAGTCGCATGCTTAGCAAAGTCCTTATGATCTTCCAAGCACCGATTAAACTGCACAAAGCACCCAGGCGAGGCAGTGAACAGCAATCACCAGAGAAAGTCTTGAAAGGCCCATGTCCCATGATGCTTACCACCCAGGTGAAGAAAAATGAACCTCATGGCCCTAAAGAATCCCACAAAGTCAGGTAATAATGTGGCAGGATGAAGTCCAGGAATGGTCACCTTGAGTTCATAGAGGCTTGTGAACTATTTCCTGAGAAAATGTAGCTTTGTCTTGGGAGCTAACTAAGNATCTTCTCTGAGATTGCATTTGTGATTGGTCAAGAAAGGTTCAGAGAGGCTTCACCCAGCAACCAATGGAAACAGATGCAGACCCACAGCCAGACATTAGGTGGAGCTTGGGGAATCCTGTGGGAGAGGGGGAGGAAGGATTATGAGAGACAGAGGGCCCAAGGACACCATAAGAAAACCCACAGAATCAACTAATTTAGGCTCATAGGGGCTCGCAGAGACTGAACCGCCAACCAGAGAACTTGTGTGGGACTGACCTGGGCCCTCTGCACATATGTTACAGTTGTGTAGCTTGGTCTTCTTGTGGGACTCTTGGCATAGGGAGTAGGGGCTGTCTCTAACTCTGTTGCCTGCTCTTGGAACCCTTTCNTCCTGCTGGGTTGCCTTGTCCAGCCTCAAACTGTGACCCAGCTGGGGGAAAAATAGTTAATTAAAAATTTAAATAAAAAAGAATGGTTCCTCTTTACTATCCTGCAGTTTCTTTCACATCTCGTATCTTTCTCAGTGTTTGCAAAGAACTTTATAAAGTGGGCTTCGGTTTTTATACATTAACTCCCAAATATGCAATGTCTAAATCTGTTTGACTTTACTCCAAATAGAGGTTCTATAAGATCTTAGAGACAGTTTGTAGCGATACTTTGAGACAAATTGACATTGTTTTGGGAGGCCTGGTATACCAGGAGTCCCCAATTTGAAATGTTAGGGCTTGTTCCAATGCTGTTTCCTTTTACAACCATAACACCACACCTGGCTTTTTATATTTATTTTATTTTATGTGTATAAGCATTTTACCTGCATGTATGTATGTGTGCTATGTGCATGACTGGTGCCTGGTGGAAGTCAGAAGAANGCATCAGAACCCTTGGAACTGGGCTTACAAGTGGTTATGAGCCACCGTGTGTGCGCTAGGAACTGAACCAGTGTCTTCTGCAAGAGCAGCAAAGGTTTTAACCACTGCACCATCTCTCCAGCCCCATGGCTTTAAAAAAAAATGGGTTCTGGGAGTTGAATTCAGGTCCTCAAACTTGAATGGCAATTGCTTGACTGACTGAGCCATCTCTCCCTTATGTAGGTAAGAATACTGAGGTGCAGAGACATGATTGACCACAGCTAGGAAGCCTCAGAACCCAGATTCAAACCAATTCCACCATCTGGGACACACTTCTTTAACCTCTAACAGACCTGGGCTCAGAGATTGGGGCTTGGGCAAGATCGGCAATTCCTTGCACTTCAGGTTACCTGTGTGCCCAGAGACCCTAACCTGCAATCAGACCTTCTGAGGGTACTGTGGGAGTAAAGAGCCACTTCTTGTGACATACTTACCACCTAGCACCTGTAGCATACAGGTCCACAGTGATGGTAGTTCACAGTAGTTACAGTGATGGTGGTGATGGTTGCCCAGCCGCCGCAAAGGCAGAGTGGTACAAAGAGAGAGCTGTGGGCTCAGAGAAAGATGTGATCTTTTTTCAGAGTTATGGCTACAGTAGAAATTTCAACTTGAGCTGACTTCAGTGTGAAGGGGTGTATAAGGGCTCACACTTCTGAACAATCTTAAAGTGTGTTAGCTTCAGGCATGTCTGAATCCAGAGACTCCATCAATGTCAAGGAGGTTTGTTAGGTGGGTTTCTTAGATTCCATGTGCTGGTGACAGATAGCTCATGAAGACAGCCTTCATCATCTCCTTCCTAGATGCCATTTTATCCCACCTCTCCTGCCTAGACCCTTGCAGGTTCCAGCAGGGCCCTGAGGCCAGGGGCTTCTGTGAATCACTGGGGTTCTCCAGCTCTGTGAGGAGTAGTCCGTTTACTCCCTCCAGTCATTCTTGCCTCACCCACAGGGACCCATCTCTCAAGTTAAATCCAGGTAGAAAAAGCATCCCTACTTCCCCAGGGCCCCAGCAAAAGTCCAAGGATCTGATGGCTTCTGGTGGGCTTTAAGGTCCTGTTCCTAACCCGATTTCTATTGACTAGAGAATGACAGGCTCAACCTGACCACCCTGAGGCATACATAACACCCTGGCCTGTGTGAAGGAGAGGGGGTGGTTTCCATAAAGAAAATCTGTACCCCTCCATTCACAGGACACCAGATGCCCCAGTCATGTCCAGCTCTGCCCACATAGCCCTGAGTGGTTCAACTAATAACACCCAATGCAGTGGGGACAGTGACACATGCCCAGCTTCTTCCAGAGGTGTATTGGAGAGATGCCAGGCATGCTCCAGAGTACATTGGTTCCCTAGAGGCAACCTGATGATTGTGTGGCACCTATTGGGGCCACAGTTTTGAGTTGATATGTAGTTCCAGGGAGCAAGGAGAGATGGAGATTCGAGAAAGATAAGGCAGGAACAGATGGGGCTTCTTTGGGGCTGGTGAGGTCATATATCCCATGGGTTTCACTTCTAGAAGGAAAAATGTCAGAGCAGCAGGGACTGCAGCCCTCAGAGACCTGCTTACCTGACTGCCCTGNCCCCAGGCTCTGCTTGGCCAGCATTGCATATCCTGGGAAGGACTCCTCCCTGTGGGACTTCAAAGTATCCCCACAGAGACCCATGGGTACTTATCCCTGGCTTGCTGGAGGTGCTCTCACAATGATTTCCAATAAATCAAAGCTTAGTTCAAGGTGAGAACAGGAAGCAAAGAGGACACAAACCAGCAATTCAGTACAGGCCCAGACTCTGCCAACCATAGGGCACAAGTCACCTGCATCCCTGACAGGCACCTAGCAACCGAAAGATGAATGGACAGACACCAAACACTAGCTGATACTTTCAGACCTGGGTTCTTCCCCACTGGGGACACAAAGCATCATGGTGCCTCCTTGGCTGAGTCCAGAAGGAGACAACCTAGATATCCTGAGTTCCTTCTAACACTTCTTAGGGAACAGGCACCCAGGAACCAATGATGTTTTTCAGCCCACATTTCCTTTAGTACAATGAGTCCTGTGTCCCCTGTTAGCCTGTTTGTGCTGAAATGACCTCCTAGAAGTCCAGNGTGCAGNGACACCTTTCANCTTAGCTCTGGGANTGTGAGGGGACAAAGCACTGAGCTTCTTTCTCGTCNCCTTNAAGACCCACAAAATAAAAANTAAAATCAATAAATGGGAATCACACNCCTTCTCTCTTTGTTTCTGAACAGAGAAAATCTTATCTCCGTTTTCCAGGGACTGCCCTCACCTCCCCTTTGCAGACCAACGTCCTTAGCAAATGCAGCCTTCAGTGTTTCCCTTCCTAGGTGATGCATCAGCCCTCTCCTGCCTNCATCCTTGCTGGTCCCAGCAGCCAGTCCCAGCAGCCACCTTCGGCCAGGGGCTTCTGTGAACCACTGAGGTCCTCTGGCTCTGGGNGTCCATAAGCAAAGTCAGTTCACTCTCCCAGCCACTGTCTTGCCTCATCTTCCCTGTCTGTCACTCTTCTNCCCACCAAAACCATCCACCACAAGCTACAATACCTATAACAGTTTAGTGTCATTGCAAGCACAGAGATGTGATTGGACAACTCTTGNCTGGGTCGCCCAGGATTTTAATAAGCTTTAGCCGGATCAAAATGGCTCCCATCTGTCCATCCAGAGTGTGTCTCCAGAGAGCCAGGGCTAGCTGTGCAGCAGGAAGTTCTCCCCAGCAGCATACACCTGGATATTTTGGCCTCCTGGGAGATTGAGTAGAACTTTCTAGAACTTTGGGGGGAAATTCATGCAGGCAGGACCCTCTGACTCTCCTTTATGCATGTATAGTTTTGTCTGCTCTGGAACAGAGACAAACTGCCCTTGGGGTGCCCAGGATGTGCCAGGACCCACACAGGCCTGGTGCCCCACATTCGTGTACCTCTCCTCCATTACCTTCCAGCCAGTCAGCCAGACCCTCCTCCGGCATGGATCCCGGAACCCCACACCAGGTGGGAATTGTTTAACTAGATTCCCGTGACTGGAAAATTCTGGTAATTGTGTAATAACAACAGCAACAGCGCTCAGCAATTACCCAGGGTTTTTCATCTTCAGGCCACTTTACCCACATTAACTAATTAAGTCTCCCAGCCTCCCTCGAAAGCAGGAAGGGCTGCTGGCCCAGCTCCTGACGGAGCACGTGATCACTTAATGAGAGCAGTCCTGCGACAGGGTGGTGAGCTCCTGGGACAGCTGGCCTCTACCCCAAGGGGAACCTCCCAGCCTCTTACTGGTCATCCACCAAGCTCCCCAAACCCTGCAGGACACTGACCGGGAAACCCGTTCCTCANGTTGCAATAATGATCCTGGACTCAGTACATGATATGGGACCTGATTTCCAGGAAGGACAGTTGACCACACAGCCCTACTGTTCTCAGGGGTACCAGACTCCCTCTTCCAAGTCCTACTCTCTCCCTCCTTCCCAATCTGTGCCCCCCCCCAGTTACAGGACCTCCCTACAAAACTCTTTGTGACACAGACCACATTCTGATCACTGTAGGTACTTGATGCAGACACAGGGATGCCTGAGGCCTAGCCCTGCCCGGAGCTCACAGGCTGGTACAGGATGCACTAAACCCCATCTCTATTCTCACCAGCTCCTGGAGCCCACAGGACCCAGCTGGGCCTCCGGCTGTGATAGTGACTGGGCTGCAGCAGCCCTGGGCACTAAGGCTGGGAGCAGAGCCTCTCACCATCCATCAGGTCTCAAGGAGCCCTGGCAGAGTGAAGGGGAGGAGGTGGTGCATTTAGCTGGGGTGGGCTAGAATCTCCATCCTTCAGACACACTCTCCATCCTGTGGCTGTGGTAGCAATTGCTCAGCACCCTTGATGCTTGGAGGACTATACCAAGCAAGCTGAGGCTTGAAGGCAAGACCGGCACAGAGCTGTCTTCAGAAGCCATCTCTGGAAGCAGAGGCACTGCTTTATTTTCTAGGGGGTGGGGTGGGGGCAGGGAACAGCACAGTCTGCCCCCAGCACCAGGGNGTGGGACGCACAGCACAGTCCTGTCCCCAAAACCCAGTAGCCACCCAGAGAGGACCACAGAATGCAGCAATTATATGCACTGCAGCATGAGAGGGTCCCTTCTGGTTTGTGACTGGGAAGCGAGAACAAAAAAGGAGCCTGCATCCTCCAGGGACTGGCAGACCCTAGGGAACCTAGGCAACAGGTGCTGCATCCCTGGCCCTTCTCAGAAGGTGGAGTTCCAGGGTTTTCTTCTGCCCTCTCANCTCTGGCCCTATGGCCTGATTGAACTCCATCCTGCCTATGAACAGGCCTCTATGGGGGACATGNGGGCTGGACCGCCCTGCTGGGTGCTAGGAGAGCCAGCTTCCTTCCCCCTGGAACCATCAGCCCCACTCCACTCCATTNCTCCAAGCACAGAGAACAGCTGGCAGGCTGCCAGGGGCAGCTACAGCACNGGCAGAAGGACTTCTCTCTCCCATGCAGCCTGGTGACACCCCCGGCCCTAAGCTGCCTGCTGCCGTCATTTATCCATTTCCTAATAAATCCTGTCCTTCTGTCTGCCAGCTCCATGCTCTTGTTTTACGGGCTCCCATCCTGGTTGTTTATTAAGCACACAGGTCCAGAAAGCTGCGCCTCTTCAGATCAGGCTCNCAGGGTCGTCGAGATGTGCATAAATGGCGCTAATATGACAGATGCGATNGCGGAACAGGCTCTTGGCACAAACAATGCTGATTTACTCGCTCCATCCCCTCCCCGCAGCCATNGCCTCCTGGGTTCTCCCCTCAAGCCCTCCGCGGCAAGCGGGGAGGTGTGCGGCACTATTACATGCTATTATGACTTTCCGGGTAATGTATACATTTTCACTATCGCACGGCCTTTCTCCTTCATTTTTCATGAGAACTGGCATGAGATTAATGACGGAGCCTCAGAAGAAACGGAGCGCCATGCCACTCTGATTTATTGACCACTTAGCGTTGATGAAGCTGCAAACAAGAGTCAAACAGATGTTGCAGCTGCATTTTTCTTTATCAAAACCAACCGCTTTTTGCATTTTTAACCACTTCTTGCNTCGCTGTCCCTCTTGCTCTACACAGGCTGGCTCTGAGTCTCCTTCACAGAGGCAAAAGAAATGCACCCAGGGAACGACACCATACCTGGCACCCAGTTCATACTGGAAGTGGTCAAGTGGAAGACCCAGGCCTCTTGCTCTTGGTGACTTGAGTCCTCTTGGTGCAGGACTAGNTCACTCCTGCACCCATAACTCACCCCAGAACCTGTCAGACACACTGGGGGGTNCTGAGCACTTCTGATCACCTGTGGCAGAGGCCTCCAATGTGAGTGCTGGTGGCAGCGAGGGGATCGCTTCCCTGTGAGGGAAGATCAGCCATGTAAGTGAGCCCTGTGAGGCCCTGGACCCTGCCCTTCACCTCTCAGAAAACAGGTGGCTCACTTCAGGATTAGAAGAGAGGCCTCAAAGGGCTGAGCAGTTTAGCGCCCCCTCAAGTCTCTGCTCATCCCATGGCTGTCACAAGCTTGCTCCTTTGCTCTTTCACTCTGTACCACTTTTTTCCGCAAGCCCGGGCTGAGGCCCAGCCCTCCAGGCCCACATTTTGCTATGAGCTGACCTCCCTGGCTAGGACTTTGCAAGGGAAGCTGGCGTTTCCTACGCTGATGAGGATCTATCAGAGAAAAAAAACCGATTAGTCCCTTCCAGCCCCCTGGGCTGGTGCCCCCTAGCCAGCTGCTGGTGTGACAGAGCATACGTAGCTGGAGGTTTGTGGCAGAGCCTCTTCTTGTTAACATGAGTTACAGGAGTTGCTGGTGAGCACCACCACCCCATCTTGTCCTCCTAGCCTCGGCCGTCAGCACCGCACAGTTCCATGAGGGTGGAGCTGTGGAGACTTCTTTGTTCAAAGCAGAGCTATTTCCATTTCCTCCTACCCCTCCCCCCTTTGCCCACACCATCCCCATCAGCTTTCTAAACAGGAGCCCCACCTCAGGAGGAGGGGTGGCATTGGCCATAGCAAGGGCCATAAGAACCTTGGGGAAGAGAAGAGTCATGGAGATCATTCAGTGAGCAGACAGCAAACTGCAAGCAGCCTCTACCAGGTAGGAGGCCACCTGGAGAGTCAAGCATACCAGACTCAGGTAGTCAGGGNGTAGAGGCAGCAACTCTGAGTGAGTAAAAGGCCTCCTTCTGAACATGTAGCTTCCTTTGACAGTTCCCAGCAGGTATCAGTTGCAAATGACTTCTTGGTTAAGGGTGAGACCCTGTGTCCACTCCCCCTTCTCTGTCCTGGGATTTTGTCTGGTGCTGTGCATGGTGTCATGGCCTCTATGAGTTCATTTGTACGTCAGCCCTGTTGTGTCTGGATGACACTGTTTCCCTGGTGTCATCCACCACCTCCAGCTCTTAGGATCTTTTCACCTCTTCTTCACATGTATCCCTGAGCCTTGAGGGCAGGGGGTTGATAAAGATATCCTATTTAGGGTTGAGTGCTCCAAAGATATGTGCTTTCTTGAGGTACAGCGCACATCAGCCAGCAAGAGCAGCACAGGCCGATGGGGGAATGAGCAGCGTATCAGGGAGTGGGAGACAAGAGGTGGCTGGAGAGAAACGTGTCGTGCTTGCTGCCGCACCAGAAGTGTATGTGTCTGTTTTATTCTCAGGGCCAGGGGCCATCATAAAGTTATTAGATCGTACCTGTTTATGTTAGAAGAATGGTTTGAGGAACAAGGGGAAAAGGAAGTGAGGAGAGCCGAGAGAAGGAAGGGCTTCCTCCCCACACCCACACCATTNGGTTTGGACTCCAGGCTTGCAGGCATGTGGGCAGAGTGGAGGGGTCCAGCTGGCTGCAAGGACAGCTGGCAGAGTTGACAGTGACAGCGGGGTGTAGAGGAGGGAGAAGGGCAGATGAGGTGGGGTCACAGTGGCNCCATCCTTCACCGAGTGTAGCCTGGAAGGAGCCAGGTGTGGCAGTGCAGAGTTGTGNTTTGGCCACATGGAGCTGGGTGTATTTCTGAGGCCATGAGAGGAGCTGTATGCGAGGGTAACAGGCAGGGGGCTGCAGTGAACAGAGTCCTGCTGGAGAGGGGCCTAGGAATCCTTGGGAGCTTCAGGTTTGTGTCAGGATAAGGTCACCAAGCAGGGAGGGAGGGAGGAAAGAGAGAGAACCAAAGACCCAGCACCATGCCCTACACCCACCACAAGGAGTCTGTGAAGATGGGCACAGGCTCGAGCTGCCAGTGGGAGTGAGGCCTTTCCCACAAGTGATCTGTCTCCTAAAAGTTGAACACTGCTCACCCTCTCAAGAAGGACTTCAGGCTTTGGTTGGGTTTGGTTGGGTTTCGGTGGCCACCGAGAATATCAGGGCATTGGGCCATCCATATGCTGCTTGGTTTCCTTCAGAGGCCAAGCAGGATTCCTACCCACAGCCCCAGTGAGAGAAATGGGCCCTGCTTCCATTTGTAGTTGAGATGCTACAAGCACCAAGAGTCAGGATAGGAAGCTGCAGTCTGTGGCTCTTTCCGGAAGGCTAGAGAACCTCTCAGACTGACTCGACTTTGGCTCCCCCAGCACTGTCACAGACCGTATCTTAGGGATCCTCCCATGCTGACATTCAAAGCCCTACCAGAATTCCAGGACATTCAGGGCTCAGCTTCAAAGTCGTGTTCACTCTAAGGAGCAGCCTCTAGCTTCGTGGAAATCCCAGAGCTAACCCTCCACTCCAGCCCACATCACAGCTGCAAGAACCGTGGGTTTCTCTGACATTGAAATGAGCATTCCATGAAACTGATGCATTGGAACGCTAAGGAGAATATACTGTTCTGCCAAGAACACCCCAGAAAGTGTACGGCTAATGAATAAAGCCACAACGTTGCTAAGAAGAGATGTGTGCCCCCAAATTTTAAAAACCACTAAAAATATTCTATGTCTTAAAACTGGCCCAAGCCAGGAAGTGGNAACTTGACACTCCCCTAAGGATTCCCCAGCACTGGCTCTCTGGGGTGGAATCTGGGACTCAGCTCTGCCTGCCTCTCCCTTTTCCAAACCCAAGCCAAGCTCCTTGGCCACCAGGGGCTGGGCTTCCTATTAACTGCATCTAAGCAATACAGAAAGGTGGGCTGACAAAAGACCAGTGCGATGGGCATGGGCTACCAGAAGGGAGTTGATCTAGAACCCTTGAGCTGGTGGTAAATGATGTGAGTCCACTGGCTACTGGTTCCATGAATTTATGAAGTAGAGTGTGGATACAACTCAGAGTGAAAACCCTGGCTTGGTGGTGGCCATGGTGACTCATGCCTATGATTNACCCCTTAGGAGTTGAGGTAGGAAGGTTGCTGTAACTCTGAGGCCAACTATATAGGCTATATAGTGAGCCAGCTTGGGTTGAATCAGTGTGAGACCCTGATTCAAAAGTGATGGATGGTAGATAGATAGATAGATAGATAGATAGATAGATAGATAGATAGATAGATAGATAGACTGATGGACCAATGGACAGACAGACAGACAGACGGACTGACGGACAGACAGACAGATAGATGGAGATAAAAAAATTAGCTTTGTATGTTAGTGCCCACATTCAGAATTGCTTCCTACCCTTCCTGGGCCTGACATCAGCAGACCTCAAGTCTAGAAAGGGGAAGAGTAAGAGTCATAATTTGACCTGTTTTCATCCAAACCTGAAATGAGTCCATTATTGTCAGGGCATTATAATATCCCAGGGCCTTGACTGAGAAGAAACCCACACGCAGACATGAGAGCATGAGAGCAGACATGAGAGCAACCAACCAATTTGTTAGTTGATCAGTCCACCAAGTCACCATGCCTTGGGAAACAAAGAGTCGAGGGACTAGGAGGGCATCCTGGAGAAGGAGGGTATCCTGGACCTGCCATGAAGGAGTAAGTGGAGGCTGACTGCACAGAGGGCAGCAGACAAATCTCAGGCAACTTTCCAGATGCCTGAAGGCAGGAAGTCCACAGGCTTCACAGACTTCACATGCTTCACTGTATTTCCCCTGGGTCATGCACAGGCTGCCTCAGGCACCCAGCCTGTGCTCTGTGGGCTGTAGGGACAGGAGAGAAGCCACAGCTTTTCATCTCCTAGGCATTTGGTATTCCAGCTCCCTCCTGCAGAGCCAAGCTCCCTCCAGCGGTGGGATCAGAGGAAGCCGCAGGTGGCCAGCTGGTCCCTGCTGACCTTTGATCCTTCTTCTTATCTTTCCTTCTCTTGCTCAGCAGCTGGCCCTGCTGCCTAGCCAGACCTCGGCTCCAGCAAGAACCCTCAGTCAAGCCCTGGCATCAGGGTGAGCAGAACTCAGGACTAGGGTGCTAGAGAGTCACCCTGTATCCCTTCAGCCACCCCATCCATTTGATGGGCGTGGCAGACCCACACAGCCCACCCACCTGTCAGGCATATTGCAAGAATAAAGTGAAATACAGAGTAGGAGAGCAAAAAGCAGCCACCAGATGTCTTGGCAGGACCTGAGTTTGAAGTCAGAGCCCTGGCTTCCAGCCCAGGTGGGTCCCTCGCCAGGCACAGAGCTCTGGGCAAGCAACTTCACAGAGTTCCCATCTCCAGAGGGAGGGTGCCCTGCCCTGGCCTGCCCGCCTCCCTAGCTAGNGTGGACACCAAATGAGATAATGACTGTGAAAATACTCTAAAAAGAATGGATCGGCCCACAGTGGCAGGGATTATCTTTATTATTAAGGAGCGCGATTTCCACAATCCAGAAAAGCTGCCATTAACAAGAAGGCTCCTGTTCATGTTGATTTAATTTCCTGGTTAACTGAGCGTTGGCAGGAAAAAAAAAAACATGTTTCAACCCTTATTGGAAATCTTTTTAAATTATGCCAGTTTGCTTTCTTACACTGGTCATGGTATAGTCTTGAGTCTTTATTTATTAATGAGCTGATTGATTCATATTTTCCTTTATTACTCTTGCTCTGAATGTAACCAAAACAGCAGCCACGGACTTGGCCTCCCTCTGCCGGGGACCTTGTCCACTCCTGGGACTTGAGTTTGGGAAAAACAGAGCGCAAGGGCTGCAGAGCAAACACAGAGAGGGCCTACCATGTGGCCTTTCTGGAGTTTTCTTCAGTGTTTTGATGTTTCCTTAAGAAAGCTACGAGAGAGTGTGGCTTGAGAAATACCTTTGGTCAGGGTGGAAGGGTTAAGCAAGTTTGTCCAGGAGCATTTGTGGGAAGAAGGGATCGGTTTGAACTGGTGAGTTGACTGGTGGTTGTTTGCTTGTGACACGGTCTTTTGATGCCCAGGCTGGCCTTGAACTTGTNATATAGCCAGCTATGTATATGACTTTGAACCTGATCCTACTGCTTCACCGCCTGTCAGTATTGACATCACAGGTGTTCAACACCACACCTGACTTGCCATGGTTGTTCTTANCTTGTTTGTCAGGCCTGGTGTGACCAAATAAACAGCCTCTCCTTCAAGAGTCGGGGAGAAGACCATCTGAAGGTCTCGGAGTCATTACAACAAAGTTGCTCCGAAACCCCAGGTTTCACCATCAGAGCTACTGGTGGCAAAAAGGGGGTGCCTGTGTGCCTGGATTGAATCTGGTGGGGCAAGGCTGACCATTTAAATAGAATCCTCTGGAAACAAATGTCCTTGAAGTCTTTGGGCTAACAGCCCTTTCCATTCTTAAGCTCTAAAGTGGATTGAAGAAGTGTCTGAGATTCCCGGTGACAGTTGTCTGCTGGGTGAGGTACAGTGTGACAAGTGCTATGTGCTGTTTATGATCCCAGGCTGCAGGCAGAGGCTAAGCCTGGAGAAGCAGATCTGAAGCCCTGGGAGCCGCTTTTCCCTTGGGTGCCTACATTAGTGACCTCAGTGANTGTGACCCGGAAACATTCCTTAAGCAAAAGGGTGAGAAACGTGAGCAGCTGCTGGCCTGGAATCTTGATGTTCACAGGAGCACAGCACAGTTCCATCTCACAGTTGAGGTCNTTGGCTGCAGGCTNATCAGCCACAGTGTAGGTCTGAGGTTCTCATNGGGNGGTGATTTGGCCTCTGAGAGCCCTGGATAAAGCCAACAGCCTTCCCCAGTTGTNCCAATGAAGACTTAATGGCACATGGTGGATGGAGGCCAGGGAAGGTGCTGGCATCCGGCAANTGCCTAGCATGGTCTCATATGCCGTCACCTGGTTCCAGCATAGTGTGCCAGTACCATTCAGGCAGTGTGGGGATGAGCTACACCTGCAGTGCCCTCATGTTGCCAGTGTCTGCTCTCCCCACAGAACCCCGACATCGTCCTGGTGCACTACCTGAATGTGCCGGCCATCGAGGACTGTGGCAAGCCCTGTGGGCCCATCCTCTGCTCCATCAACACTGACAAGAAGGAGTGGGCAAAGTGGACGAAGGAGGAGCTCATCGGGCAGCTGAAGCCCATGTGTGAGTACCTCCCCGTGCCCCAGCCAGCACTGCCCAGGTGGGTCTTGGGGACTCAGCATGGAGCCCTGTTTTGCTCAGACATAGTGACACTTTGAATTTAGCTGTAATGACATTCCCTCCAATACCTACAGTCACTTGATCCTCAAAAGCTTCCACACTGCAATCAAGGCACAAACCCTCGGGCCCAGGCTCTGGAGATGGCTTAATCTGTAGAGCGCTGCCTTGCTAGAGTAAGAGCCTGAACTCAGATCCCTGGCATTCATGTAAAAATCCAGACATAACAGAGGTAGTGAGATCAGAGGTGAAGACAAGTGGGTCCCCAGAAGCTCTTCAGCCAGCTAGCCTAGCCTGCCTGGTGAAGTTCCAGGCCAATGAAAGACTCTGCCTTAAACATAAAGGTGGGAAATATCTGAGGACCACCATCCCAAGTTGTCTTATGCCCTCCATACACATGCACCCACTCTGACATACACGTACCACAGACTCATATGACAGATGGAAACGCTAAGACTCAGACTCGAGACAGAGTAGACTGAGAGAGAGCACCAGTATGTCTGCCACAAGTAAGAGCAGGGCGGGAGACTGAGGAGGAGGGACAGGGCAGGGAACAGAAGAATAGCTGGTAGAGTTGGNCCCTGCTGCTACCCTTGGCTGCCCATGCTGGCTCTGGACATGGCAGCAGGCTGCTGGCCCTGGGCTGCCACAGTGCCCAGCCTGGGTGGCAAATGGCTTTCAGTGATTGAGTTGATTTCATCTCATCGGCAAAGCTGAGCTTTCTGCAGCATCTGGGTTACTAGGTACAAAATGTTATGTTTTGGAGGAAGACCCAAAGAGTCCACCATGAGGCTGGGCCTCAAAACAGAGCATCCCCTGGGCTGACCTGAGCTTAGCCATACTGTCTCTGGTACCACAAGTGGCCCAGGAGCCTTCAGGATTTAAGATTCATCCTTGGCTGCAACTCCAACTGTGTCTGCCCTGGCCTGAAGCCACTGGCACAGCCCTCCTGCCAATGGCAGGCAGTGCCTCACCTTAGGCCCCCACTTCAGACCTCTGCACCCATCCTGAGACCTTGTGGCCATCATGCCTTTCTTTCCTCTATCTGGCCTCTCCCCACTTCATTTGTTCACCCTACTTTAGATTCCTGAACTCAGCTTATATACAACTCCTCTCCATAGGCTCAGCCCATATGCCCTAAGGCCCCCTGGTCTCCCCAAAACTCCTACTCCAAGGAGCATCAGACAGAAATAAACCCAGAGGGACCACACAACCTCTTCCTAATTCTGCAGAGTAAGGAAGCTACTAGAGCAAAGTAGCCCTGGCATAAGTTAATGCTCAGAAATGCATTGGGGTGTAAACAGAAAACAACTGTACTGGTTTTATTCCAGTGTCTGCAGGACACTGGACAACAGACCACAGCCTCCAATATCCAGGCTCTGAGAGAGAAGGCTGCCCACACGTGCCCTCTCGTCTCAGGGCCAGCAGTCATGGTTCTTAGGTTCCTGGCTTCCAGAAGGCCTCAAGGGATGCCAACAAGCACAGACGCTTGTCCTACTCAACCCCACATGGTCCCCTGGGCCCATTTGTCCTTTCTCCTAGGCAGTGCCTTGGATTAGCTGGGGCAGGGACTCTGCCCAATACATACTCTGATGCCACCTGGCCAGACAGTAGAAGGAGCCAGAGCTGAGACTCAGGGGACTAACCATTGTCCTGGTTCTATGGCCACCTTGAAACTGGAATTTGGTTCTGGCTGCCTGTCACTCACAGAAGCCAATGAACAGAGCCTAGAACTAACACTTCCTTTGATTCAGAGAGCTAGCATCTGAGAAAATGGTGCATTAGCTTCCTAAAACTATCTTCTGTCTTATGTCTAGCCAGCAGATTACATAAGGTCAGGGAGATGGGCTGTCAGTCACTCTGAGGCTCAGCCTCGGCCCTCTGGTGAGGTGGTCAGCTCTGCTTTTGAGACTCATGATGTCTGGGCCCCTCTCTTGAACATCCCCTGCCTTCTTCCTGCCACTTAGTTATCACTTCCAGAGTAAAGACCCTAGGGAGGACTCTTGACTTGAAAGGGTGGCAAGAGTCCAAGTGCTCCTGCCACTGGTCTACATCTTCAGTGTTCTGTCTAATCCTGCCACTGGCCCACATCCTCAGGGTCTGTCTAAGGGGCTCCTCTCTCCAAAGCCCAGGCAGCAAGGGCACATTGCTTCTTCCCTTTGGAACTGTCATATTTGTCTTCTGGGTCACTGGAAAGAGTTCTTCCCACCATGGGCCATTGGCAAATTAGGACCTGTTTGCCGATAAAAGGCTCTGGCCAGGCCACCCGGAACAGATGACTGGATCCTGGCAGAAGTGTCAGAGGCTGTGTGTGCCGGAAACACGCCTGGGACATGCTACAAGGGAAAGCCATGTCTGCCAAGCAGACCCTTCTGCTCAGGGTCTCTGCCTAAGGCTTCATCGCTAAATGCTCACCAACAGCTTCTACCTGAAGCCATCAGTGCCATGCTCCCTGACACCTTGTAGGAGGGTGCCACCTCCAGGCCAGGCAGGAACTCAGGCTCCTAAATTCCAGGGGGCAAAAAGAAGATTGGATTTGGTTCCTAAGGTTTAACTGGAAGGAACGGTGAATGCTTGTTCACAGCCTGTAGTGCATCAAGGAAGTTATATAAAACCACAAGGAGACCAAGAGGTCACAACACAGCGAACTGTGCGAGCCTGGCCTGGGCTCTGCTATGCAGGCAGGCCCTGCCTAAGAACTGACACTCGGAAACACAGCCCCTGTAAGTGCCTAGCTGCTGATCAGACTTGGACAGCACACAGGTGCCAGCCAACAGTGTTCGGGGAAAGCACTGTGTGCTGAGAGCCAAGAAGCCATCAGATGGGTTCCAGAATCAGGCATGCCATGAATGCTGGAGCCAAACACATTAGCTTCATAAATCACTTTCCTTCAAAGACTTCCCTGTTTGATGCCCTGATGTTTCCCAATCTCTCTGCCCATCAGAGTTGTCAATGGCTTAATCAGAACATGACACTGATCGGTGGTATAAGGCCTCCGTCCACACACGGTCTCTGTCTCATCTGTCTCAGAGGAGGAGAGGGGCTCCTGTGCCATCTGATTCTTTGGACTAAGGGGCCTTCCTTTCACCTGCAGTCTGAGGAGTCCTCATATAAAGAGTAAACACAGAGGGAAAATTAAGATGTCTGATTGAATTCCCAACAGACTTCTCAAGAGCCTTCCTGGCTTTTGTAATCCCTCCTTGCCAAATAACAGTGGCTTAAATAAAAGAGAAATATATTTCTCTTTCCCTTTTACAAATTTCACAGTCCAGAGTTGACATGGCAGTCCCCAGTATCTGAAGTTAGCCACTGCGGCTCCTTCCAGCTAGTTAGTTGCTCTGCCATTTTTGGGGTGCTGCGCACTTTCACAGATTAAAGACAGCTGCCGCAGCCCTTGCCATCACAATTGCATTCCGATCAACCAAAGAAGGAAAAATGGAGAGTAAGCCTCTTCCCTTTAAGGGGAGAGCCCCAAAATATTATGCATCATTTCAACTCAAGTGTTACTGGGCAAAATTTTGTCCTATAATCACCCCTGATTGGAAAGGCATCTGAGGCAGTATGGCNGTTTGCTAGGCACATTTGGAGTAATGAGTTTCTGTGTGTGAAGCAGGCGTGAGTGCCCTGTGAGCCTCAGCTTTGCTGGCTTANGGTCTGCAGAACAGCTCATCTCANGCCAAAGCCTGGGGATGACTGTCTGGGGTCCTGTCTGTGGGGAAGAGAATGGAACTCATCTGCATACAGCCTGTCACATCCTGGATGTCCTGGGGTCCACTCCCTTACCGCTGTTCTGAGGGATGCTTTTGAGGAGAGGGCTGGACTGCAGGCAAGGCTCTGGTTCTTGGTCCTTCCAGCTTGCTGGGAAATTTGTTCAGTGGCCCAAAGCCACCACCACCATCGCCCAGATTTTGCACTCTCAGCTTCTGTGACCCAATGGCAAGCCAGATAAAACTGGTTCCCATAGGGCACCCATGGCTTTCTGCCCTGTCCCACTTCCTGGCTGCCCATCCAGGAAGAGCATGCCAACCTCCCAGGCTAGCAGTCTGTGTAGCTGTAGCAGCNGGAGTGATGGGCAAGGGCTTTTACACTGTTCCAGCCCTTCCCTAAGCACAACCATGCCTAGCTGTCCTTACCCTGGGGCTCCTTTTGGAGCACCCTGGATGGCCAGATGTCCTTGCAAAGACAGGCAAGGCCTGAACTTTCTGCAGGCCTCCACTACCCCAGAGAGCATTAGTTGGTTCCAATGTTCAGCCAGCCAACTTTGGTTCTGCCCAACTGTCTTCTGGGAACCCCACCATGTCACTCTGGACCCATAGATGGCCATGGCAGGTATCTTTGGCTACAAAAAGAAGGCCAAGTAGGAAAGTTGCCTGGAAAGATAGCTCAGCCTGGGACAGCAGCCATCTCATACCCCCAGTGCTCCTGCATATATCCCATAATGCCATGCAGACCTGCACACATAGGAGCCCACATGCACACAGCACCCTCGCCACCTTGGACACACATCGACTGGGACATACACCTGAGCTAAGTAAGGGGAAGGCTTGGTTTCCTGACCCCATGACCTCTGAAACGTTCTCCTGAAACAACCCCACCTCCTGGCCTAGGAGTCAAGGTCAAGGATACTCTGGAACACCAGCCGTAGGACATGCACCCGAAGTGGCTCTGTGGCTTTGGGTGGCCATGATGGCAAGGGGAAGCCGTNTGAAAGGATTTCCAGCAGAGGCTGGAGGTAGGAAGTTAAGGACGGGAGGCACTGATCTGTAAGGAACCAGCTTCCCCATTCCAAGACTTGGCCAAGACACCTGAGCTTTCTGAGCAGCCATGCTCTCTTTCCTGGGAAGGGATGACAATGGGCCCTGCCTCCACAGGTCCCTGTGGCCCTGAAATGACATCACAGATGTCAAATGATTAGTGTACTGACAGCAGTTAGGAGGAAAACCAGTCAAAAAGCCAGAACAGCACCCTCTGGAGGCAAAATCACAACCCCTGTGTGCCCAGCAAGAGTACCCAGAGGCCACCTGGACATCTCCTATCTTCCTCACACCGGACNNGGACCACTGAGCTCCATGCTGCACTGGGATATATGAAGAGGCCAGGCAGGAGGAAGCCCAGGCATCCCTCAAGGAACCCACATCAAACCTACCCAGAAGACATCACAAGAGTGTAAATTGAACTAGAGATCAAGGATACCCATGTTCTAGGGGCCCCAGGCCACCAGCCTAGAGGACAGTGTGGGATTTGGGGCAGGTAGAAGGCCACAGGGTATTCTAGGCAGTCTGTNTGGGACAGCAAAAAGAGAGCAGGGGTGAGGCAACACCAGATGTAGTGCTGCTGTGATGGTCACTGACTTTGGAGTCAGAGACCCAGCTGACTATGGGGGTGGAGGCTGAGCTGAATGTACAGAAGGCCATGTTTTATGTGAGAAAATAGGAGCTATGTGAGCATAGGGGTGGAGGTCATCCATGTGGAGTGTGGGGTGGAGGCCGTGGTGAACTTAAAGGAATGAAGGCCTTATTGAACTTGAAGGATCGGATATTGTGTTGAATGTGGAGTAGAGGCCATGTTAGGTGTAGAAATGGAAACCATGCTGAGTGTTGAGGGATGGAGACCATACTGGGAATGAGGGGGAGAGAAACCATAGTGTGTATGAGGTAGAGGCCCTGGTGAGTGTGGGATGAGACCGTGTTGACTGTGGGGTGAAGGCCCCATAGGCAGAGGGTGATGGCCGTGGTNAGTAGAGGTCGGGGGTGCTGTTATTCCTCCNAGCAGTCCTCAGGTGCCTTGATTCTTCAGTCTTTACAGAAATGTTTTCAGGAGCCAAGTGTCAGCCCTTCACTGCACACTCAGCCTCGGGGAGGCCAGCATGGGCTAGGGAGACTGCAGGCAGGGACCTCACATTGTGAAGCACAGCTTCAGAAGCAAAGGAGAGACAGGGCAATATTTAGGGGCACCTGCCTTTCCCAGGAACTCCTCANCCAGCTTCTCAGCCACCCAATCCCCCAGTCCCTGGGGCTCTTCCCACCTGTTTCAGGGATTCATTGGTGTGAACGCCTGAGCCTCAGGGTCTATGTTCAAAGTATCTTGTTTTCTCATGATTTTTCAAACAAAGATTCGGGGGGGGCTGCTTTTATATGTTTTGCTTTTTTGCTTAGATTGTAATCCTGGTGATTATGGAGTATCAAGAATTAAAATCAACAAAGGCAGGCGCTCCTTTCTTAGGTCTTCTGGGCCGGTTCCTGGTCAGTTAGCGCCACCTGGTGACCAGTAGTAGCAGAGCGCCTCCAGGACGTGCCTAGCCTTCTTGCCTGAATTGTCTGAGCAGAGCCTGGGGACGGAGGGTAGCTGGCCTCGGAAGTGGCAAAGCAACTGCCCACTGGCTGCAAGTGTGGCCATGAAAAGAGCGAAGAATCGGGGATCAGCTTCCGGTGGACTGTTGCTAGGGAGGATGTAGGCTTCACCCAATGTCCCTGCAGTGGAG
>LZPO01044195.1:194079-206090 GCA_001675575.1 Neotoma lepida
CTCCTTTGCAACCCGCCAGATCAGAATGCCCTGCTTTGGGGGGTTGGCATCAAATGCTCAGCTCAGTCTAGCACCCCCCTTCACTCTACATGCCTCAGGCAGCCAGGGCTGGTGCCTATAGCAGCCTCCCCTGCTGACCCAGCTCTCACCAGCTCCAAAGCCCAGCCCCAGGACCTCCCAGCACCCCTGCTGAAATTGGACAAAAGCCATCCAGATGGCCACCCTGGGCTAAGACAGCCTATCCCAGCACAGAAGAGAGGGCAGCATGCTAGTAAACTGTCCAGTGTGCACCTGCANTGGAAGGAGATTTGCCTGGCCTATAAATAGACGCCATTTCCTGTGCCTGGCTAAATACCTAGACCTTGCCTCAGGTTCCTGACACAGGACTGGGTTCTGTATGACCTCCAGATGGTATCCCAGGTCAGGACCCTGAGGATTCTGGGGGCTGGAATCAGTCCCACCCAAGTATGTTCTGGTCAGCCACATGCCATCTGTGTTTACCTTGGAGATTGGTGCCTCTGACCCTCTCAGTCTTTGGAGACCTCCTTCCAGATAGCTGGGAGCATGAAATGACCAAGGGTCATGAAGCTCTTGCCTCTGGCACTCCTCTCACAAAGGTGGTAAGGGGAGGGAACCAGGGCTCTTCTGGTCTCTTCAGGTAATTCTGACCTCACTGCACTGCTAATACACAGAGACTACCCAGGCCACCGTCTTGCTTAGTCACTGGGATGCTTCTAAAATATCCTATCTCCAACCAGATGCCACAAAACTTGAGGCTGAGTGCCATGGTCTGACTGCTGGGCACCTCCTATTGGCAGCCAACCTCACAGAACATGCCCCATGAGGATATATCAGTCTTAACATCCAGATTGAAACAGGTCCTGTTGGGTATATTGATTGATTGATTCATTCATTCATTATTTCATCATTTCCAAATCATTTGTAAGAGTCTCCTGCTTGCCATGGATTGAGTGGATGCCTAGACTCAAGCCCCTAGGGGCACCTGACTCAAAGAGCTTCTAGTCCAAAGAGGCTGGGTCAAGTCAACCAACTGCTTCCTTGGGAGGTGATACCAGCTGCTAGGGATGTCATCTGGGGTCTCCCAGAGGAAACTGAAGGATAAACACCAGACACTAGAACCAAACTGGCCTTGCCAACAAAAAGGGACTCGAAGGCAGGTGAACACAAGCCAGGCCANCTTAGAGGCTGAGATCGGGAAGGGAGAGGAGGCACGGAGAACACAAATGTCAACCGCTTGGCAGCCTGGTGCACCTGCCTGGGCAAAACCAAACCTGACAGAGAATAGAGACCCTCCAAGTTNACACACCACTGCAACAGTAGACACTTGGACTGGGACTGTCCTGAGCCCTGGGGCAGTCAGCCAAGTCAGGCTACCAGAGCAAGGGCGTCGCAGTGGAATAGAGGCAGCAGGTGGAATAGTCTACCAAGATGTCTACTGGCTTGCAAGCTCCACCTGGTCTCCTAGGAAGTTGCCAGAAGGCAAAAGATGAAACCAAAGTGAGTAGAACACATGTCAAAACAGCTCACTTAAGGGAGTTAGGGATGATCAAACAGGATCTTTACGTTGACTGAGGCACTGAGCGTGAAGAGCTGCCATTGGCAGGGTCTCAGCTGCTGGGANCTGACACTCGCCACAGGGAGACAGACGATAACAAAGTAACTAAACGCTACAATGAGGGCAAGTGGAAAGGGTATACACAGAGGCAGCTCTTTCTCAGACATGGGGAGGCGTCTCCCCTGGAGGCTAGCAGAAGAAAAATGGCACCGAGCCAGTCTTGGAAAGGGTGGAACAAAGTGTCACAACAGGCAGAGAGGATGCGGGGAGCACAGAGGCCCCGAGGCAGGGAGAGGTTTGGCAAATTGGAGTCTGATTTAATTGTACTTGCATGGGAAGTCAATGGTTTTAGGCAGCAAAGTGATTTGTTCTACATTATGTATTTAAAAGATGATTCTGAACGGGGTGTGCTAGCACCTACCTTTAATCCCAGCACTGGGGTTGGGGAGGGGAACAGAGGCAGGTGGATCTCTTAGTCTAACGCCATCCTAGTCTACAGAGTGAGTTCCAGTCTAGTCAAGGCTATATAGTGAGACCCTGTCTTTAAAAAATAAATAAAAGATTATTCTCANAGAATGGGTTAGGATGAACAATAACCTAAATGGAAAGCCAGGGGAACAGGGCTAAGGGTGGCTTTGAGGAAGAAGACTCCCCTGGTAACCTCCTCTAAGNGTGCTGCAAGACAGTTGTCGTGTGTGGTGTCCCCAACCCCCACCCCTTCCCCATCCCCACCCCTTGTGTTTGCAGCAGAAACATTGTTGCCTTCAANAGGAGGCCATTGTGTCAGCCCAGACAAGGGATGGTGGTTGATGAGAACAGAAGCAGTAGAGACAGAGGAATGCATGGAGCCAGGAATTGCTGATTGGCTGACAGAGGGAAGAAATCAAGGAAGTGGGCCTGACACGTCAATACAGTGGCCGGGCCCCTGCACCGCATCTCTGGGGATGGTGGGAATGCAAAAGACTCTGTGACATTCAGCAGTCCTGTGAGTCGTATAGATGCCAGGACAGTGACAAAAGAGAGATGTTAGAGGGTCATCCGATGGGACACTGGACACCAGACACTACAGCTTCCCCACCTTGAGAGCAGAGCTCCATGGGATCGCATGAAGAGTTCCCACTGCCCTTCCTTCCTGTTGGTAAACCAGGCACGTCTGCAGGAGAGAATAGTAACCACAATCTTGGAGTTTTGCCCAGGGACGTAGTCAGATGGCAGAAGACTCTGGATATTGTTGGGGATCCCTGTCCAGAGAAGCACCATGGGAGGTCCCACATGGAGCCCATCCATCCTTCAGGGATGTGTCTTGGAGCAGAGCAGGAAAACTTGCTGGTCACACTTGGATAGTGAGATTCCCCAAGTCCTGCTTTCTACATACACCTCAGTTGGAGAGAGGCCACGGCCAATGAGTTGGGTTTCCCATCGGAAGTGGGATCTGCAGACGTCCTCTGAGGGAAGCCAGAGCTTTACCCTGTCCTCGGGAGCAGCTGACTTGGATGGCTTCCTCATGCCTGTAGGCTTCTGAAAGCCAAGAGCCCAAACAGTAATATGATCCCGTCCTCCCTGGAAATCCGGCCCAGGGGAGGCCCTGAGTATTGGTGTCCCAGCTCCATAAAAGCAGTGCTCAGAAAACATAACCTGACCCCTATTAGGAGAAGAAACCCTAGCATTGCCACCACTGCCTACAGACATCTTTGGGTACCACAGTACAGCCCCCAAGATGTCAATGGAGACAAGAAAACAGCAGCCTCCACCCCAGAAGAAGCAGGTCTCCACCTCCCGCTGGCTTTTCTCCTGCCCTAATGAGAACATTTCATCCATTTATTCAGCTCATTCAGGAGTCATTGAGCCTGGAGTTTGCACTAGAATACAAGCTCTTGCTTTCCCAAAGTCATTGGAAGGCAGTGCAAGATTTGAGCTCGCATCTCTGGCTCAGTAGCTACCTGGCCCACAGTATCTCAGGCCAACAGGGGCCACAGTAAGAGACACAGATGAAACTCTGGCTGTCAGCAGGAGGCCAAGGAGCTCCTAAAACATTGAGGATGTTACATAAAGTGAGTCAGGACACGGCTGCAGGGAGAGGCAAAATAAATACAAATCCTCAGATGTCCCTGACCCTGGGAAAGATGGATGGGACAAGCCACCTGTGCTGAGCTCAGGTCCCTGCCCATCCCAGGGAGCATAGTTAAAACCACAGAGGCATGCTGGGTGTGGTGGCACATACTTTTAATCCCAGAACTCAGGGGTTGAGGCAAATAGATCTCTGGGAGTTTGAGACCAGCCTGATCTACACAGTTCAGGCAAACTAGGGCTATCAGGAGAACCTGTCTTAAACAACAGCAAACAAACAAACAATAAACAAGCAGGCAGAGGTTCCTCTGGTGATCCCAGCCAGACACATGCTGAATCTGGAGCCAAGACTTTCCCAGAAGTGTCACCCTTGGGCCTTATGGGATAAGCAGGCATGGGCAGGGTTAATACTTGGTTGTTAACTGAAGAGGTGTAATGAGAAGGGACCGTCACCCTGACCTCTCTCTTTCTGACTTTCAGCCCATGATACGGGTCTTGTGACCCTACAAGTTGCCTTCAACAATCAGATCATCTCCAACTCGGTGGTGTTTGAGTACAAAGCGCGGGCTCTGCCCACACTCCCTTCTTCTCAGCACGACTGGCTGTCATTGGACGGTAAGAATGGTGTTCTGGTTACCTTGTTGGGTACAGAGGGAATAGAAGAGTTGGTGTATAAATGTGGGAAAAGGAGCTGGAAGAGAGGGGTGTGAGGGTCGGCCAAGGGAGGATCTGCTGAGTCCTCCCATGGGATTGTGAGTATATACCATCAGTCAGCCTGTGTCTGGTCACTGGCTCGCCCCATCTTAATTCAGCCTCTCTTGGGGACAGATGAAGTATGTGAGGCTGGCTTGTGGCTGTCACTCCTNTCAGGGTGTCCGAGTAGTTAAACAAGCTCCCTGGAGTTGTGAGGGCCCCAGCAGCAAGTCCAAACAACTACTATTCCCCCTGCTCCCCAGTGCTGCTTCTGCCTTTCCTACAGGAAAAAGAGGGGATCCTGGAGGCATGACCCAGCCCCACACCTCCTGGAAAGAATAGCAGTGTGGGTACTGTAAAGAATAGCAGTGTGGGTACTGTGGGAGCACCTCAGGCCGAGGCTTTATTCACATTCAGAGGCTTGGATGGCCAGGCTGTACCTGAGATAACTAGCCACGCCTCCTCCCGAAAGCTCACCACTCCCATCATCTCAGCTTCTTGGCTGTTTTGCTTTAAGCCTCTGCCCTGTGCAGCTTCTAAGACAGGCCTGGGCTGTTGACTGGGGCTGAAAGTATACTGCAAAGGAGGTGGTAGGAGTTGCTAGCCATGGAGGGGCAGGGGGCTTCCAGAGTCGGTGGCCTTGGCCTTGAGTTGATGGGTAGGTTTCTTTCACCCAGGGGGCAACAGAATCTCTGCAGAAAAAGAAATGGCAAAGGCAAGCTAAGGGGCTCCAGGGTTAGAGGCTGCCTGCGTTCCCCTACCTGGGCATGATGCAAGATGCCTAGAGCTGGCAAGCCCTGGGTGGAGTTTTACAGAGGGTACAAGTCCGAGACCTAGGTCTAAGTATCTGGGGAGGTCATAGAGGTGACAGTCTATGGGGTACCTTTGTTGGAAGCTNCAACAATCCCTGGGTGTTGAAGGGCTGAGTACCACTCACACACAGTAATCATGCTGCTTTCTGAAGTCAGCCTTCATCNTATTGGCTGCTGGTTCATACCCTATACATACAGGGCTTTCTAGAACTCAGTGTGTTCAGCCCAACCTTATCCCTGCCCCTGCCCCCACAGCCACAGGATGCCTGGCAGCCGTCCTGGCCCATGAACTCTCCCAGAGCTACTCCCAGAGGTGGTTTGGGGTCAGCAGGCCTCTGCACCCTGGCAGCACTGCCTGGGAGCACCGTGCTAGTCTTGGCAGCATCCCTGGCTGAGGCTGGAGCCAGTATGAGCTGATGACCTGCAGTATGTAACAGAGAAGGGCAGGGTGACCAGGGGCTCCTGTTCAGGAAATCCGGTTTCAGTTTTGCAGAACAAATGGGGAATGGAAGCTCTCCCAGAGTGACCCAGTCAGCCTTACTAGAGTAGAACCCAAGCATGCTGGGACCAGTGTAGGGCCCTGTCTTGAAAGCAGAGTCTCAGGCTAAGCAGTGCCTTCAAGCACACAAAACAGCTGCTGGTCCCTGGAAGCCCAGAAAATCAGGTCTACCTATTGGTGCTTATGACTAATGGAAGGTAGAGGATGCTGTGAGAGGGATGTACCCTGACCACCTCATAACAAACACACCCCTGGGTCCTAGGCCACATCAAACCTTTTGGGAGTGGACCTGCTGCNGAGGTGGGCACCTGCTTCCCATCAGCCTCCTGCTCCAAGACTGAGTTTTCTCTTCTGCAGGCCTCCACACTGAAATACCCCCAAACCCCTTGGCACNAAACAGGAGAGATAGCATCAAGTCCCCGGCATCTGAGCAACAGTGGCTTTGTGTTAGCATCCAGGACCCCATCAGAACCCTAGCTCCACACATATGGGAGCCACTGTGAGGGACCAGACTGGTCCTACTTAGTTGGGGAAGGCCAGCCTGCCATCCACTAAGGCCCAGAAGCACTACAGAGGGACCTGGTGACATTCTTTTCCCTTTGTTCTTGGCCAGCAGTTCTTTCAAGTAATGGGAGGGGAGAAAAGGTGGGGTCAGCAAGACTGTGAGACCCCCACCTGGCTGGGAATCCGGGAGCTTCCCGGGGGCTTCTAGATCTCCTAAATGAATCTGCATGGCTTGCCCACCATTTCACCAGTCTGATGGTCCGTGGGGGAGGGGAGCAGCGCCAAGACCGCCAGGGGCATAATCTGCCCCAGTGCTGGAGACAGCTGAGGCAGCCAGCAGGAGGGCGGGGGTCTCCCGGCCTCCCGCCAACCGGTTGGCTTGGCAGTGAGCTTTGTGTGGAGGCAGATGCTGCAGCGGCCGGGCGGTGGTAAGCTTCTCCCTTCCCTCCCTATTTCGCGTCTCCACAGCTCAGTCCCTGCCTCGCCACGGTCACTGGGCACCTTCTCCATCACAGCTCACCAGACAGCGAGGACGTGTGTGCAAAGGCGGGGGTGGGAACGAGGAGACTGCAGCGCCCGCAAATTTGGGACAACGCGGGCGGGAAGCGCGCGCGGTGCACATACTCGCCTTCCCTCCCCCATCAAAGCGCGCGCGTGCGCGCTGCCGCAATGCGGGGTCTTTTCGNTCAGCGGCTGGTGACGGGGGTCCCGTGCTGCCGCAGAACGGCGGGCNTTCATAGGAAGAGTGCGAAGCCCTTCCTAGCAGGGAAAGGGGATGGGGATGCGCAAAATCGCCGGGATTGCGGGCTGGTAGTCTTGCTGTCCCTACTGGCATTGCCCTCTTCCGACTCTGGGGAGCGTTCTTTGTCCCTCCCCTGCCTCAGAGCCGAGGACTATTTGGGGGTGAGAATTTCTGCCTTTACNGATTTTAAACAATGGACTTGTTTACCAGATTCAAGGCCAGGTGGGGGCGCCTGGTCCGCACCGCAGCGCTCTAGCGCGCACGGTGCGCGTGCACGCAGCAGCTGCGGCTCCGCCTTTGTCCTCGGTGCAATCTTTGTCCCTGCCGCAGTCTTTGTCCCCAAAGCTCGGTCTTTGTCTGCTTTGAAGCTTTTGTGTGGGTAGCCCCGCCCAGCAGAAAGCGATTTTCTTCTAGGTGGGGTCCGGTGGCACNGACACTTCTTGTCCCCAAATCTCCGCTGAAACATGACCAGCAGGCAGGGAATGGGCTTGCAGAAGGCGGAGGCGCAGATGCCGCAGCCCAGAGCCTTCTGAACTGTCACGCCCTCTCAAGACCTAGGGAGTTTCTCTAGACCAGTTTCACCACTGGGCGCTGGGGACAAAGCCATGNCTGCTGAGACCCCATTGCACAGGGCAGCCTGTNGTAGTGTGCAATCCTTAGTTGTGTNGTGAATGTATTCATGGACGCAAGTGGGTGCAGGGAGGACTAAGGAAAACTGAGTGTTAATCTANGCTAGTGTTCCAAAGCCACTTGAAGGCTGAGCAGGCAGGCATCAGCCAGGCTAAGAGGGATGAGAGGAGTATCCCGGGAGGAAAGGACGGAGGGGAGNAAAGCCTCCATCTTTGTCTGTCCAGGCTCTGAATACTGCCACTTNTGCCATTTCTCCCTGAGGTTCAGATCCAGAACAAGTGTCCCAGGTCATTTGCTCCTTAGGACCCCAAGAAGGTCAGAGCAATCGAGCCTGTAAGAGAGCCCTGCTCTACGCTGGATGTAGGCAAGCCGTGAAGTTTGTGTCTCAGGACACTGGGTAGGGCTTCTGGGAAATGACTCCTCTGTNTGCCAGGGCTGTGCCAAGATCTAAGGCTATCTCATCTGTATTTGTGTTCACAAAGAGAGTAAGCCCAGGCTGCTCCAACCCTGGAGCTGAGGACACAGTAGGCAGACACTCATCTGGCCACAGACAATGGGGTACCTCTAGGTGACCACTGTCCCAAAAGGACAGTGAGTGGAACTTGTGNGTGTCTTGTCTTTTTTTCCCTGTAGCCATCTGATTCTCCCAAAAGGTGGGCTGAGAAGATTCTGGGCTCCCTGCCCCCTCCTAACCCTGCTGTCTCCTTGAACCTCCCTAAGCTGATTAGGTTGTTGCTCTGTTTCTCTGACAGCTGAGAGGACTGGGATGAGACATGGATGCAGCTCCCCTGGGCTNGTCACCTGGACAAGCCTGATGACTTCACCCTAGGGAGGGAGGGACCATGTCATCTCAGGCTAAGAGGAAGCTGGGGTTGGGAGGTGCCTGCTTCCCATGCCAGCTTCAAGCAGGCTAGAAGTCTCCTTCAGCTCATAGGGCAGAGGAGATCATTTCCTGACACACATATATGAATACCCCTCTCCCAGCACCCTGGCTTTGGCCTGGCATCTGGAAGACCCAGACCCTGTCTAGAGAGATAGAAGAAGNGGCAAGGCCTGGCCTCCTAGTTCCGTCTGGTCTGACCTGCCCTCTGTGCAAACAGATGGGTTTGCAACTGCCTCTGAGCTGTAATATTGCTGTGAGCAGGTCTGGCCCTGGCATGTGGTCCCTCCTAGCTGGCTTCTAACTCCAGCCTGTGCCCACCAGGGTTGGGGGTCACATATATGTAGATATACTGCATACACTCCCAAGACTGTAGAAACCTAGGGATCTTGAGGCCCTGTGTGAAGTCTGGCTGTGACACAGGCTCCTGAGAGGCCTCTGATGAGTGGATCTAGGTCCTCCTAGACACTGTCCAGCTCACTTTGCCATCATTCATCCTCATGGGCCTGCTGGGTGACAGGGAAGAGAACAGATATGGGTAAGCAGAGACCCAGAACAGTCCAAAGGTGTCATTTCCGCACACTATGGAGGAAGAGACAAAAGTTAATTTTATAAATCATAGCACAGAATACAATATTCACAAGAATTTGTTTGTTTTTTAAGAAGGGTCTCACTATGTAGCCTTGGCTGGCCTGAAACTCACTATGTAGACTAGGCTGGCCTAAACTCATAGAGACCTACCTGCCTCTACCTTCCAATACTAGCATTAAAGGCATGTGACACCATGCCCAGTCTACAAGATTTTTAAAGAAAAGAGAGCAATGGTTAATTGTCTTGTCTTAGATAACAGCTCTGAATGCTAGTATGGTTAAAGCTTGGAAAGCGAGAATCATTCTGTCCTGCCTCTAGGGACACTAGACCTAACTGTCACCAGAGCTGGCCAGTGAGTAAACAAAGGCCAGTGGTTGAATAAGGACCCCACTTGGAGCTTTCTGAGTTTATCTGGAGTGGGCTTTGAGCAAACAAACACTTGTAGTATTCAGGTCTCTGAATGCTTTTGTGTATAGCAGTGACCTTGGGGGCACAGGTGGCAGCAGAGTTGGTTTGAATCAGTCTTACACTAGGGTCTTGGAGCTGAGTGGCAAGAGGAGTATCCCCTCTGAAGCCAGCTAGTGTCTTGTTCCATGTGTCCCCTCACTGTCAGTCCTTCCTGTTCTTTGTGGGGTCCTCATCATGGGTTGTGGGGAGCTAGTTTCCGCTGAAAAGCAACTTGGGTGGGTGGGAGTGCATTTATTTGGTTTGTACTTTCAAGTCACTGTCCACGATCACGGGTAGTTTGAGCAGGAACTCAAGTAGGAGCTTGAAGCGGAATCCATGAAGGAAGGCTTCTTGCTGGTTTATGTTTGGTTAACTTCCTTTACAGCCCAGGACCACCTGCCCAAGAGACAATGTTGCCCACAATGGACTGGGTGCCCTACATCAATTATCAATCAAGACAGTCCAGTACAGACGTGCCCCTGGGCCAATCTGATCTGGGAAATCTCTTAATTGAGAGTCCCCTCTCCGGTGACTCTAGGCTGTGTCAAGTTGGCAGTTAAAGCTAACTAGGGCAGGGATGCAGGTCTGCCTGCTTGGGCCCTGTGCTCTGTTGCATGCTTTCTTAGCACTGAGGGTGAGAATCATGTCAGCATCCAGATGGGGGAGCATCTGGGCTATTGAGGATCCCAGTCAGCCATCTGTTGCCCCTGTACCTGGGACCCAGGGAAAGTAGCTTCNTGCTGTTTTCGTTTAGAGCCACACTAAGTAGATTTGTACAGAGATCCTCTCTGTGGCTAGAACAAGTCTCCTTGGAGCTGCTTTGCCTTACCTTCTTGCGACAATAACAAATGGTATCCTGCCCCAAAGGGTCGTGTAGGAAAAAGGCCAACCCCTACAGAGGCCAAAGAAACAAGCCTTGCTACCTCAGTCCAGCTGCTTGGGTAGAAAGCAAAGAATGTATTACGGAAGAAGTTAGAGAACCTGGTAGATGCAGGCTGCATTGTGGACCTGGCTCCCAGCCACTCGGGGAGAAGCTGGCTGCCTCCCAAGCCTATGCGAGAGANGCACTGACCCTCCAATGGGCACCATCAGCAACTCCTCTTTGACTACTGAATTCTTCTCCTATGGCTACTATATAGTTACCATAAATGGCAGAAATGGATGTCTGAGGTCCAGGGCAGCAGAGCCAAGCTCCCCTCAGAGGATGTAAGAAAAAGTTCCCTGTCATCTCCCCCAGTGGCAGATGGCTGTTAACATCCTTTGTCACCCAATATAATATGGCAATATAACCCAGTCCCGGCCTGCACTGTCACNTGGTCGTCTCCCTTCAGTGTGTCTCTGTTTCCTTGGAAGGAGCCATCTAGCCCACTGTGACGTCATCTTGACTAGTCACCTCTGTAAGTTGGCCCTATTTCCAAATCAGATCATATGCTGAGGTTCAAGTAGGCAACCCAGCGCACCAGCTCTTGAGGACTTGTGTCCAGGGGCATCTAAGAACACTGTGGTGGTGTACGTGAGATATCCTCTATAGTCTCTGGCATTTGAATACTTGGCTTCAGTTGGTAGAGCTGTTTGGGGAGGCTGAGGAGGCAACAAGGAGGCCTTGTTGGAAGAAGTCTGTTGCTAGGGATGGACTTTGAGGTTTTAAAGGCACACACATTCCCAGGGTGCTCTCTGCTTCCTTGTGGCTGAGATACGAGCTCTCAGCTGTTCTGCCGCCATGTCTGCTTGCTGCCATGATGATGACAGACTCTTATTCCTCAAATAAACCCTTCCATGAGTGGCCTTGGTCATGGTATTTGATCACAGCAACAGAAAAGCAACTAATAGAAACACCCAGTGGGGTCCTCGCCCTCTTCGGCGTGCTGAAGGTTAACTGAGCTGCAGAGAACACAGAAGCCTCAGGAAGGCTTGTTCTCCATGAGACTCTGACTGGATGTGGTGAGGTATGCAGCAGGGCGCAGCCCCACACCTAGAAGCCATCCTACCAGCAGTCTGTAAAGGAAGCACAGCTCCACACAACAGTGAGCATTTATTTTACAGACACTGGTATATTCTTGCAGAGAGCAAGCTACGGCTGGAACAAGGACAGAAAAGGCACTGGCATCCAGTTTCTGACCCCCCCACCCCATCCATGTACCATGGACATGTGGACCAATATAGCTCTTGCCAAGGTCGTAGGTCCTTGTTGACCATGTGGNCCTTAGGTCCTATGACCCCTGCTGATTGGTCCTTCCTCTTTTGCAACTCTTTTGCCCCAATCTCTGGTTCTTCACGCACTCTTGCAGCTCCTTCCAACTTCCCTGCCTGTCACTAGCTCCTCCTTCTGGCAAGTTCTATAAGTGCCTATGTAGCTGGCTTCCTTTTTCTTTGCCCACTTTCCCTGAGGACTCAACCTCTGCCCTGGCTCACTGTGTCATCTACCAGTGGCTTCTTCTCATTGCTATGACCAAGAAAGGATTTTGGTGGTGGTGGTGGAGGTATTGGTATTGGTATTGGTATTGGTATTGGTATTGGTATTAGTATTGGTGGTGGTGGTGGTGGTGGATGGTAGTGGGGGTAGTGGTGGT
>LZPO01044195.1:206203-217344 GCA_001675575.1 Neotoma lepida
AGGTAGTGGTAGTGGTAGTGGTATTGGTGGTAGTGGTGGTGGTGATGGTTTCAGAGGAGTTCATTCCATCATTGTAGGAAAGGCATACATGGTGGTGAGAGATTAATGTGTCAATCAGGAAGCAAAGTGCCGAGGCCAGGATGAGAGTCAGATATAACATTCAAGGCCTTCCNTCAGCAGCCAGCTTCTAGCCAGGCATATGTCTCAAAGGTTTCATAACCTCCCCCAAATAGCACCACTGGCTGGGCACCAGTATTTAAACACAAGGGGACAGTGCCTTGTGACCATCCTCAGTATGTCTTCCCAGATCTAGAACTGTCCGATAGCTCGAAGGAGACAGCATCATTCAGACCTCTCTGGGGCAGCAGCGTGTGCCCAATGGGACTCAGAACCATTTGCATGCTGCTTCCTACTTCCCCCCTTCTTCTTGGCCTTTTTGGTGAACCCCAGGAGGATAATGGACCCCTGCTCACTGCTTCTCCCAAATGCCAGCTCCAACCTTGTGCCTTTCTCTCCTTCATTTCCTTCATGTTCCTACTTCTCCCCATCCCCAACACCACTGTCATGTAGCCCAAAATAGCTGTGCACGTCCTAGCCCGTCTCCTGGCTTCCTTCCCCTGGGGCCTTTCATTCTTCCATCATCCAGTAAATATGTGCTAAGCCTCTGCCGGGTGCCAGGCACTGGTCTAGGCCCTGGGGAGTCTTAATTCTCCCTGGGGTTTATATTCCAGTGGGGAGAAAGACAAAAAAAAAATGTTGCAAATAAAAACACCAGCTGGCAATGAGTGCTGAGCACAACCCTGAGCTGGCTGATCTGGGAGAAGGTTCCAGGCATGCATGTTAGGTTGGGGGATGAGTCGGGTAAGAGGAACCTGTATGAAGGTGAGATGTGTGTGAGGGGATAGAATTGTGCTCACAGGAAGAACACAGCAGGCAGAAAGATTCTCCAGAACACAGCCCCCAGGAGGGTGGGAACTAGCCCCGTTCTGGCATACCTGGGGAAGGCTAAAAGAAGATGAGGCAGGGGAGGGGAACTCATCGAGAATCAGCTAGAGAGGCCAGCAATGCCAGGCCACATGAGGTCNGTCATCCAATGTAGGGAGCTAAAACTTCATCCAAGGTTGGTAGGGTGCTGTTACAGANGAGGAACATGAGCTCAGGTGTGTGCTGAGTGGGTGAGGTGACATGCCCAGGTGTAAGTTTAAGTGGGTGACATGACATGTTCAGGTATGTTTCCAGGCCACCCCAGCTGCTCTTTGGAAAATGTGCTGTGTCTCCATCTGCAGGCTCCCTTCCCAGGGGCTAGAGCATCAGTTTAGGCAACAGATGATAGTGCCTCTGACAAAGTTTGTAACAATCTCCAGAGACACTGGCTTTGAGTGACATTTGAGGTAAAATCAGAGGTCCTGCTAGTGATTTGGATGTCAAATGAGAAAAAGGACCAAGGGGTTGATGCTTAGATTTGGGCCTTTAACAACTAGAGGGACAATGGCTTACATCCTGGGATGGAGAAGTTTGAAGAAGCACATTTGGGAGCCAGAGGAAATGTAGAATATGGTTTTGGTGTAACTGGTTAGGCAGGGACACCAAGGTCATAGCTGGCTTTGAAGGTCTGGAGACAATGGAGAATGAAATACGGAACAGAAGTGGGATTTCGGAATCATGAGCTTACGGGTAATATTATGGTGGCTACGTGTGATTGCTCCATTAAAGGGTATAGAAACAGAAGCTGTGCTGGTAGCCATGGGCTGGACCNGGTGGTCCTCAAGGCTGAGGCAGGTGGATCTCTGAGTTCAAGGCTAGCTTGGTCTACAGACTGAGTTCCAGGACAGCCAGGGCTACAGAGAAGCCCTGTAAAAACAAAACAAAACAAANCAAACAAACTACGGGCCAGCCTAGCACTTACCCAGAAGCAGAAGAGGAGCTGACAAAGACACTGTAGCCAGTGAGGTGGAAGAAGATTTGGATCCCAAGGAAAGAGGCTGAGAGAAGAAAGCATTTCAAGGCCGTGGTCCTCCATGGCCAGTGCCAAGTGGAAAAGGAGAAGAGCATTCCAGCCAGGGGGACCCCTGTCTTGGAAGAATCTTAAAGAGTCAGGGGAAGACCAAGCTTGGAGAACTTAGAGCAGTGGCTAAGAATTCAGACAGGATAGTGCCAAGCCTGTCTCAGCTCAGAGCCCCAACCTGGGGCAGCACAGCAGAGGGCATGAGCCACTCAGACTTACCTAGTGGGAAGGCCCTGTGCCTCCCACTGTTATCTCTCTCTACAGCGGTCTGTGGGCACAAGGAAGGTAGCCTCTTAGCNCTGCATCTGTCTAGAGTCCCAGAGGGACCCCTTCTCATTCTTCCCATAGGGATCTGGAGTTGAACTCAAATAAGGAACAAATAATGACTCGTCCCCACCCAAATAGCATGCTGATGTCAGAGCAGGGGAGACAGCTCTTGTCTCCTGGCCACTGGATGCTGCTGGGATGCAGGGGTCCTGCAGGTAGGAAGACTGCCAAGCAAGTCTGCAGTGTGGCCAGTCCACTCCACCAATGGCTGGCTTCTGTGGGCTTTCCTAAGTAAGGCTCCAATAATCCCTTTCTCTGGGAATGCATGAGGATGCTGGTCTGTAGCTCCAGCAGCAGAGAGAAATGGCCCTGTGACCAGGATCCTGGAGAACAGCAGCAGCAACGGAGCTAAGAGGCAGGATGCAGGTTGGGACCCCTAGAGACTTTGAGAGGATGGAGGAAGGAGACCCCTTCCAGGCAGTGCAATTCCCGGCAGGACAGAGGGGACAGCACTCAGCCTCTGATTGGAGCCAAGGCCAATGCCTCTCCTTTTCAAAGCTCCTAAACACACACACACACACACACACACACACACACACAGACATCTGGTCCTGTCTGCATAGTCCAGTGACCTTGTCTCTCACCTCTGAGACACTAGGACATTCCAAACAGTCTTTGATAGGCTGCAGACCAGCTTCTGACACTGCAGTCATGGCCCATTGCAAACTAACAAATGACATGAGCCGTTTTGAAAAAAATGTTTTAGATGTTTTCCAGCACAGAGTGAAAAGCATCAATATACAAAAAACAAACCTATGGCCCACTTGAAGGAAACATAGGCCCTGGAAAAGCAAGGACCCNTAACCAAACTGTGGCTGACCAAAATGGAAGCCTAATAGTTCCCTCTGCACAATGTCCTCCCTTCTACTTGCTTCCCCCTTTCCAATCCATAGCCAAACATCACTAAGCCCCAGGAGACATGAGAAGGAAGCTGGCTAGAAGCCCGGAGCTTCTAGTAACATAGGTTATAGTTTCTTTACCAAGGTCAAGGGTCACCAGAGGTGACCCAGCTGAATCAGCTGATGCTCTTTGCCAGCATTCACACCAACAAGAGAGATGGAACCTGATTCCCACTCTGGGCTCAGGTGCCATGTGCCAAGGGACCAGCTCTGTCATCAGCAGATGGGGAAATCCCCAGTGGAGGCTTCTGAGGGACTCTTCTCCTGCTGAAACCTGAGATGGATGCAGAGGACTCGGCCCCACCCCNCCCNCACAACTAGGTGGTACTTTGGAGAGTCAATCTTGAGTCAGTTCACTGGTACCAAGCTGCAGCAACTGGTCTAGAGACACATGGAAGAGCTGTCAGTCAGTCTTCTGAGTCATCATCATTGTTGCTGTCCAGCCAGGGGTAACCAAATTCAAATGTTCACCGTGCCCCAGGCTGTATCCACAGAGTGTTCATGTGGATTGCCTTGACCTTCCAGCAACCTCCCTGGTCCTTGTTCACAGGCCAGGACTCAGATACCAGAGTGAGCAGGTGGTACAGGGAGGAATGGACACGGTGACCCTCCTCCTGACCTCCACTCAAGGGTCATGAGTNTTCTCAGTGTCTCCCCCAATCCCTGTGGCACTGCCTGAGTGTTGTCTCCTGCACTTGGAGCATACTCTGTCCCATGTTCCCTCTCACTGTGCCATGAAGAAAGCATTCTTATTCTGTCTTCCCACAATACTGTGTAAATCCCCTCATTAGCAGTTTGCCCCTTGAAATCATTCACTGGAGTAGAGTATATCCCCACTAGGTGCCAGGTGCTGTTCCAATGCTGAGAATCAGAACAGGTCAAGATGGCTTGACCTTGTTCTTGCCAAGCTTACTGTCAAGTGGAGGAAAATTCAGACCTGACCAAAAACTCGGGATGCTTATGACGGGGGCAGGATTCTTCAGTGAGGTCTAGGAGGGATTTGTTGAAGAAATGACCTTTGGAGCTGGAGAGGTGGCTCAGAGGTTAAGAGCACTGACTGTTCTTCCAGAGGTCCTGAGTTCAATTCCCAGCAACCACATGGTGGCTCACAACCATCTGTAATGAGATCTGGCGCCCTCTTCTATATACATAATAAATAAATCTTTTTAAAAAAAGAAGAAGAAAGAAATGACCTTTGAAGAGATCAAAAGGAAGAGCAGACGTTGACTCCATGAAGACAGAAGACAAGAACATTCCAGGCCACAGCAACAGCATACACAGGAGCTCTGTGATGGGAGGGAGGTACTGNTGAAGGCCATGAGATGGAAGAGGTGGTGGGTCAGGCTGGAGGTGACTGGGGCACTCAGTTTGAAGAAGCATTGAACAGACTGAAGAAGCCCTGAAACCCACGAGGTAGACCAGTTGCTTGTTCTGATGCAAGATGGTGGTTCTGAGAAGGCACAGAGTCAAGAAACAGTGTTGGAGGTGACATCAGTAGGACTTGTGGGTGGATTGCCTGTGGGCTCCATGTCATTCACCTTGGAGGACTGGTCATGAGTTTGGTGGAGCTTTATTGAGGGGCTTTTGGGATATTTGTGAGAAAAGTCAGTGGTAAGTGGACATAGATTTCAGAGCCCAGGGAAGTTGACAAGCAGGAGACANGTCGAGTGTCTGCATAGAGGTGGTACCAGATGGAAGCAGTCAGTGAATATGGATGAAATTGACAAGGGCAAGAATATGGCTGAGTCCCAAGCACAGGGATTTTTGTCTTAATTAGCACTGTAACAACATCTGTGATAGAGACGTGGGAATGTAGCAGTTCTTGATAATTGGTTCTTCGAGGGATGGATGTGGATGAATTGGTGGGTGAATGGATGAGCAGATGATTATGATGGATGGGGAGGGAGGTGGTGGGTGGATGGATGGATTGATAATTAGATGGATGGGTGGGTAGGTAGGTGGATGGATGGATAGGTAGATGGATGGATGGGGAGGGAGGTGGATGGATGGGGAGGGAGGTGGTGGGTGGATGGATNGATTGATAATTAGATGGATGGGTGGGTAGGTAGGTAGATGGATGGGTAGGTAGGTGGATGGATGGGGAGGGAGGTGGTGGGTGCATGGATGGATTGATAATTAGATGGATGGGTGGGTAGGTAGGTGGATGGATGGATAGGTGAGTAGGTAGATAGATTAGTGGATAGGCTAATGAATGGACAGATGAATGCACATATGGGTAGATAGATAGAAGGATGACCCAGTGTTGCCTTTACAGCCTTCCTCCTCACTGCTTACTTTGGCTTTCAGATATAACGTCTGATGTCAGAACCAGACTGGGGAAGGCGTCCATTATTAACTTNTCTGATCTCTATCTCGCTGTACAAGTTTCCTACAAGTGACCCAAGACAAGAATGTAGAAGCTTGATGGCACTTTTTTGAATATGCCATCAGAGCTTTTAAGAGGTCACCTGGAGAGGACAGAGAAATCTCCCCTCAGCTCCCTGTAGGTCGGAAAGTAACAGAAAAGCAATTTCCTTTCTTCAGATTCAGACCTAGCCACCCTCTAGCCATCAGAGTGGAGGGAAACTTCCCAGGCAGGTCCTTGGCAAGTCACTGCATGGCATATTGCCATTCAAGAGGGNGTCATTGACCCTCTGTGACAGCAACTACAAGCTCAGAGTTTCCTAAGAGCCCTTGATAAATTACTAAAAGGACTTGAGCACTCACTGAAGGTTGTTTGTCTCAGGCTGTAGTGTATTACCACAGAAGAATACAGGTTACAGTCATAGCCACAATGCATAAGTCTAGCAGGGTACCAAACACGGAGCTTGCATTTTCTTCTGAATATGACGTCATGAGCAACATTGCTTTCCTGGCACTGATGTGTGACAGTCAAGTATTGCCAGGGAGATATGATCACCAGAGCCTCAACCTTCATAGTTTGTGTTGAGGCTCTGTCGTACAAGCTCCACAACCAGCTGATACTGTGATGACACCAAGTCACANTGTTNGTCTCTTGGCGTGGTATTGCTAAACTCTCCTATGATCAAAGACGACCCATACAAACAAACACACCTCACATATGTGACATTCCAAGGGCTTAGAGATGATCTCCGAGCAGGTGAAGATAAAGGCTACATCCCCCTCAGCCCCCTGTGCCCCCCACCCTGCCCCATGTGTCCTCATCTGCCTCCCCTACTCCTCACCCCACAGAAGAGATTCTTTGCATCTATGGAGGGGAGAGAGGATGCTGCATATCCATTGTGGTTTTGCTTGTTTTTAAAGCATTGGCCCTAGAAATATCTTGTCTAGCATATGCAGCTCTTTGGGGACGCATTTTATCAGAAACNTAATTTGAGTGAATATGTTGTCTACTGTGGAGNATATCACACACAGTTCAGTTTTCCCTGGGCTGCAATATGAAATCAAATGGATTATAGATCAGTCTACCTAGATGTGAAATTAAATGAGAAATTTCAGGTGCATTGTTAGCCAGGGTTATTACTCTAATATATGACTTCAGTCACATCTTTAAATTACTCATCTGTGCAGTGACCCTGANAGGAACTTGTGTCTCCCTTCCATCCCACAGACAGCACTCCTGGCTGGAGAAATGTTCTTTGCTTTGTAGAGTGTTCTCCCAAAGGGTCCTTTGTTNCAGTAGACTTACGAACAGCTTCTCTCCCTGCCCACCTCCCTCCCCCTCTCCCTCTTGTTCTCCCCAGGCTGGGGCCCACGAACCTGAGAAGAACTAGAGTTAGTACCCTCTCCTGTGTAGNTGACCTCAGGCAGTGTCTCTCTGACTCCGCAAACACTGATGGGAATGGATCTGGCTTTGCAAACNGTGGCCAGCTGGTATAGATGGAAAGGAGCCTCCCTCCCAGTAATTCACCTTTCAGGGAAAGCAAACAGAGGTGCAACAGTCAGCCATTCTTTACCATGGAGACGGTTCAATGCAATGCTTAAGGCATCTGGTGGTGTTTATTATAACATCAGAAGGCTGGGCCTTGGCTATCCAGCAACAGTTAAAGCCAGGGAACCAGGGTAGAAGGCTGCAAATAGGGTCTGTATGGGGGGCTATGGAGCCATCTCAGAAGTGCTGGGAACATTGTCTAGAAGGCTTGGCTTGATGCATTTGAAGCCACCAGTGCCCTGGGACTTGGAAGTCACTGATGATCCCTTACTTGTTTTGAGACAGAGTCTTACTCTGTAGCCTAGGCTGGACTTGAACTTGCTGCAATTCCCCTGCCTTGGCCTCCCAAGCACTGGAATTGCATGCTTATGTACCATCATGCCTGAGCAGACTGATGCATTTTGAGAAAGAACTCTTCTACCTCCCCTTCAGAGAACATCAGGAAAGAGCAAGCTCTGAGTGGAGAAGACAGGAGTGGAGCGGACTGGAACTCCAAGGCCTCCCCCTGCACCAGAGGCATCCTGCCTCATCTTCCTCTCTTTCTTCCTACCCTCACTCCACCTTATCCCCAGTTTTGTTCTGTTGTTGCTGTGTTAAGGATTGAACCCAAGATCTCATGTATGCTGGGCATGTATTTATCTCTGCACTGTAGCCTTGGACTTAACATTTTCAGTCCCAGCAAGAAAGTGAGTAGGTGCACTGGTAGTATTTCCTTCCAGTTACCTGAATAGGAATTAAGGCCAAGAGGACAGGTGGATGGGGTCTTTCTTGTTCCTACTGCAAGTGGGGCAATCCAGGGCTATCTGACCTCCATCTCTGGCTGGAGGGGAGTCCTAGGTTACAGTTTAGGTCACCTAGGTGTGAAGTGACTAAGGAAAATCGGACAGCAGAACCAAACAAAGGACTGGCTAACATTAGTCCCAGAGCCTGGAGCAGTCATCATGAGGGGTGTGGCTACATGGAAAGGGGCCACTGTGGAGACGTGATCNTAGTGTCAGAGAAAGGCCAGCAGGGGTGACAGAGGCACGCATATGTGTGACATACCCATGCTTTCCCAGGCTACATTTTTGTTTTCTTATTTCTATTCTTTTCTTTCTTTTGTTTGTTTTTCAAGACAGGTTTTCTCTGTGTAGCCCTGGCTGTCCTGGAACTCATTCTGTAGACCAGGTTGGCCTTGAACTCACAGAGATCCATCTGCTTCTGCTCCAGAGTGTTGGAATTAAATGCATGAGCTACCAGAACCCAGCCATTTTTACTTAATTTAGCACCTAGAGTGTCTGCAGAGTCCCTGAACTAAATCTGTCACTCTGCCTCTTCTCTGAGTGCTCATCTAGCTGTCATTTCCATGGNTGTCTAATGGCNACTCTGAGGATGGTGATTCTAAGGTGGCTGTCACTCTAAGTATCCAGTCTTTTGTCTCTGTCATTGTCTACTTCTCTTTGGTCAGACTCCCACTTTTTTTTTTAAAGGTATCTACCTTATAAAGCAAGCACAGGATGACAGCTTTAATCCATTTCTTTCGTGTGTGTGTGTGTGTGTGTGTGTGCGCGCGCGCGCGCGCACAGGGAGGTCTTACTATGTAGCTCTGGCTGTCCTGGAATTCACTATGTAGACCAGACTGGCTTTGAATTCATAGAGATCAGCCTCCCTCTGCCTTCCAAATACTGTGACTGAAGGCATGTTCCACACTTGGCTGGCTAATCTGTGTATTTCTCAGTGTACCTTTCTTAAGGAAAAGTGGTGTCTGTGTGGTTGTAGGTACTCCTGAGTCCTCTTGGGAGGCTCTGCTGGGGTACCCACCTTGTGCAAAGGTCAGCTTCAGCCTGGGGGAAGGGCTGTGGTCCTCTCACACCACCAGCCCTAGGCTCTAGAAAGACTGAGGGGGTAGACTTTGCTTTGAATAAGGAACCATAAAACAGGGCCAGTGAAGCCTATGTGCTCTGCACAGAGGGGCCTATGAGCTCTCTGTCTGATGAAGAAATGCACAAAATTGTGGGGTTAGGCTGAACTTGTCTTAGCTGATGCAGTTCCTGCTGGGTGAGACTTTTGAGCTAACTTGGAGTGTGCTAAAGTCTGGGCCTGGGTCCTCTCACTCAAGATGTCCCTGTAGGGACACAGAATGGAACTCAGGATGACTCTTCTCTGTCTGAGATTATCAGCCATGGCCAAGGTATCTGCTGGCTCCCCCAACCATCTACACAGAAGGCAAGTTTGTTTCCCTACACAGGAAGTGGGAAAAGGGTATATTGCCCGGAGTGATAGCGGCATCGCCAGTTCTGGTCCATGAGCCTCTTACTGAGCACTCACCAGGCCCCAAGATTTTCCTTTATATTCATTTCCCTCCGTCCTGAGCCTATCTCCAGGAGCTGTTTCCATCTTCATTCTGACAAGGAGCCCACATCTCTAAAGGGGTCTAGAAACTTGTCCTGCAATACAGGCTGGGGATGAGGACCCAGGTGTCTGGCCCTCAACCCCTAGGGAACTCATCCCTTCTCACTCCCACCTCCTGAGCTTCCACTCACTGTCCCTGGAGAGAGGTGTCTCTGCACTTCCCTTACTTGAACATGGTAATAGCCATGAGCTTTATCGTTCGCTGTAATACTGGGGTTGGGAATGCTGGGAAGAGATGAATCCACAGAAGCTACCAAGGACAACAAGTCAAAGGTGGCTTTTCTTTGTACATTTGTCTGTGAAAAGGAATCTACATGCTGTCACTCTTCTGGAAAGGGCCCCTCTTCTTACCTTCCGAACAAAGCCAACAGCCTTCCCAGGCTGACATCCATCGAGGTAGTCAACATCTTTCTTCTCCACTGCTCATTGCCTGTGCTAGTTGCATATATTGCTGCAGACAAGTCACCCCACAGCTGGGGGAGGGGCTCAAAATAATGCAAATGCATTTCTTTTCTGGGCACTGCCAGCTAGTCAGGCTCACTTGTGCAGCTGCCCTCATAGGACTGCTCACTTGGCATCCAGGTTCCCTGCAGGGAGGCTCAGAGGCACATGCTATCAGGTCAGGTTGTTTTACAAATTCCAGTGAGTTCTGGTCTAACCTCGTTTTACACAGGAGGAAGGAGGCTCGGAGTGGAGGAAGAGCTTGCNGCTCAGGGACCTAGTGTTGGAGTTGGACCCCAAAGTCAGGCTACTGGCCCAAGCCAGGACCTGCCTCCTACTGAACAGTCTAGAGGCCCTAGCCAAGGACTTGTCAGGGCAGTGGGAGTCTGTAAGGCTCCCTATAGTGTCCCCAAATCATCCACCCACTGGGGTGTTGAAAGAGACCTAAGTTCAGGAAGTGGTTCTCCAAGATCAAGGAGGCCATCACAGTATTCAGGAATTTGGCAGATATTACCACCTCTGGCTTTTCTCACAGCCTCCAAAAGTACTGTTAGAAATGGTCGTCTACTGGNCTGCTGTCCTGGAAGTCACCATCATGTGACAGGGAGCCTCCCCTGTGGAGGCTAGTCTTGGCTCTTCACTGAGATGTGCTGAAGTCCTGAAGCAGAGCCATATCTACTTAGAGTCTTCCTGTTGCCCCACACAGATGGCTGGACACGAAAGATTCAGTGAGCAAGGTTAGCCCCGAGCCCTCCTGACATGGGGTCAGCCTCGAGCCCTCCTGACATGGGGTTAGCCTTGAGCCCTTCTGACATGGGGTTATCCTCGAGCCCTTCTGACATGGAGTTAGCCTTGAGCCCTTCTGACATGGGGTTATCCTCGAGCCCTTCTTACATGGAGTTAGCCTTGAGCCCTTCTGACATGGGGTTATCCTCGAGCCCTTCTTACATGGAGTTAGCCTTGAGCCCTTCTGACATGGAGTTAGCCTTGAGTCCTTCTGACATGGGGTTAACCTTGAGCCCTCCTGACAGAAGTTTAGCCTTGAGCCTCCTGACATGACTCCTCTTTCTGAAGTCCAGTCTTCTTTCTAAAACTTAGACTTACTACTGTTTCATGTGTGTGTGTATGTGTGTGTGTGTTTCACAGCTTTTTTGTAATATCAGCA
>LZPO01044195.1:230579-254191 GCA_001675575.1 Neotoma lepida
TAGTATTTGAGTGTTGTTGCCGATAACAACACACAGACTGGATAAAGTATTTTTAAAAAGGAGGTGCAATTTGACCTGTGGTTTTGGTCTAAATCAAGGACAGTGTATTGATGATGGCCACCTCACATGGCAGAATATACCATGGGTGTCCAGCCTGTGGCCTATGGGCCACGTGCAGCCCAGGATAGCTATGAAGGCAATATAAACTTACTTAAAACATTATATTTTTTTGCAGTTTTTTTTGGTTAGTTGATTGTACAGTCCTGGTTAATTTGTCATTGGCCTAAGCCATTTTTTTTTGACAGTTGACCAGTCAGATCACATTGGACTTTTTTGTGGACTTGTTGAAACCCAGAACTGTTTTTATTACAAGGAAGCTGGAATCTGAAATCATAGCATTCTTATTAGGACCTGTGGAAGAAGTTTCTTTCAGATTGCATGCCTGCATGCTTCTGTGTGTTGTGTATGTCTGTGTGTAGGTTTGTGCTGTGAGTGCACTGCCTACTGAGGCCAGAAGAGGGCACTAGATCCTCGAGAGCTAGAATCGCAAGCAGTTGGGAGCTGCCCAGCATCGGTGTTGGGAACCAAACCTGTATCCTCCGAAAGAGCAGTATCTCTCTTAACTGCTGAGCAACCCCTCAGTCCTCCTTCTAGATTTTGATACTAGGGAAGGTCATGCATCCAGACAAGTGACAGGTTGTGTGATCCTGAAGTCAGTGGCCTCTGTTTTATCTGCTTTGCTCTAAGTGAGAGAAATCAAGAACTCCCTTTTAACTCCTTTGGAGCACTTTGTGCTGTTTTCTGTATAGCTGCTTGAGCTGGGTATTTTTCTTTGCTGATTCTTGACGTGGCCTCNTCTAATTTGCCATTAATCGTATATATTTTCATCAGCCACCTCAAATAGTTGTAGCATCCAGGATTACCACCAGCTAAGCAAGGGTAAGGAACAGACTAAATTGACTCTGGGGAAATAGATTGGGGCAGAGAGAGAAAACCAGGGAACTTGAGGAGGAGGGAGGAANGATCCGTGTGTCAGGCATCTGTGGCTGCCCGAGCTTGTTATTAACCTTTTGTTCCATATTTGAACTGTTCCCCACACCTTTAGAACTGAATGGAGTGGTTCAGGAAGTCCACTTTGGGGACTTGTATGAAGATAGCAGGACAGGACTGCCCCACACTTGACTGAAGTCAAGTTTTGTACCAGCTGCTTTCTCTTCCAGTCCTGCTTCAGTGGAGCACTTGTGCAGACCTGGCCTGGGGGNGAGCACTGGGGGAGCGAAGAACTAAGTTTCCTCCCACACTCACCACATGGAATGAGCACTACTCAGATGTGGACTTGTCCTTGTTCTGATGCAGCAGATGGAGCCCAGGACCAACAATCCTCTTAAGGAAAGATTCTGAGGACCAAGCACTTCCTAAAACTAGTTGTTCCCTTCACAGATAAAATGTTTTGAGAACTAGGTTGAATTTAACCAAATGTTTATTCTTTTATCAGAAAGATTGTAAAATNTCTTCTTTAAATAATTTTATGTATTTAGACTTACCTGCAATATGTCCACTATTTTAAGTATTATGGCTGTTTCTTTCTAAACATATGTATTTCAGCCAATTCATCTAGAAGGGACTTTGTTTATATTTATCTCAGAGTTTATAGCATTGTGAAAAAATATGGTTATTAAATGTTCAAGTTGTGAGGTAAAAGTATGCCATTATTTTAAAAAATAAAATGCTAGGCTAATGGTGGTGCACACCTTTAATCCCAGCGCTTGTGAGGCAGAGGTAGGGGATCTCTGTGAGTTCAAAGCCGGTCTGGTCTACATAGGAGCTTCAGGCCAGCTGCAGCTACATAGTGAGACCCTGTTTCAAAAATAAATAAATAAAATGCTTTTGAATCATCTTGGACTTTAACATCCTCACAAGTTAGCAAGTCAACAAAGTGTGTCTGTGCAGGTGACATCCCCACAGTCAGTCCAAGAGCCAAGCCTTGTCCACAGCGGGTCTCTGACAACACATGGGAGAGTGAGNCAGGAACCAGCAGANGAATTCTTCCACTCAGTGTGTAGAATGGATGGTTTAGCAGATACTGGAAACCAGGAGGAACTTGGGACTGAGTTCCTGCTGGATGGACATCCTGACTGGAAGCAGCTAGGTTTATCTGCCTGCTCTTCCCCAGGGGCCTTAAACATCCCTTCTTTTCCACTGAGTTTTCACTCTGCTTCCTATGGCCTCCTTCCCAATCTTGCAGAGCACTGCGTTTAAGGTGAAAGTGGCCCAATAGAAGTTTTTACATGGTCTCATCTCTGTGAGGAGTTTTGTTTGTTTCAGGCCTGGTCTTTGATATTTCTTTGATAGGATAGATAAAAGATGTGCTGCCAAATGAAAGGCAGGAAATGGCAGGGGCGTGTGTGGTGGCACATGCCTGTAACCCCAGCATTTGGAGGTGGAGGTAGAAAGGTCAGGAGTTGACAGTCAGTCTTGGCTACATAGTGAGTTTGAGCTACATGTCACCCTGTCTCGAACAAAGCAAAACCAAAGCAAGTGGTGAACAAAGCAAGAAATTGCTTTTAGTAACTTGTTAGAAAAAACAAACCATCATAGAAATGACAATAGCTTGTTATTGAAGTTCACGTCTTATCTTTCAGATGGGTGAAATCACTCATTTGCCAGATATCTCTCAGTGCATATTTCTTTCTTTCTTTCTTTTTTCTTTTTGAGACAGGGTCTTTCTACATAGCCCTGGCTGTCTGGGAACTCAGCATGTAGACCAGACTGGACTTGAACTCACAGAGATCTACCTGCTCCTGCCTCCTGAGTGCTGGGATTAAAGGTGTGCACCACCACCAGCTTGGTGCAGATTTCTGTTACGTGCCCTGTATGCTGTAAGGCTGTGGCCGAGCTGGACATACCTGGTGGCTTCTCGGGGGCTCCGGAAGAATTTTAAATAGCTTTTGATGACACTTACAACCACTGAAGAACCAACCTGCCTTCTNTTGATTACCGTGTTCACTCCTGACAGTTGTGTCTGCTTCGTGCTTTGCCCTTTTCAATCCTTAGGCATTAGGGATTTTGCTCTCAATTTCCTTCATACAAACCAGTTAGCTTTCCTGCCACTCAGGTGTCTTCTGTCTGTCCCTTGAGTCTAAGGCTAGCGCTCTGTCTCTGAAAACCCTCCTCAGGCTTCAGTATAATCTTCTTCCCCCNTGTCTGTCTATCTGATGTCTCCTGTTTGTCCTGTTTCTTTTTTATTAGCATACATTAATTGTCCAGAATGATGGATTTCATTGTGTATTGTATTTCAGTGTGCTGGGACTGTTGTGGCTGCTGTCCACTTTGGCTGCCTTTTGGAAAGTTAGCGTACGTAAAGGAGAACTGTGAAAGTGGGCACTGACCCTCAGATCCTCAGTCAGAGTCCTGTTCTCTTTGGTTCTTACTGGCTGCTGTTTTGCTGCCTTGAATCCCAAGTGAATTGTGCTTTATTGACAGCAAGGTCAATTCCTGCAGTAAGTTGGGCTCTCTCCTGCCTAAGGCTCTTGCAGTGACGACTGAGCTCCTTGGGCATCCCACAGAACCCTGGGGTCCTTGGAAAGTACCTCACACTCTCATGTTGAACAACTGCAAGTAGGAGAAAACTGTGAAGTTTGCTTTGCTCTCAGTGCTGTTGGCCAGTTGTTTTTGTTCAGCCGTCTCCCAAAAGAGTTTTGGGTATTCCTCAGACTCTCACTCAGAATCGTGTGGAACAAAGACAAGGAAGAGAAGTTGGATTCCCAAACCACTGCAAATGGAGCAAGCTGGAGGAAGCACCCTGACCTCCCATTCTAGCGCTCCGGTCTGCAGAGTTGGAGGGTTTTTAAAAAGTGGAGTATGGCAGTTTTTTCCTAAGGCTAAATTTAGCAGTTGCTTTGGAAAATCGGAGTGGTACAGCGTGTGCCTTATCTCGGACTGGCCCTTACCCTTCTCTCTGCACTCAGACATCTTACACGGCTTGCCAGGGAGGAGCAGCTTAGTGGACTCCAGTGGTCCCATTTGTTCTGGGAAAGAATGAAGAGTGAAGTGATTTCACTTTCCCCATCTTCCTAAGCTTCCTGAAACATTCAGGAGACTTCCTAAGCAGCAATTACAGTTCTTTACAGAAATAGTTCGAGCCATGCCTCCTGCTTTGTCAGCTCTTGGTGCCACCGAAGCCAAGGGCTGTAAATGGAACGAGAGACGGCTTCTGATTCCCTGTCCAAATAGCAACAGGAGGCACATGTGCACTTGAGACACAAATAACGCGTTTTAAAATAGCAGATGGTATTTGATGATTGCTCCTTCATTCATTTACCTGCCAAGGCAGACTTTCTCCTACTCTGGCAACAAGACTTGAAGTGACTCAGTGCACANGATGCGTCTCTGCATGTACTGCGCATTAGCTGAGTTGCAGGCGTCCATGCCCAAGCATGCTTCTGAGGTTGTTCTAGAAAATATTTCTTTTGTTTCACATAATTAAAATTTCATGTTTACATAGCAGCTTAACCTGATGGACCTGTTTAACACTCTGGTAAATGATTACAGGCTCTGCTTTCATGAAGGTGTGCTCTGTGGCTGCTCATTTGCATAGCCCGTTTCCCAAGTGAAAAGGGGGCATCTAACAGTTAGGGGTCAGTGATATTTTTAGTGTGCAGTGCCAGTGGCTGCAGAAAAGTGACATTGCTCTGCTGGGAAATTCCAGCTTGTGTCTGAGGACGTCAGATGGTCGCATTTTGCTTCATGGCCAGCACTGTGTAGTGACATCATTTCTTTACCTGAGCTGCAAAAAAGAAAAAAAAAAAGCAACCAGGTAAACATAGCTTTTAAAATCATCCACCCTCCAATTCACTCCGACCATTTAACCAAACCCTCCCCACCGAAGCAAACAGTAAGAACTGCTGATTGGCGCATAGATCCACTTGGCTAGTCGGTAAGTGACCTCATCAATAGCTTGGCTCCCAGGTGCTTAAATTAGAAAACAATATTCTTTGCCCTGAGCACTCATCCACTGTGGTGCCAGATCCCTGTTTCCCAAAAGCCACACATGAATCTTGGCAGTAGTGGGATGACATATAGGAAAACAAGTGCACATTTGTTTGCTGAGTTCTCTTAGGACAGAGGGCAACACAGCGAAGGGTGGCTGGGTGCAGTGGAAAGAACACACTTGGGATTCCAACCTGTGTTCAGGTCTCTGCCCTGATGCTTAAAGACAGCATGACCTTGGGTAAGGAAGCTATTTTCTGAGCCTCTGTTTTCTCCTCTGTACGTCAAGAGTGGAGTCCTCTAGTCACTGGGTAAATGGAGCTGACACGGGGCGGGGTGTGGGGAGTNGGGGTGGGTGCCTGGCTTTTGCAAGTGTTCCACGTAGCCGCTCAGGAGCTGCTGTTAATACACTGTCCAGAGTGATGGCTGGGCTTGTGAAGAATCAGAGGTTCTCAGGTGGACATGGGAAAAGGGCGACATTAACTGCAGCCCAGAGGCATGGAAAGTTCCTGGTATATTCAGAGAAAACAAAACAGAAATGTGACCTGGAATGGTTGCTAAAGAGCATGCCGCAGTACAACAAAGAGTTCGATTTTGTTATAGGTCCAAGGACAAGGACTTAACTTAAAAATGTTTTTGGATTTATTTTGTGTGTATGAGTGTTCCNCCCCCATGTATGTAAGCGCATCACTTGCATGCAGTACTTGTGGTGACCAAAAGAGGATGCCATAGCATCCTGATGGTTACTGATGGTTACGAGCCATCACATTGGTGCTGGGAACCAAACATGGGTCCCCTGCAAGAGCAACCAATNCTCTCAGCTGCTGAGCCATTTCTCATCCCCATAATTTAAAAAAGAAAAAACATTTTATTTTATGTGTATGGGTGTTCTGTCTACATGTATGCCTGTGCATCATTTGTGTGCCTGGTACCCAGTGAGGACAGCACCATGTGGGTGCTGGAAATTTAAACCCAGGTCCTCTGGAAGAACAGCTAGTGCTCTTAACAGCTGAGCCATCTCTCCAGTCCCTTGCCCCAATATTTTAAATTATTTGATCTCATGTCAGAAACTACCCAGTACAGCCATGAAAATTACTGGGCTCTAAAACTTAAAATGGAATGTACAAATTTAGGAGCAAGCAGGAGATGCAGCAGGCTCAGGGTCTTTTTTTTTTCCACAGACAGCACCTCACTCGTAGCGAATGCTCAAACCCCTGGGTGGCTCCTCTCTTCCATGTTTTCTGAACTTAGAACATGCTGTGGGTGTCTGGTTTCTGGAAATTTTTTCTTTAAGCTTTTGGTATGGCTTGGAAACTTTAAAGATTTAGGCAACTGTCAACTTGGAATATTTTTAAATGAATCCCTTTGAGAGTTAGGAATCCCTAATGGAGAGACAGAGATATCCCATTTGGCTCCATGGTACTTTGCATAATGGGAAAGGCTGGGATCAGGTAAATCAAGCTCCAAGTAGCCATTCTTGTTTGTTGTTTTGTGCTTTTTGAGACAGTGTCTTACTGTGTAGCCCTGGCTGATCTGGACTCACTATGTAGACCAGGCTGGATTTGAACTCACAGATCTGCATGCCTCTGCCTCTTGAGTACCAAATTTAAAGGTGTACACCACCACGAGGCTCCAACAAGCTATTCTACATTCTTGGACAGTGGTTGTGTCACGTTTTCTTTCTTTCTGATCTTTGTAACCATCAGAGCTATCCATGATGATGAGTGTAGTTTTCTTTATACTTACGTTTTCTAATATTGTTGGAAACTGTAAGAATTGGAGTAAGAGTGGTCAGGCNTGCTGCTATACCTGCCCTGCATGCCTATGGGGCTCTCNCTTCTTCTCTCCCTTCTTCCTTCCTTTCCTCCTCTTGCAGTCTGACCTCTCACTGGACAGTATTTGCAGCACGCCTGGTGTTGCCTTATTGTGTCTAGGTAACATAGCTTCTTTTCATCATCCTTTGTCTATGTTTGAGTGGCCCCAGGGGCTATGAATGAACATTGTAACGTTATTCTCATCCTATCAGTATGGACTCCAGTAAACTGAACAGATGGATTACTGTAGATGCATGTGTCTGTAAACATGTAAGTGTCTACTGTCTCTGTCCACTGACAGCCTAGAAGCAATGCGGTGAGCTCACATAGCACCCAAGTCTTGGTTCCTAGATAGCATTCTCCAGTGAAAGGAACGGGACTCCACACCTCACAGGGATTGTTGCTTCTAAGACTAGGGCATGAAAAATAAAAGGCAAACCCAGAGCATCTTGTGACAAGTCNCTGAAGTTGAGGACGTATTCAAAAGAGAATAATGATGGTGACAAGACAGAGGAACATGGGGTCTGGCCTGAAAGAGCTTGTGGCTAAAGCTGGGAAACTTGGAACAAGAAGTCAATAATAGAGTGTTAGATTGTGACCTTGGGTAAAAAACAAGTATACACAAGACCATATTGCTTGAAGCAACTGACTCAATGGAGACAGACAGACTTCCTTCCTCAATGGAGAACTCCAGATGACATGTGACACCTCTTCCCAAGATGTGGAATTCAGCACCCTTCACTTTGAACACAGGCAAAGTTATTTCCTTGCTTCCAAAGACCATGTGAGAAAAATCCCAACTTCACCAACAAGTCCAGCAGACCCTGCCCAAACTAAACAGTCAAGGGTCACGTCATCCATGCACCATCTCAGACCCACTGGTGTCATGGAGGGGCAGGACCGTCTCAGACCCACTGATGTCATGGGGGGGGCAGGACCATCTCAGACCCACTGGTGTCATGGGGAGGCAGGACCGTCTACTTCAGTTTTCAGTCCCGGTCTAATCAGCACATGAACCTGAAATGCAGAATCATCTACAGAATATCCAGTTAGTGTTCTTCAAACAATGGAAGTCAAGAGTAAGAGCTAGTAGAAGTCACAAATCCAAGAAGCCTTAAAAACTGAATGCAGTGTGTCCTGGGCTAAGTCCTGAAACAGAAAAGTCACCTTAGTGGGCGGTGAGCNAGTCAGATTCAGATCTGTGGTTAGTAGTAGGGCCGTAGTGATAATAGTTTCTTTATAACAAAGGTGTTAAATGAGATGTTAGTATTAGGGAGAACTGGACAAGGGGCTTATGGAGGCTCTGATCTTTGCCACATATATGTAAATAAAATGCATATATATATTTAAATGCCTCCTAGCTTTGGCTTGGGAGAAGACACCAGCATGACAGTAGCTCACACTTAGAAGTCTCCTCACATAGACCTCACATGTTGGTTTATTTAATCCAAACAAAATAGACGTTGGTGCACAGACTTTACATGTAAGAGAAATGAGGTATCGGGTGAGTTACACTGTAGCTGGGCCCAGCCAAGAGCTCCAGTCTCTCCTGAGTTCCCTCTCCTGTGTCACTGCTGCCTAGTTGAAGAATGCCGCTTCTATAAAAAGTGGGTTTAGGTAAAATAGTCCTCATGACTGTGGGTGAGTCAGGAGTCAGGGTTATTTACCTTGTGGCTGGGGTGCAGGTGCATGTGTGCCCTTGTTCTGTGGGGAGGTGCCTGATGATGGCTACAGTACCTTTCCTCTCCTGAAGCCATGCAGGGAAATAGGCCAGTTTAGAGGCCAACACCCAGGAGTACATCTCACCTGGCATTGAAACTGGTAAGAAACGGTGGAATGTAGTTAGTGCTTGGCTGGGTGCAGAGAGCAGTGTAGGGGTGGGATGACAGACAGGATCTTAATGTTTTCAAGTACTGACAGATCTGAGTTGGCTCTGCACTTGGGGGAAAGTGTGGGTCCAATTCTGNTCAACAGAGCTGAGGCATATGGGGCCAGGCAGGGTTTACCCAAGGCTGTGCTGGGGAGGAATCTGCTGCTGTCAGACAGTCATCCAAGCACTGGGTGGAAGAGAGAGGGGTGTTCTTTCACAGTGGAAGCAAGCCAGGACCTGAGCCAGGCTCCTTGAAATGTGGTCCTGACTAGCATCCCCGGCATTCCCTGAGAACTTGTTAGAAATGCAAGCACTGGGCCTCACCCAGACCTGTGGGGTCAGAAACTCTAGGAACAGAGCCGAGCAATTTCTTAAGCCCGCCTAAAATGAGAACCTCTNGTGTCAGAGTCCGTTTTCTATTGAGTTAGNAAAATTTAGTGCCTCTTTGGTCCCCATGGTGTATTGGTTTCAGAACATCACAAGGATACCAAGATCCAAGAATGTGCAGGTCTCTTACACGAAGTGTTTGCATAGGGCCTGTGCTCATGTCCTCACGTGCTTTATCATCTCATGGTAATTTACCATATCTAATACAGTGCCCGCTGCGTCAGTAATTGTGCTGTGTCAGGGAATGACAACAAGAAATCCGTACATGCTCAGTGTGAGTGGTTTGGTGGGTTGGGGTGTAGCGGCTCCTAAACACAAGGCAAGCATCCTATCACCGTGTACAGCCCGAGCATTTTGATGTTTTTCTTTCTCCAACAGGGTCTCACTATGTAGGCTTGACTGGCCCGGAACTTGCTGTGTAGACCAGGCTAACCTTAAAGTCACAGAGATCTGCCTGCCTCGGCCTCTTGATTAAAGNCCTGCAACACCATGCCCAGCCCCTCGGCATTTTAAATTTTGAAACAGTGTGTTAAGTTACCCGGGCTGGCTTTGAACTCTTGATCCTCTTAGGTAGCTGTGGTAATAGGCCAGCTACCAAGCCTGGGGTTTCTGTTTTGTTATCTGTGTATACATGCAAGTGCTTCAGCATAGAAGCCAGAGGTTGACATTGGGTATCATCCTCACTCTCCACCTTATTTCTCACTCGAACTAGGAGCCTGACAGTCCAGATTGCCCCAGAGATCCCATCTCTACCTCCCAAGGGCTGGGATTTCAGACAGGTTATCATAGCTGCTCCAACCTTATATATGGTTACTGGAACTCTCAACTTCACATCGCATGTTTGCGTGGCAAGTGCTTTATGGACTGAGCCATCCGTGCCCCTAGTCCCCTCCACCTTTATTAAAGAATATTTCCCATCTTTCAGATGAGCCTGTAGATGCAGAGGACATAGCTACAGAGGCGGCTCTGTTCGAGACTAGTTGATACATAAAGAAGAGGTGTTTATTTGCCTCATGACTCAGAGGCTGGGTATCTTCGTGCAGTGCTCCTTGGAGAAGGTTATTAACGTGGGTGCACTCTGCATAGCAACAGGGCAGCCCTGTTTCTAGAGATCAAACACAGTGTGGTAGCTGCAGTTTTTGTCGGGAGGGTCTGTCTCTCATGTCTGGGCCTGGTAGGGGGGATGAGCAGGTGACCACCCTTAGCACAGCACACTCCGGCTCTGCCCCACAGGGAACTGGTGGCTGTCTCAGGGTGGGTGTGACCACGTCTCGGCAAGTCAGTGCCTCTGTGACTTTGTCTTCTGAGGGGTGTTCATCTTGGCTGCTGGGTTCACAGTGCCTGGGAAAAGTGCAGGAAGATGAAGGAGCAGCCGGAGCTGTGGAGGTTTAGAATTAAGCCCCATCCTTTCAGTGGGGTGAGCTAGCCTAGTGCAGGTCCAGAGTTGAAGGGGGGTCAGGCTGAGCACAGCACTGCAGGGAGGAAGCAGGAGCCTCTGCAGTGTCCCAAGAAGGATAGTGACCCAAGGGAGGAGTTCTGTCTTTAGCTTGCTTCTGATGGTTCCTGGGAAGAGGTATGGGATCTGCTCAAGGCCCCTCTGGTCATTCCATCCCCTGCCTTCATGCTGAGGTTTCTCTGCATAACACTTGGGTGAAATCCTCCAAGATGGCCGTATCCACCTGTGCATGTGAAATTGGAGCAGAGATGGGGGGTCTCACCTGAGTGAGCAGTGCTTGTTTCTGTTAATAGTGTTTCTGGAGACAGCATCGGGACTTGTAAAAAGGTTTTGATTTAGTAAAGTAAAATGAATTTGATGGCAAGTCGGTATTTAAAATTTTTAGGGAAGTCTTTTTCAGGACACTTCAAATCTGTGCTTCTGTCTCTCTGTAATGTTTCTTTCCTGGGGCCTTTGAGAGGCCAGAGAGGGGCGTCATCCCTGTGTGTCCCTGTCTGTAAAGTGAAGCAATGGTGTCTGCCTGAGTGTTGGTGATGAGCCAGGACTTGAAGTGGTGCTGTCCTAGGTCTGTTGCCTCTCTGCCTTTCATTCCTTCTTGTATGTAAACTGCCTCACTCACCAGTCTGGGAGTCACTGGTGGGGTAGCAGGGAGCACTACCCCACTCACCAGTCTGGGATTCACTGGTAGAGTACCAGAGAGCACTGCCCCGCTCACCAGTCTGGGACTCACTGGTAGAGTACCAGGGAGCACTGCCCCACTCACCAGTCTGGGACTCACTGGTAGGGTACCGGGGAGCACTGCCCCGCTCACCAGTCTAGGAGTCATTGGTAGGGTAGCAGGGAGCACCGGCAGATCTACCCTCTCCAAGCTTGTCCTTTTTCTGTCACTTGGATGCTGTGTTCTGAACAGAGCTGTGCCTTTCACTCTTTGGGGAGAAATGTGCCGTAACTGTCTTCAGCCAGGTCCTGAAGACCATAGCTTATCTTTAGAAGCTGATGGCGAGCACACTCTCTTAGGGTGTGATATGTTCTAATTGTGGACATGTAGGAACGGTGTGATTCCCACTGAAGAGCTGAGACNTGGAGGTACGGTCAGTGTGTCCTAGCAGTTAGCCTACAGCACAGCGGGGTTCCAAGCAGCCCACCTTGCCAGCTTACCCTCTCCTCTGTGGTCCACCCCTTCCACCACTCCTTGTATGTCTTGCCTCAGGGTCTTTTTGCATTTACTCCCTTACACACACTCACCCCTTCATTCCTGGCTGGCGTATCTGGTTTTCCTCTTTACACTGGCCAGACTTAAGGATTGCCTTTCCTAACCTATCTCACTCAGTTCTGTGCCCACTTGCTGTTCCTGGTCATATTCACTAGCTGCCTCTTTTTTTTTTTCACATTCTGGTTGGGCTCCAGCAGAAAGAGACTCTTTCTGCCCTCCCCACTGCTAAGCTCCTGGCACCATACTTAATGAAAGTCTGTGGCATTAATATAGGCGCTGATGACTTTAAAATGGTTTGGGCTCTTCTTATTCCTGTGACGTATCCTGATGCTTCCTGCGTGTGTGCTTGCGTGTACACAGGTAGGGTGCAGATGTGCTGTCTGGTCCTCACTCAGGAGTATAGAATCATGCTTTCTGAATTTCCGTCCCAGCTCCCACAGTGATGACCTGTTCCGTTTCCTAGGTAGGAGTGAAACATACCTGTCTGACTGAGACTGTTAAACTTGTGAGAGCTTACCTTATACATACCCATCCTGCCTCCTTTCTCACTAGCTTATATTGCACNGTACGCACTTCCTGTGTCTGCCCTGGGTGGGGAGGGGGATGTCTGTCAGATCTCATCAAGGTTTAAATGGGGAATTCCACAAAGAAATAGAGAAGCAAGAACCCAAAAGCACGATTTTTGACACAAAGGGATTTTCCTGGTCCTCCCTCTGGGGACTGTGGGCTGCTGTAAACATTANGTTCTGGTGTGCAGAGACAGCCTGTGTGTTGTGCTGGGGAAACTGGCCTGCTGTAGTCCCTCAGTTGGCAGGGTTACTGACAGTCTCTTGGACACCAGACTCACAAGCTGGCATAGGGCACAGGTCAAATGTTTTTCGTCTAGAATGCAGCCTCACTCCTCCTNCTCTGCCCTAGATAACCAGTTCAGGATGTCCATCCTGGAGCGGCTGGAGCAGATGGAGAGGAGGATGGCNGAGATGACGGGCTCCCAGCAGCACAAGCAGGCGAGCAGTGGAGGCAGCAGCGGAGGCGGCAGTGGAAGCGGTGCCGGAGGGGGCCAGGCCCAGGTAGGCCCTGCCATTGACAGTTTCTGTTTGCTTAGTGTTTCATTCATGCATGAGGCACCTGGTCCCAGTGGCCTCCCTGATGTCATTCAGAGATTGGAAGAGAATGTCCAGGGACCTGCTTCATGGTACCTGACTGAGCTCAGTGTGTGCAGTGTGAAAGACACCTCAGTGCAGGGCTCTTGTTCACCACCCCAGTTTTTACCCTTCTTGGTCTCAGATCTCACTGTGTTCCCCAGTAATTGGGAGGAGCAGACGGGTGATGCACATCTGCTGGCACTCTGAATTTAACCAGTCTTTCTACTTCATATTTTGTGTCTTATTCCTATCTTAGGAAATACAGAGCATAACTTGATTCGGCAATTCATAAGCCTTTTCTAGGCCCCAGAAGGTGATGGAACGGTTCATGGAACATTATTCATGAGGAACAGCATCACATTAGACCATGTTCTCATCTTTCATGCATACACTTCCTTTCCTTTTTTTTAAATTTTATTTTCTTCATTTTTATTAGTGTATGTGTATGTGACAATCTTGTAGAAGTCGAGGACAACTTTGGGGACTCAGTTTTCTCCTCACACCGTGGTTCCAGGGATTGAACTCAGGCTATCAGGCCTGATGGCAAGCACCTCTGTCTACTGAGCCATCACTGTCCACCAGTCCCACACATACTGTCTTCATACGCACAAAGGATTTATCACATGGCCAAGTACAGGGAGGTGACAAGTATTGCTTTAAAACTATTGTTCCTGGTGCCTCTGTGCACATTCCATCTAGGAGCTTCATTTTGAGGAAGTCTGAGAATAAACTGTTNAAGACTCCCTGAGATTGAGATTGAGGACTGGATATTTCTTACCTTCACTACTGAGTCCTTTCCTGAAAGCCTCAGGGAGCCCCTTCTTGCTCTTCAATGTGAAGGATGGTTTCNTTTGCAGAAGTTTCTTTCTCTCTCCTCCCATACCTCTCTCTTTGTTTTTGAGGTGGCCCTGGCTGGCCTGGAACTCACTATGTAGACCATGGTAGCCTTGAATTAATAGAGATGGGCCTCCTCTGTCTCTTAAGTGCCAGTGCATCGCCACCATGCCCAGCAGAATTTCCTCTTTTAAAGTACATTTTGCTTGTTTGTTTGGAAACCTTGTAAATATGAAGCCCTAGCAATATTTTAATTTATTTTTATTTACTGTGCATGCGTGTTTTGCCTGTGTATATGTATATGCACCATGTGCATGCAGTGCTTGAAGAGACCAGATCCCCTGGAGCTGGACTTAGAGATAGTTGTGAGCCATCATGTGGGTTCTGGTAATTGAACCNGGGTCCTCTGCAAGAGCAGAAAGTGCTCTTAACTGCTGAGCCATCTGTCCAGCACCAGTGTTTTTAATATTAATAATAGATGAAAGCAAAGCATAGTATATGTGCCCACACTAATCTCAGATTTTCTTCTAACTTCTCCCATTTTCAGAAATCAGTGGTAGAGACCACATGTGATAAACCATTATTAACGCTAGCCTAGAACTCAAGGGATCTTCCTGNCTCTGCCTCCCAAGTACTGGGGTTAAAGGCGTGCACCACTACAAAGATAGCTTTCATTTTCACCTGATACTAGTTTTGTAAACCAAGAGGATAAAATAAGAAGCTCCCATGAAATCCTTTCCACACACAAACACTGTGTAAAGGGGAACAGTATATCATATTTCAAGCTCAGCCATATGGCAACCGTCCCTCTTTGATCTGATCCAGTGTCAAGTGCAGCTACTATGGCATATGCTTGTTGATCTAAGTTGTCTCTCCACTAAACGATGAGAGACGGCGTTTGTGGTTAATGGAAACATTCTCCGATTATTCACTGATTGATTTTCATGGTTCCGTAAAGCTGTCCGCTGGTTTATACAGAACAGCCTTGCTGCCTGGGTCAAGGTCAGTCTGCTGCCTGTTGGGACGGCCCAGCNATCTTCTCTGGGATGTTTTGACAACTCTGCATCCATCATCTGCCCTCTTAATTTTGGGAAACATGTTTTCCATATTTAAAAATAAAGAGCGATGAGGAGCAGTGTTATTTTTGTACTAATTGGATTATATGGAATTTATTGCCAGAAAAAAAATGCTTTTCNAGTAACACCAGAGATGGGAATCAGGCTAGAAGTGCCGCTTGGCTGAGAGTGTTGAATGTAAGAGTGCTGTCCGAGACTCAGGCTGTGGTGGTTACCAGCTCTGACTTTATCCCTCTTCCGTGTGGACCCTTAGGATTAGTGACCCTATCCTCATATCTCTCATGCTCTCCCAAGTCTCCCTTTCACTTTGTAAAGACTTAAAAACCCATTGAGGCCTGGAGAGATGGCTCCGTGGTAAAGAGCACTGGCTGCTCTTGCAGAGGACCCGGGTTTGAATCCCAGCACCCACATGGCAGCTCACAAGCTGTAACTCCAGTTCTTCTGGCCTCTTTGGACACCTGGCATATACATGGTACATGCAGGCAAAACTCTCAAACACTTAAAATTTCTTTTTAAAAAGTAAAGAAAAAAAATGGTTTTGGATAGTTTTAAGCATTTTTTTTTTTAAGGAAAAAACATGTTGAAGTGACTTGACTCATTTTCCAAAGAAGCTATCAGTGTAACCCAGATGAAAACCAGAGTTTATTGCCTGGAATGTTCGCTCCCACTGGGAGGCTGGGTTTTTTTTTATATAATATTGACTCCCCTGAGACATATCCATGTGTCACAATCACTATAACCAGTTAGAGTGATGAGGAGTCTGTGGTACCTCAGCTTCACAGAAGTGGTGTTTCCTTGTTGCCTATCCTCTTTTTAAAAAAATAAATAAATTTTTAATTTTATGTTTCAGTTTAAACNAAATTCCTTTAAAAATGTAACATTTCAGTAAAATAGAACATAAATATATACATACATATATCAAATTCATTATTACCCATAGGAAGTTGCAGTTTTTTTAGATCACAATATAATTACATTATTTCTCCCTCCCCTTCCTCCCCCCATATCCCCCTGCTTATTCTCTTTCAAATTCATGGCCTCTTTCTTGGTTAATTGTTGTTACATACATACGTGTATGTGTATATACATATATAAAATCATACATACATATTCCTAAATACAACCTGCTCAATTTATATCATGTTAACTTGTGTTCAAGGCTGACCGTTTAACCAGTTAGTGTTGTCTTTCCTGGGGAAGACTGTTTCTCCCACTCTCAGCATTCCTTAGTTGNCTGAAGTTCTTTGTATAGGGTTGAGGCCTTTGGCATGTCTGTTATTTTATTAGGGGCTGGCAAGATGCCTCAGCAGGTAAGACCTCATACTGCTCTTACAGTAGGACCCGATTTCAGTTCCCAGCACCCTTGTCAGGCGGCTCATTACTGCCTGTAACTCCTGCTCCAGGGAACCTGACACCCTCTTCTAGTCTCCTCAGGCACACACCTGCACTCATGCACACATTCATAATTGTGTGTGTGTGTATGTGTGTGTATATATACACTTAAAAACAATATAAGGTGGGTGTGTGTTTATACACTTAAAAACAATATAAGGTGTATGTGTGAGCGCGTGCGCATGTGCGCACGCGTGTGCCAGAGGGCAACTTACCGTGTGGGTCCAGGGACCAAACTCTGATCATCAGGCTTGGCAGCAGGTTGCCTTTACCCTCAGAGCCATCTCACCAGCCCCTCTCTATTTCTTAGCATTTCTTTGTTTTCACTGTTAACATGTTTTCTACTGACTGCTAATTGTCATCTGTCTCTCTGNTATGGTGGAAGGCCTGTGGCCTTGGGTGTAACANGTACTTTCTNGTGACACAGTGTGCTTCTGGCGCCGGGACCCTAGGGAGCTGCTTCGAGAGTCGTGTGGTTGTTGTCTGTGAGAAGATGATGAGCCGAGCCTGCTGGGCCAAGTCCAAGCATTTGATCCATTCCAAGACTTTCCGTGGAATGACCCTCCTACACCTGGCCGCTGCCCAGGGCTATGCCACCCTGATCCAGACCCTCATCAAATGGCGGTAAGGCCAGGTGCAAAGGACGCGGCCATCTTCACTTCTCAGTTTCCTGGGCTTTCCCACTGGTGGAAAGGAATCCGGTCATTCAGTGCATGTCATCACTCGTGAGCCAGGGCCTTTTCCCAGGACAGTTCCCAAGAGATTCGTGTGGTTTTGTGCCTTAGACTACCGAGTGAGATATGAGATGTTAGTCTTTTTGTTTCCTTTGGGCGTCTGTCAAATGGAGTCCAAACTACCCTTGAAGTNCAGAATCCTATTTCTTCACACTAGGAAAGCTAGGTGCCCAGTTTGGTTTCATTTTCACAGGTTTTGGGTCACCCTGGTGTTTCCTTTTCTCGGGTTAACATGTGGCAACATCTGTGCTATTCCCAACAGCACAAAGCATGCAGACAGCATTGATTTGGAACTGGAAGTTGACCCCCTGAATGTGGACCACTTCTCCTGTACTCCTCTGGTAAGGAAGAGGCTTGTTAGCCAGGCATTGGTGATGCACGCCACTAATCCCAGCATTTTGGGGAAGCAGAGGCAGGCGAATCTCTGAGTTTGTGCCCAGCCTGGTGTACAGAGTGAGTTCCAGGAAGCCAAGGCTACTCAGAGAAACTCTGTCTCAGGGGGTTGAGGGGGAGGCTTGTTTAGTCCCTTAACCATCTCTCTAGACTGGCACAGGGACTCTGGACCCCAGTGAGATCTGAGAGTATCTCTTAAAAGATGAGATGCAAAACAAAGTATGATGGTAGTGCAGGCCTCTAACATCAGCTTTGGGGGAGGAAGCAGGAGGTTCAGAAGTTCAAGGTCATCCTTGGCTACACAGTGAGTTAAGGCCAGCCTGGGCTGTATGAGACTCTTTCTGAAAAAAAATACAGAGACGAATTGTAAAGTGATTTAGCAAAGTGAATTTATAAACTCTGGGGACTGTCAGACATGCACACTGTTACTTCTCACTGGAATCAGGCGTTGGTTAGAGAAGATTGTAATGGCATTGTTTATCCGGTGGCCCCACTGAGATTGCTTCAAAGACTAGTCTATCTGCTGCCAGCCAAAGCAAAAGTGAAGTCTGTTTCCAACCTCTTGTTGAGTTCCTTGTTGTGTCTTCCTGGCTTTCAGATGTGGGCCTGTGCCCTAGGGCACTTGGAAGCAGCAGTGGTGCTGTACAAGTGGGACCGCCGTGCCATCTCCATCCCGGACTCTCTGGGAAGGCTGCCTTTGGGAATNGCCAGGTCGAGGGGCCATGTGAAATTAGCAGAGTGTCTGGAGCACCTGCAGAGAGATGAGCAGGCCCAGCTGGGACAGACCCCCAGGATCCACTGTGCCCCAAGTGAAGAGCCAAGCACAGACAGCTGGATGGCCCAATGGCACAGGGAGGCCATGAGCTCTCCAGAAATACCCAAAGGAGTCACCGTCATTGCAAGCACCAATCCAGGTACAAATTCACAAAGGTTTCATCTCGGAACTTGCTGGCTTCCCCATTGGCTTTCTGCAGCTCCCCTTAGAAGAGTCCATAGGATGGATACCCACATACATTTAAGGGTTGGTGGCAAGGGGGGTTACATAATGTTTCTGATTCTCCTTTAACAATAGCTAGTGCCCCTCCCAGTGTGGAAAGTCTATTTGTACAGGAAACACACCTCTTTGGAGGAGGATTATTTAGTGCAGTCAGCGCTGCTGGGGAGTGCTGACAGCTCAGGAACGTCTTGCGCTCCAGCTTCGCACTTCTTATCTCTCAGGCATAGGGTTGGTTCTTTAGGATTCCTGCTTTCGTCACCTGTCCTGACTGTCCTTTCTACTGTACTTTTCAGATCTGAGAAGACCTCGGTCTGAACCCTCTAATTACTACAGCAGTGAGAGCCACAAAGATTATCCAGCTCCCAAAAAGCATAAATTGAACCCCGAGTCCTTCCAGACAAGGCAGGAGAAACTGCTTTGCACTGCACTGAGTCTGGAGCAGCCAAATGTCAGGAAGCAGCGCCCTAGTTCTAAGCAGTCTTCCCCTGAATCACTCAGCCCCAGTGAAGGAGTGAGGGACTACAGCCGGGAAGCCTCCCCTCCCACTCCAGAGTCTGCAGCATTCCAAGCCTCTGCACCTCAGCCTGTAGTAAAATGGAGTTCCAAAGATCTTTACATTGGTGTGTCTACAGTACAGGTGACTGGAAATCCGAAGGGGACCAGTGTAGTAAAGGACGCGGCACCTTCACAGGTGCGTCCAAGGGAACCAATGAGTGTCCTGATGATGGCTAACCGAGAGGTGGTGAATACAGAGATGGGGGCCTACCGGGATAGTACAGAGAGCGAGGAATGCCCCCAGCCCATGGATGATATTCAGGTAAGNTAGGTCAGGTAAGCCTGCAGAAGCTGGAACCTCACTGTGGCTGTGAATGTTACAGTTCACTTCTGAAATTTTTACACACCCAGACACACACACACACACCACGCACCACACACACACCACACACGCACACCATACACACACACACCATACACACACACACCACACACACGCACACGCACGCACGCACACCGCCACCCAGGAAGGGTTTGCAGTCTGGCCTTGCTCTGGGGAATGTTGAGTATCTGCTTCCGTTGGACCACATTTTCCTTCTGTGACTCAGGCACCGTGAGTAGGGCCTGACCACGGGCGTTTAACAAAGCCTTCCCTCTTAGTAGTAGCCTTTCAGAATTCAACTTCTGACTCTCTAACAAGTCTCCTGCTTCCTTGCATCCAGGATGACAGCTTCACCGTTTTCAGTACTGGTTATAATAGAGTCAAGGTCCTAAAAATAGCCAGCCAGGAAGCCTGCAGACAGGATTTGGCTTATCTGAGTGACTGACTACCATGGCCGTCATCTAGCCATTGTGAAGGACATCTGTGGCTTGAGGCTCACATGGCATGTAGTAAAATACCTCTANGGCTAATAGCTGGATGCCCTTGTGATGAACGTAGGAAGCACAGAGTCCTCTGAGGGCACTAAACTTGTTGTAGACTAAACGAGGCATCAGGCAGTTAAGACAAAGTCCATCAATTCAGAATCAGAGGCAGTCAAAAGGGGCAACCAGAAACCATGGGATGGACTGCCTCTGTTTCCAGATTCTTGTTGATGCAACCCAAAAGGAAAGGAAAAATCTAGGGCACCCATGCCNAAGGAGTAATGCTGGAGTGGAAAGGCCATTTCCCTGCCANCAGGTGCAGGAAAGTAACTGCTGAGTCACTCCTGAGCATTGCACCCTGGGGGAGCTGTCAGTCTCTCTGGTATTCTGTGAAGGATGAGAAGCATGCATGCTTATTACCAGTATACCTCCGGCTCCTAGTGGATGGAAACCCCACCACTGATTTACCAACAACCATGTAGCCAGGAGGATGCCTGCCAAGTTAATTCAAATAATGTTGTTTTGGCTTCCTACATGTTAGGCAGACACTCTCCACTAAACACAATCCTCAGCCTCCTTTTAAGTTTTATCTCCAAACATGGTCTTATTAAGTTCCCCAGGCTGACGTCAAACTTAGGATCCTCCCATTTCTGCCTCTCAAGTAGCTGGGGTTACATGTGTGTCCCATCATGCCCAGCCTAAGTTAAATAATGTTGTAGACAAAAGGCTGATAAATTTTTCTGTAAAGAGCCAGATGAATATTTTGAAGCTTTGTGGCTCATACAGAAACTGTTGTAACTGTTGGATCTGCCGTAAGAGGACAAAAGTAGCCGTGGACAAATGAAAGGGATGCCTGTAGCTGCAGCCTGAGAAAGCTCTAATTACACAAACAGGTAGCTGGCTCTGCTCTGCCTGGTATAGTGTGCTCAGACCTTGATGTGGATAATTCCTGCTGGAACCTGGTATTAATAACTTCTCTGCTTGGCATGATGAAACCAGCTGAAGGAAGGAAGGGAGGGTTTTCTGGCTCATTTTGAAGGAATAATCCACTGTGGTGGGGAAGACGTGGCATTGGGGGGGAGGCGCAGTCAGGAGGCCGAGCTGGTTGCTGGTGCTCCTTGCTTTCTGCTTTTTCAGCTCGTGTCCCGTCCTGTGGGAAGATGCCGCCCATTCAGGGTGGATCTTCCCTCCTTTCTTGAGACACTGTCATAGACAGTTGCTCATCCATGTAAATTTGAAAAATTANGTTAAACAAACATTTAAATGACATTTGCTTTTTGAGTTCTGATTTTTAGATTGTAAAATCCACTTGGGCCAACTTTCGGTAGCTGTCAGTTGGTCAGAAAGGTCTTAGGTCAGTCTCGCTTCCTCCTCAGCTCCCGGTGTCCCACTGAACCACCCACATCTCATTTCAGTCCCAGAATTTTGCTTTTCTAGAAACTTCATCTAACTGGGATTGTAGCCTTCTGTGTCTTGCTATTGCTGTGACCAAAATACCTGACACAGGACTAAAGAGTTTGTGGTCGTGGGAGGGTATGGCAGGGACCTGCTGAGCACACTCAAGAACCAGAAGTGCAGCTATGCCTTCCCAGGCCTGTGGTTAGCAGTGTGTATCTTAGATTCTTCTCNTGACGCCGTGATAAAATACTCTACAAAATGGTTTGTTTTAGTTCAAGACGCAGTCCATCATGCTGGGAAATCAGGACAGCAGGAGCCTGGAGCAGCAGTCACCTTACATCCACAGTCAAGACACAGGGCAGTGAATGCCTCAAGACCTACATCACACCTACTCAACAGCTCCACAAGCTGNGGCCTGTGTGCAAAGCATGATCCCATAGCACAGTAACTTTGTGAGGTGCCTTCACCGTAGGAGAGCAGCCTTTCCACCCTGTGGACTTGCTTTCAGAACACTCATTCACCGAGGCCAGANTATCTGGTGAAAACCTAAACTGTTGNGTTTGAACTACCATTTTTAAGAGGTGTGCAAAGAATTTTGAAACGATGAGACCATATCTACAATNATAAGTATAGATCTTGCAGAGAACCTTAGTTTGGTTCCCTGTGCCCATACTGAGTGGTTCACAACTCCAGCTCCAGGGGATCCAACACCCTCATCTGGGCTGCAAGCACCTGGTCTCACATGTGCACACACAGACACATATGCNTGCACACACGCGTAGACATACACATTTAAAGATCAAACTAAATATTTAGGGCTGACAAAATAGCCCAGCAGGTAAAGGTGTTTGCCTTCAAGCCTGATGGCCTGAGTTTGGTCTCCAGGACCACATGGTAGAAGGCACGTGCGGGCACATAAATGATAATATTTTTGAATTAAGATGAGGATTTACCTGGAACTCCCCAGGTATGAGGCCCCTAACTGGTTCATGCTGCNGAGAGTAGACAGTGNGCCCAAGACAGAAATTCTCTAAGATGTGACCAAGGTGTGAGGCCGAGCTATGATTAGGAGATAATCAGGTCTCGGAGTGAGTCACATAATGACTTAAAATGCTATTTGAGTGCATTGGATTGAGGCATAAACTGGCTGTCTTCCCCCACTTTTCTGCCTTGGCTCTGTTTTCCTTTACAAGGTAAGAGTTGACAGTAAAACGGGTTGAAGGTTTCTTTCTCAGTGTCTATGGCCTCTGGTTGCAGGTGAACATGATGACCTTGGCAGAGCACATTATTGAGGCCACACCAGACCGAATCAAGCAGGAGAACTTTGTGCCCTTGGAGTCCTCAGCCCTGGAAAGAACAGATCCCGCCACCATTAGCAGTACGATGAGCTGGCTGGCCAGTTACCTAGCTGATGCCGACCGTCTGCCCAGCGCTGCCCATATCAGGTTAGGAAGATTTGGGGTCAGGGCTTTTCTGCCCAGGACAAAGTCTTGGATTTAACTGGAGACCCAAGTGTAAAGAGCGGCTTTCCCAAGGAGGGCCTCGAACCACTTCCAAACCCTGGCTCTGCCTTCTCTCCTGTTACTTCCTGCCCACATCAGTGTTTGTAACATGCCGGGCCAGGATGTGCCCAACTTCAGGTGAAGTTTCCTAGAGGCTAGTGTTCTTCTAGGCCTTAGTATTTATATTTAGCACAGTGCTAAACTGATAATTGGTGCTCAGTATGACTTTAACTGAGGTGCAACCAAAGTGTTGAGTGTGTTAAGTANCCCACAAAGAGAATGAAGGCCTCTTACCTGCCTGGGGTGGCTTTTGGTGGATCCTGCCTTGTCTCATCAGTTCCTAGGTAATGGACCATGNAAGTAGCTGTTAACATCTTGTCTTTTTCTTTTTGTTTCAGGAGTGCGTACACTGAGCCCCTAACTCCTTCTTCTAATGCCAGCTTGAGCCCTGCAGGCTCCCCTGTCAGTGAAGTGGCTTTTGAGAAACCCAGCCTTCCCTCGGCTGCAGACTGGTCCGAATTCCTGAGTGCATCCACCAGTGAGAAGGTAGAGAATGAGCTTGCTCAGCTCACGCTGTCCGACCACGAGCAGAGGGAACTCTATGAAGCTGCCAGGCTCGTCCAGACAGCCTTTCGGAAATACAAGGTAAAATGAGGGTGTCTGCGTACCAGTCCCTTTTTTTCCCTGTGGTTTGTGGTTTGATAAAATATTTATTGGAAGACTTTATGTTACGTTGTATTATTATCATAATAACTTTCAGGAGTTTTAGTCAAATAAAACCAGCAGGATGGCTGTCATTATCTTACTGTTTAAGTTGACACCTCAGCCACAAGGGATTTGTGACCTAAATCATAGATCAGGCCCTGAAGACTGTGGGCTGCCCCTGTGCTGTTTATNAAGGGTTTGGGAGCTAGGTGGGAATCTGTCACCTTCTGCACATCCCTAAAGGAATCTGGACTGCTCTGCCCGAAGGTGTTAAAAAAGTAAAGTAGTCAGATTATTTAGGAAAGACTGCTGAGAGCCTGTAAGATGAGTGGTGCAATACCTAATTTG
>LZPO01044195.1:257677-273949 GCA_001675575.1 Neotoma lepida
TGGAAAAGACCTGTAATCCCAAAACTCTAGAGGCTAAGTCAGGGATCATAAGTTAGAGGCCAACCTAGCCTACACAGCAAGCCCCTGTCCTACCCCAGACAGACAGACAATAAATTGTAAGGGCATATGGAGGGACTATCTTATTTTTAGTCTTCATATTGTCTCCTTAAAACTTGGAAGTGGGCCTCCCTGAGTTGGCAGAGTGCTTGCTTAGCATGCCTAAAGCCTTGGGCTCCACATCCAACATCACATAAACTGGTTAAGNTAGCACATGCTTACAGTCCCAGCACTTGGGAGATGAGGGCAGGAGGATCAAAAGTTCAGAAGCCTCTCTCTGCACTGTGGGTTTGCCAGCCTAAGACACAGGAGACCCTGTCTCAAATAAATAAGTAAAGAAGACGAAGGCTTAGCTGAGTCCCCAGGCCAGTCACAGCACTGCAGGAGCAGTGTGTGTTTTCAGTTGGGTTTGTGACACAAATCATTTAACTGAAAGTCCCCTCCCACTGTGATCTGATTGGTTCTCAGGGTCTGCACTGTAAGCTTTAAGGAACCTTTCTTGTGACNATAGTATTCTGGCTTTTTCAGGAGCAGTTTGCTGACCAAAAAGCAGGACCAAGCTGCTCGAAAAATAATGAGGTTTCTACGTCGCTGTCGTCACAGGTACACCAAGTCCTTATCTACCGTTGCTCACAAATAATAACAAAATAGCCCTGGCCTTCCTAACTGTGTGCTGGCTCTGTGTAATGATAATAACCTCCAGCAAGCATGGGGTNAACACTCCAGGTCACAACAGGATGGTGGAACTAGGCACTGCCACTTGGGCTGGAATGATTTGAGAAAGTGTGTGTGTCTGACCATGGAGACCCAAAACAGTGTTTTTCTGTTTTGATTTGGGCATGTATGTAATTTACTTGGACTTAGCTTTTAGTTCAGATTTCTCTCTCACCTATCATTTATATGCCAGTTTGCGTTATGGTCTTCAATCAAAGACAAAAAAGCCTTAAATGCCATCTAGGTTTTCACATGTGGAATTTCCACTAAGCAGTTGGTGCCCTCTGCTGGATATGTAGAAAATAGCATTTCCATTCAGTACCACAGAAAGCCAGTCTGATTTGGTCCAAGGTGAGAGCTGGGAACACAGAGGAAAAGACAGCCTGTTGGTTCCCAAGGATATAGCATCTTCTCATGGAGCCATGCTAGAGGAGTCTTTCCTTAAATGTGAGCTTTCTTGGTGAAGACTTAGACTTCTAGGGGCTGGAGAGGAGAGCCTTGCTTTCTCTCTGGATCAAGTCTGGAGTCTATCCCAGTGGCCATTGGAGCTGTACTGAGACTCCCCTCCGTGCAGTGTGCTGTTTCCCAGGTACCAGGTGCTGTACAGTTGAGAGCAGCAGACTTGAGCTGGCTTTGCTGTCCACACTCTCTCCTGTTGAACCNTCCCCAAAGCCTTGTATTCAGTTTCATTCATCAGAGCTTTCACTTCAGTTTTTCTTACTCTTAAAAGCATTTGAAAATATTTTGCCATTTAGACTTAAAGTTTAACTAGGAACTTATGCTCTTACTTAAGTCAACATAGACACACACCTGTGTAACCACAGAAAGGAACATGCATAAAATCTTAAAGAGTAAGTGTTAGGATGCCAGGCAGTCTCCAGATGGAACATGGGACATCAGGTACATCCCTTGGAAGCTCTTTTCCATGCCTTGGATCAAGGTCTTCTCCACCCCCACCACCCTCACCTCCCCTGCTCCTGCCCCAAGAGCTAGCACATGAAACACTAGTGTGAGTAAGCTGACTGAGGAAGCCCTGGCAGGAAAAGGATAGTAAACTACAGGGTATGCTTTCCCATAATGAAAGTGACTGCACGTCTTCCCAAAGCCAGTCTCCTGTCTCTGTTGTTAAGCCACGTATTTCAGTTAGCAGTTGTGAACTTACAACCTGGTAGAATAGCTGAGTCTCTCCAGTTGGTAAAACACCTTGGACTCCCCAAAGTTCTTCTCTTTATAGNCTCTCGTGCTCACTGCCCCTTCTTCCCTTATTTTGCCTGTAGAATGAGAGCCCCCAAAAGACTGTCCAGCACAGAGACTAGTAGACTTGGCCCCTGTGGTGCAGAGTTGCCCCTCTACTTCATGAGACTGGTTCATTGAGGCCATTCCCAATAAACCAGAACATTGGAAGGTTAAACTGTGCTGTTTTCTCCACTGGTTGCTTCTTGAGTTCAAACATATATGAGAAATGCAATGTAAGCAAAGCTACCCGGATCCTTCACTGCCTTTCCAGTGTGTGTTCCTTTTGAAGGTGTTCTGCATTTACAGTGGATGAGTTGAAAGAATAAGGTACTTAAAATATAATTGCATAAAAGACTGCTTCCGAACATAGGCTGGACAGAGGAATCCCACTCTCTACTTTAAACTACTGAGAGGAATCTGCTGAAAAGCTCATTGTCATGAGTTTATATTTTACACAGTGAGGCTGGCAAGGTCTGCTGTGACGAGAGCATCAGGTTTGGGGCTCTGTCTGCTCACAGTTTGCAGCAAGATAAAGGCTATTGCTCTTTTGTTGGCCTTTTGTGGTTCAGATGATAGAAAAATGTACAAGCCAATGGCAGAAGCCTTTACATNTTGGCTGTGAAGTGTATATTACTCACTTTCCATTTTTGTGTGTTTATTTAACATACTTCATTAAGGAGCCTGACGAAGTCCTAGATCTCTCTCCTTGAGGTTATTTTAACTTGTGTTTTTCCTTGGATGTGTGCAACCCATTCTGGTTTACCTAGCATTACTTTCAGAAGCAACACTGTCATGTTATTGTCTGTTAGAAGCGTTACGGTCTGTATTAAATAGAAAACTTCGTGATATCCTCTCAACAAGGTAGGTAGACAGTGGCCTCAGAAATCAGCAGGAGTCCCATTTCTAAGTCATGTGACCCCAATGGTTTTTAAAATAAGTTGATGGGTTTTCTTCCTGCTCATTTCACATCCCCTGCCATCACCCTTCTCTTCCTTCCCCACAAAAGAAACCACTTAGTAGTCTCTTTGGTTGACATAAAGCTGTTGGTAAGATTTCTGCTGCGACCCTCACGTGCTAATAGCTCTCTGGTGTTGTTTTACTGTCTAAAGCCCCCTGGTGGACCATAGGCTGTACAAAAGGGTGAGTTTAGCTGCCTGCTAGCCAGTTTCTCCTTATCTTCCATTTTCAATATTTTGCTTTTTGCTTGCTTGCATGGGGCTGCAGCGTAGGTTTGCCAAGTAAGTTTCACATCCATTCTGAATGAAAAATAAAATAAAATACAAACTAACCCTGACTACTAACACTGCTGTTTTATGCAACAGGAGAGCAGTCACTTACAGTAGAAGTTCATATGCATGAGGAAGTATGAAGGAGGGACCTTCTGAGACCACTGCCCAGCATGCTCAGAACAGGTGGAGAGCCTTCCACACAGGCCTTCCTGCTAACATGAGGCTGTATTACAGAGAAAATTCAGCAAGTGGTTTTGTAATGACAATACTTGGCCACATCAAATTTTCTCGACTTTTGTTTTGTCAAATTTTATAGGCAAAAGAAGCTCAGTAGGAGGTACTAGGCTTTAAAAGAAAATCATTTACAGATACTACTTCCCTGTCATCCTGCCCCTACAGTTTCAGTTTTTAAATCACTCTTCCCTTTTCCTGTGAGGAAAGTCAGGATACAAAGCTGCCCCTTCAGAGCCTGCCTAGGACATTGAGCATACAACAGAAAGCATGCTAGATATGCAACACTGAATTGTAATTCTTAATAAAAATGTGGAGTATCTTGAGCCTAGAGATTCCATGTTACATTTGGGAGTAGCTATTCAAAAAGCATTTGTATTTTAAAGATGTTATCTTGACTAGGTAGTCAGACACTGCCAGTGTGGCCGAGGTCTGAGAATAGGTTCCCAGTTTGTAGATACACACAGGAGAATCTTCTAGTACAGCTGAAACACACTGTAAGGCACAGTAAAAGGCAATGCCAGAAAACTTTTTAAAGCTCACCCACATTGGACTGGAACTTGAACAAACTTTGGTAACTTTTTCTTACGTAACATTTGGAGAAGAAGTTAATCCAGTATTACACGGAGGTTATCTCTGTCAGCCTCTACAGGCTGCTGCCATGCCAACTTGATCATATGACAATGAGTTTCTATAAGTTTTTCCAGAGTAGTGACTTTTGTGTAGAACAGTTGTGACTGCTTTAAAATCAGGAATAAAACAAACCAACCATAAATAGTTGCTGAAGGAGAAACTTGGAAACAAAACCAGACCACAGCTATGCTGGCTTCAGCTGTTCCCACCCTTTAGTGTTAGACAGTTGTTTGCCAATGAAAGAGCATTCAGTTCCTATGTGGTAGAGCCTCTCAGAGATGTCTGTGCTTGAAGCAGACGAGGCTCCACCTCACCCACTGCATACACAGAAACAACCAAGAACCCTTCAAGAGGACAGGTGCATGCCCTAGCACTCAGTTTAACTCATTGTAGTACCTTGCATGTCAAATGCAGTCCATGGAGCCTGCTGAAGGGAACTGACATTTTATTAGAAGTGGTTGCTTACGCACTTTTGAAGCCTGTTGGTTTCTGGTATGTCAATGATGATCGTTGTCAAGAGCACATTTGCTAAAGGTGACTTCAGTGCCAACCAGAGCCCCTACTTTTATTTCTCTAGTGCCTGCTGCATTCTGCCATGAACTCGAAGACTCCCACTCATGCATGGGAAGTTGGAATTTCATAACATCCCTCATGCCTCACGCAGTCAGCAGGGAGCTTGAGAGAGAGGAGCGAGCCAAGAGGGTTTGAGGGTCCTTCTGGGATGGGACCATTTATCCAGCTCTTCATTGAGGAATGACTTGACTATGTCTTTGTGCAGTTGCCAATAAGATCTCCTCTCCCTCTCTCTTCCTCAGGAACTTGCAGTGGCACCCCTTTGTAGTCCCCAAGTTGAATTTCTCCTTGGGAGCTGAGCATTCCCTCAGTGTAGTCTTGAGGTGGCATGTCAAAGAGGGTAACGTGCTTATTTTGTTAGTTTATAAAGTACAGAAAACCAGTTAGTGGTTTATATGTTTAAAAAGTCATTGAAAATGTACAGTCCCATTTTGTGATGCAGTGTGAAACATGCTGTTGACCACACTCCTAGGTCCACAGCAGAAGGACCTCCACAAAGGTAGGCGCCACCATCAAGCAGATTTAGGATACCATAGGCTCATCCCAGCTGCAGGGTATCCCAGCTGCAGAGGGACCCAAAATTACCACCGTGTCTTTCCGTTTTCATCTTCTCTCTGGAAGGTTNGGAAAGGACATCCACATTCTTCTAGTGCAGGTCATTTGTACCCAGCCTTTCACCCAGGCTTACCTCCTGATTTATCCAGTAACTGAAAATGGAGTCGACAACTTCTGATAAGCCTGTGGGAAGGGTTTTGGCTTGGGGATTTGGTTTCTTTCTTTCTTCTCTCAGATACATTAGTTTTCTGTTAAGGTTTAAGAAATTTTCCAAAGGTGTATAAGGGAAGCACCATTTCACTTGGACTGGTGTGCCTCTTGTGGTGTTGCCCAGTTTTACAGTAGAACCACTGAGATCCATGTTAAGGAAACANCTTGGCCTCAAGGTATTGAGATATAATTGGCTGAAAATGCATGAGAAAACAAAGCACCGTCTCTTTGAAGATANAAAATGGTTTTGCCCTTCTGTCTTGAGGACAGTCCTTTTGTGTCCCTCCTAAAAGAGGGAGGCCATTCTCCATATTCCCCGAACAGTGTCTCCTTTCCCNGTGTGAAGTAACAAGGGGGGCTTCAGAAAGCATACCGTCAAGGAGCTCNCTTGTGATCAGCCNTGGTATTGAAATAACCTGTATTTGGAAATCACGGGTTTACTGCTCATGCTCACTGAAGGTGGGTGCGGCTCTCCTACCAAAACGAGATCCTCATTAGAGGAAGGAGAGAGCATGCCCAATCACAAATGTTCAAGCCACGGGTTTTCCTTTGTGTTTGAGAACTGGGTTTCAGACCCTTCACTTTTTTGCAGCATGTTGTCACCAGGTTCTGGAAGTACAAATCAGCATTTGCTTTGCCTGTATCCTTTTATCCAAGGGACCATTTTCTGACCCCACCTGAAAGGATACTGTTGTAGAAAGGTCCACAGTTGGTCGAGGGCCCGCACTTGTGTTAGCTACATCTTTAGTTAACTATAGCATGAGGTTTAGACTCCAAGTGGCCCCGTGCATCCAGGAAGTCAGAAATGAATGTGGAATGTGTCATGGAGGACGTCATGAACCTCAAAGTAATTGTGTCTCACTTGCCTCTTTTAGGAAATGAATATTTTTGGAACACAGCGGTGTGTGTTAAATTGCAGACAACATGCTCTCTGTCATTCTTATTGGGCCTCTCTGTCTTTTTTATTTTGCAATCCAAATGAGATTTCTGGAATATGGCAAGATCTCTCTTTCCCTAAATTCCCCACAAGCTGTTGCAGCCCTGAGAGCAACAGGTAACTAACCGGACAGCAGCCTCAGGCTGCTCTGGATTTTTGACGGCCAGCACTGCAAGGCCCTGCCTGCTGAAAGCCACTGACTCATGAAGCATTCCTCTGGCTGAGCGTCACCCAGTAGATGTAATGAAGCGGCTTTGCCTGACGCTTTTCCCATGGAGCCATTGTTCACCAGAGTTTCTGAAGCAGGTCTTTTTCATTTGTCATAAATCCGCATTGGACATCTGATGGAGTCAACCCTGTGGGCTTCTGCTGGCTTTCAGGGCTGTTGCTTATACATCACTCAAGTCCATTATGATGCAGCTTTCTTTTTGTTTTTGGTTGAGATTGTCATGGTATCTCAGAGTGTCAATTATTTACAGCCTAGAATGCTCAAGAAAATCTTGGGATTGTCTGGTGATGTTAATATTTGTATGATCATAATTCAAAGGCTTGATGTCCTGATTCCTGTACCTCCAAGCTAGTCAAGTACCTTCTGAATTACTGAGAGTCAGAAATATGGTCCTCAGGCTGGTGAGATGGTTCAGTGGTTAAGAACATTTCCTGTTCTTGCAGAAGGTATAAGTTGGGTTCTTGGCATCCATCCAGCTCCAGGGGAGAGCATCTACACTTTTGTGCATATACTCCCACATAGGCACACCCACACACATGCATAATTAAAAATAGAAATGTGGTCCTTGTAGCTCTCCTTAGAGGAAGCAATGCCTGTTGCTTATAAGAACCAAAGCTTCTGTCCTGTATTTGTCTGTACTAAGTCATGGACAACTAGTTTGCCTGTCTTCTGTGTAATGGGATTATTCAGAAATGAATACAATTCATTCATTCATAGATACATAGACAAAAAAACCAGGGCGTTTTTAGGTTCACTTCTTNCTTAGTCCTACATGAGCCTCATATTTGTAATTCTTTAAGAAACCCCAAACCTCAGCAGTCCTTAGCAGCTGTGAAACATAACAAGGTTGATTGCTCTAAGTTGTATAGGTAGTCACCACAAGTGCTGCATTTTCAAGTAGGAATCCAACTTCAGTAGTTCAGGTCTATGTTTACCANGTTCATGTACTGAAACATGTCTGTAGCTCAGGAGATACCAAGCAAAGTAGTTCCAACAACTGATTTTGGTTTGAGTAAAACAAATGAATTATTTTTTTCCATTGAATTTTTTAGTTTCTGTTATATGAACACATTCATAAGATGAAGTTGTAACGGAATGGATGCACAGAAGCATATCTTAGGAACCTTTTAGGGCCAGTGAGATGGCTCAGTGGANGGACACACACACATGCACTAAAATAAAAATTTTAAAGAAACATCTTAAAGAATGCCAAACAGGCATGATAGTTGATATAGAAGCATGTATCTATTGTAGCTCACGGAGAACACGAGCAAGAAGGAAGACAGAGAATGATGGTTCATCATCACAGATCTTTCTTACTGATGATAACGGTTTAGTGATTATCTGTGTCTGTGACTGATGAGGCAACACCGATTTTATAAAAATTCTTTGAAATACTGACTTGAAATTTCTGTTTCTTAGAATTTTTTAAAAATTCTAGTACTTCAGATATCATCCCAAATCAATTTAGAGGTATAATCTTTCTTTGGAGGCAATATAACTTGAATACATGATTTTATCCGCTTGGCATTTGATTTAAAGGAAAATGTAGACACCTATTTTATCCCCATGATCTGTTCAAGTACCGTGAAGCCCTTTGTGATGTCAGCAGGACAGATGGCACAGGTCTGTTTCCTGCTGTCTCGGGTGAGTTGGTGTCAACAGGGCAGGTCTGGCTAGCATTGCAAGCTGTCGTCCGGGATTACAGGCATATTTTTTGTGCATGTTTCAGGGTTCCAGGAATGTGTTACACCAGGGGCATTTTGTATGAGGGTGTTTTCCCTCATAACATTGTAATTAAATTCGGTACAGTGCTTCATGGAGGATGGTATCTTAGAATGGAGAAAATAGAATCATTGTCAGTTTCATCCAAAGTATGGCATTTTTCAAAATTTATTTTTACTATTAAAGTCTTTTGGAAAAAACGATGTAGTAGGAATTTTTAAAAACCTGTCTGTTAGAGGCAGTGGAGTGGAACAGAATGCCTTTGAAGACATGGGTTCAAGTTGCTGCTCTGCCATTTACCAGCAAGGCAAGTTGAAGCAGGTTGCTTAATTCCTGTGAATCTTACATTCTGTATTTATAAGTTAGAGAGAATGTCTGTACTTTAATGACTACATAAAGTCACAGGTACTCAAGTAACCTTTAAAGCTACTGGAATATGATTAGTCTTTTCTCCTCACTCCCTTTTCTCTAGTTCATCCCTTGACAGACTTTTGGTAAAGAAAAAGTCTATGGTATTTCACTCCTTTGATGTCATTTATAATTCCATTATAGTGTGGTGACTCCATGATGAAATTGATGTACCTGAAAATTGGAATGCTCTCACTTTTCCTATAGAGACTTTCTGTGTGTGGACACACCCCCTCCTTAGTGGTCTGTGAGAACATCATTAATTCATAATTAACTCAGCATTAATTTAAACCTTTGTGAAAACTTAATTGACATTTTAATTAGTTGTGAAAGAAATAGGTGGCGGAAATGGGGTGACTGCAAAACCCCAGTGTGACCAGTTTAACTGGATGAATAGTGTTAACTTATGCCTATCCCCATTATAGATTCGTTGGTATGAAGTTGCCTAAAACCTTTCACTCTTCTATTTATTTCATCTCAGTGACGAACTTAATGTGTGTAAAACACTTCTGATGGTTCTAGAAAGATGAAGGGCTGTCTTGATGGTGACTTCAGACTTCTTGAAGCTCTAGAAGTCTCAGTGGTGATGCTGTGAATGAGTTCTGTGCTAATGCACAAACGAAACATGGTGTTTGACATAGCATGCACATCTTGCAGGACTTTGGCAGATGGGTCTGTGTGAGCACAGAACTGCATGTCTGGAAGTGAGGTTGGCATCTGTGCATGCCTTGCATTGTTCCAGCCAAAAGGGATGTTAGTCTAGATGCTGCATGTTTAAAAATTGAACACAGACCTATAGCATGTTTCAATTTTTAAGAAGTCATTTATCTAGTATGCATGTCCAAAATCAGGGGCCTATAATCATACACTATTCTATCCTGCAACGTGATGCCCCATCCTAGGACCTATGTACTGTGGTATCCTTAACTGTCAAATGCATATTAAGCTGGGTGGTGGTGGCACACGCCGTTAGTCTCAGCACTCGGGAGGCAGAGACAGGCAAATCTCTGAGTTCAAGGCCAGCCTGGTCTACAGAGGGAGTTTCAAGACAGCCAGGGCTTCACAGAGAAACCCTGTCTCGAAACAAAACAAAACAAAACAACAACAAAACGTAGCCTTAAGAAAGAAGGGCGAGACAGTTTGGGGAGAGACACTGCCATTTGTAAATAAGCCATGCTAAGCTNGGCTGGGTATATGCAGGAAGTTAGACAAGTTTTCATATGTAATAGCAATTTAATATAAAGGATAAAGCTTTTCTTCCAAAAGAGTACATCTTCTCTCTCTGAAGAGATCACACCAGGTTTTCACACTACTAAGGAATGATTGTGCTTCAAGGTTGTAAATATGAAAGTTCTTCAATTTCTCAGAATATTTATGTCCTTTCCATTCATTTCCAACCTGTGTAATACAGCAGTACTTTTTCCAGAATGCTCCTATTTGCCTGAGTTTTATTAAGTATATTTAGAAAATACTAGCACTCATCTTGAATAACTTTTAATGGACTAGCATAAACAGTAGGAGAGAGACCTTAGAATCAGGGGCCACATTTGGCTGACTTCTAAATAAGCCCACTGCCAATCTGATGTCTCCATGTCANTGGGACAATGTAGGAATGTCCTCAGAAACTCTTGCTTCTGTTTGGCTAAACCTCCCTCTCATGCAGACTTCTGGAAAGCAGATGTTACTCTGTGGCATGTAGCATTTGCAGACTGCCCGACTCAGCAAGCACGGCCTTGCACTTGACCATTCTGCCATTAATACACTTGCCATTGATGGTCTTATAACCTACAACTTTTCCCTTGCACCTCATCGGGCACCACATTTTTAAAGGCAAAGTCTTACGTTTAAAAAAAAAAAAAAGGTAGATTGGAGTGGCATTTTATAAACTGCTGGTGTGACCCCTCCATGGCTGTCTTTGAGCTTCTCACTTAAATTTTTTTACTCAAGTATTTCTGATAAGTAAAACACAGTCCTTTTTTGGTATTGATCCTACTGTTGCCCATCTGGGAGCCCTGAGAAGGAACATGAACNTTACAGTTATAGTATGGAATGGGAGGGAACCAAGAACTATGAAGATCCAAGACTTGGTAATATAGGGGAATGGGAAAGAGGAGCTTGGTGTAAGTTGTAGGGTCAAGTTCAAGGTAGCCAGCAGTCTGGAGTCTACAAGTAAAACAATGATTCAGTCCCTGGGTCTACTTACAGCTAAATAACTGTNCATGCCAATCCCGAGTTTACATCACATGTAATTGTGGGGCATTCGTAACAGTCTTATCAGACAGAGTAAGAAGTTCCTCGAATAATTAAACATTTCCAAGCTGTGAGTGTCACTCTTGATTCAATACAATGGGCTATTTGCTCTGTTTTTGGAGCACCCCATGTAAAACTTGATGTTTTAACATAGGGTCACATCTTCCTCTTGGAATATTCTCCCAACAATTTCTCAATTTTTCTTGTTGTCAGTCTTCAGAAGGGGCTTGTCTGGGCTTCTCATTTCNGGGGTGACAGCCCCCTCTCCTTTATTTGGTCACAGTTTCACTCTGTAGTTATCACCTGGTATTGTGTTTTGTTTCTCTTCCAGAGTGAAAGAATTGAAAAAGGCCAAGGAACTTGAAGACATACAGCAGCATCCCTTAGCAATGTGACATTGCTTCTCAGACTGTTTTCATTTCTGTTTTTAGCAGAGACATGCAACAACAAACATACGCGTGCACACACACACACACACACACACACATACACACACACAATCCCTCTGCAGTTTTGGGGAGTCAGCTGCAGGATTTTAACAAGAATGTTTTGGTCATTGCATTTGCACTTTCATGGACAACTTTTAATTTGATCAGCAAGACATCTTGGAACTCAATCTTCTGTTGGATCACAGGAAAACAAGACACCAGGAGGAACTGGAAGGGCTTCCTCATCTTAGGAAGAAGCCACTTTCCTTGTCATTAGGGCTGTATTCAAACATCGTGTGGAACTGTACAAATATTTATACCAAAAATATAGATAAGAACAGGTGGGGCGATGCTAGCAACACAAGGAATGCTGGGCCTGCACCTTCGGTTACTTCCAAGAAGCTGAATCTTTGGTTCTCAGTGGAGGGCTTAGATCACCCACGTCATTACTGAGTCTGTGTGTTCTCATTTCCTTCACTGTTCTGTTTTTTGTTTGTTTGGTTTTTTTTGTTGTTGTTTGTTTCTGTTTGTTTGTTCGTTTGTTTGAATCTCTACAGCACACTTAATGCAACTTTTAAAATCTGCAGGTTTTTAATGTCTTGTGAAAATTTGCAGAGGGGCGGGTGTGTGGTAAACGGGTAATGCACGGGAAATAATGAGAAACAGCTTACAGAATTTAAATTTATTTTCTTGTCCCCACCACCTCCCAAGAACCTGCGAGGATAGTGATCATCTCGTCCCTTTTCTCATGTTCAGCACTTTAATTTGTTTGCCTTACTTTCACTTGCAATGAGAATTACTTAAGAATTGGTAAAGCATGGAGCCTTTTTTAGTAACCTTGGAAACTGTAGTAATTCCAAGGGATCATAAACCTTGCCTGGACATTTGCCACCTAAACGACCAGTGTGGTGCTGCATTCTGGCCAGTAAATTCCATGTTTTGGCTCTATCCCATCCAAACGGAGTGGCTTCTGTGTACATATGAAAGGTAGAAGTGAAAAAAGCGAGAAAATATTTGAAAGGGGTTATATTAATTGCTAAATATTTTATTCACAAAGGTCAATAACATGGCAAGATGAAATTATTTGTATAGTTTTGTCTGAATGAGCGAGAACAATGTGGATGTATTGTTTGTATATATTGTATATATTAAAACAAAGATGTGCATGAAATCAAGAAAAAGAACAAAAGCAAAGCGTTAGTGGCTATGGTCTGTAAAATGAAACAAAAAAAAACTTTATTTCACTATAAGAGTACTTTATTTTAAATGTTCTGTAGAAGAACATTTTGCTAAAGCATGACTAACCTGCAAAAAAATAAAAAAGAGCTACTGTATTTAGAAATAGGAAAAAAGGCAGAGTAGCATTACTTTAAAAAAAAAGGATATGTTTACATTTAATTTTGGCTACCAGGAGTTTATTTTATTTTATTTAAAAGAATTTTTTTGCCAAAGGTGCCAAGTAATGTGAATGCTAATATTGCTTAAAAAATTAAGTTACTTTTGCAAAATAGATAATCATAANATGAATCCTTACAGAACTTAACACCATCCACTCACACCAACAAAGAACATTAGAATGANCAAAATTTGACAAAAGAATTAGTGTGAAATTAGAAAAATGACATTTTCATATCTCCTGCTGAAAATCAAAGACTGATAAAAATTGCTCACAGGAAAAAATAAAAGTGAAAAAACAATGGAGACTGGTGTTGAAGGGATGCCACGGTATATTACTCTTTCCATGTAATGAGGGGCCAAAGAAATCTGATGCTTTTAAAATTAAACTATTAATGTCAAACAGAGAGAACCAATTTTGCATTTGCTAATGCCAGTTTAAAATCCCAGGTTAAGTGTGAGAATTGGTTGGTATGAGATTTTCTTTAAAAACAAAACAAAAACATGGTTCTGGCTGCCAACTGTGAGTTAAAACTCAAGGCTTGTTGTGAAGCCTAAAAATATTCACAAATGAGCTTTAAACTGGTGTCTTCAGAAGGAAGGGAGAAACAAAAAGACTGTGGTGAAAAAAAAAAAAACTGGGGTCAGTGCTCTTGGTGCCTTCTCTATAATTGTACTTGTTTTTTAATTACTTCCTTTCACTGCCAACCTCAAATTACTGTACAGTCTATGTCTTTCCGCTTGTGATCAGCTTGGACAACAGTGACAGCCCCACAACTAGTAGCCACCTGTACATTTGTAAGCTGACCTGACCCAATTTTGTTTTTACATGTGTGGGTTATGTTGCAGCTGTTGCAGTCCTTGCCCTACCCCCCATACCTATTCTTTTACACAGTTTGACCTGTCTGAGGACACGGAGTAATTTATAAAAACACAATTGTATTCATAACAGGGAATAGAATGTAAAGCCAGCTCTTTCAGAATATCCTATATTAATACTGGATTTGGATACATTTACTCCATTGCTTATGGTTCAGATAACTGATCATTTGACCAGAGTAATGACCTCAGTGGATTTGCTTCAACCCTCACATTTATTTTTTTAAATGTTTCACATGCCACATTATTAGCTCAGTAAGTTAGAAAATTCTGGAAGATAGAGACTTACATAGAATTAGGAAGTTCTTATGGAGGGGATAGAAGTAGGGTCAAAACCTACCAGTACAACTGTGAATTCTAGGTGAGGTCGAAGCGTACTTCCACTGAAACAAAGCATTTCTGACCACCTTTTTTGATTGTGACTCTTAATTTTGAATATAAGGTGATAGGTAGGCGCAGCTTTCTTGGATAATCTGAATTCCCAAGTGCCAGGAGTAGGATTTCATTATAAAATTAATAGCTAATCTTATTCTGTCTCCTGAAGATTTAATTGCTATCCTTGTTACCCATTCAAAATCAGCTGTACTGTGTGAATGAAATAAAGACATTACGACGAACCCCTTTCTGGCTGCACGGTCGCTTATGGCAGTTCCACACAGTAGTTGGCACCCAACGGGGGGTCCCTGAGACTTGCATGTAAAACTAGTCTAGATGTCTTCTTTTTTGTAAGTTTTATTTTTGTAATTGTGCATGTAAAGCATCATTGAGTCAATGGATCTGTTGAAGAACTCAGCTGCTGGAAACCATGCAAAATGTTTTGAATTGCCCTTAAAATATGGAAAATGTTTTCTGAATGCTTTATATTCTTTCTGCTGTAAATTAAAAATGAAGAAAATTTCCCCATATTATCTGTGTTTTGCTTTAACCTGACCTGAAATCCAGGGTGTTGAGGTTGAGGTTATAGTTAGACCTGGAAGTATTTTTTACCTTCTCCATGCAGTGTTTCCACACCTAGTGTTTCACTTAGAGCCACTTTCCAAAGGATTTGCCTTCCACCTACATTGCCTGGTCTCTCAACACGTGTTATCAATCATTTGTCTTGAGTGCAGTTACTTAGACGATAAGTAAGGATCTTACTCTAAATTCACCTTTTCTCATGTAGCCTAGGATACCCCTAAATTCCCCATTTAAGCCCAAAGATAACCTTGAACCTCTTACCTTTTACCTACAGCTTTCAAATGCTGAGATGATGGGTGCCAACAGGCTGGGGTTTTGTTTGTTTGCTTTTTCCAGACAAGGTTTCTCTGTGTAACAGCCCTGGCTGTCCTGGAACTCAATTTGTAGACCAGGCTGCCCTTGAACTCGCACAGATCCACCTCAGGCCGGGTTTTATGTGGTTCTGGGGATCAAACCCAGGATTTTGCATGTTAGACAAGCACTCTACCAACTAGGCTATACTCCCCAGCTCTACTGGGTAGGTTTTTTCAAAAAGACTTTCCCAGCTTATCTCACTTGGGCCCCCCTTCCAGGTACTTGGCATCATCGTTCCAAGTCCTCTTCACTGCAGAGTTCTGCTTGTCTGCCTAGGAGTACCTCACTTCAGATCTACCTCAGAGCTAGTGCCTGACAGTTTCACACTGAATCTTCCAACGGGAGTCCCACTGCATTAAATGCTTGTCTTCCCTCTGTTCACTCTTGTTTTTACTTAAGCCCAGCCCCACATTCTCCAGTTGTTCTGTGTTCGCTATGTCCACTTCCACTCACCTACAACACTCTTCATAGCTACCACTCAACTCAATACCCACTTACGTGGCACTCTCGTTTCCAATACACATTAACTTTTTTGAATTACCATATTGAAGTGGAAGACAGCTTAGTGGTTTTCACTCAGGAATCCACCAACTGACTTTATCTNGTCTGTGTAAGCATGTTGGAATACANTGCAACGTATACTACTCACCCCATTTGACCAAAGGTTGAGTACTTACTGTGCTAGGGCCAGAGACTGACAGCAAAGAAGAAACTAGAGTTCTCNATGTCAAGGCTCCCTTCAGGGATTGTAATATCCGTGCAGTGGCAAATANCTGTCATCGCTAGGGAGCAAATGAGAGGGGACTTATCCTAAACCCTGTGGTCAAGACTCCAAATGGACTTCCTACTGCCTCAACTTGCTCAGAAATGAATTTTGGTTCTCCCCAGGATTATTCTGGGACGTTAGGCACGTACGCTGTTTCCAGTATTGTCACGATCCAGAGACAACGTATGCAGGCTCAAAGGGATGTAAAACGCACCCGTTCTTACTCTACACTGCCTTTCCAGGGCTAGAGACAGGGCAGCNGCGACGCTTCAGGAAGCTGGTGTGATTCATGGGCGTCGACGAGCCAGTCCCAAGGCGCAGGCGCCGCGCCCTGGCCCCGCCCACTCCAGCGCGGGCGTGGCTTCCCCGCCCNGCTCTGACCCCTCCCACTCGGGTCGGCCTGGAGGTTCCAGCCGCCGCGCTGCGCCGGGGCCGGACTCCTGCCCCGCCCACTTCCGGCGCGCCCTCCGCGGCTGGGAACGCCCCGTCGGTTCCTGTCCGGCCCC
>LZPO01044195.1:275510-297201 GCA_001675575.1 Neotoma lepida
GAAAGTAGAGGTATCCAGTCTTCCAGTCTTGAGATCATGCAGTTCGTTGGCACGACAGATGTTTCAGACTTTGGTCACTATCAGCTGGTACAGTCTTGGGAATTATTGAGGGATAATTTAAAAATGCATTAGTGCCTTTATTTCTTACTGAAGGACTTTTTTTTTTAAATTTCACTATAAGGAATTAATAAGACTGAGTCCCAGCATAACAGTTTCTACACACACANGCCATGGTATATGTGTGCAAGAAGAGGACAACTTCAGATGTCAGTTTTGCCTTCCACCTTATTTGAGACAGTATTTCTTGTTCAGTGTTGCATGTGTCGGGCTAGCTGGCTCTCAAAGTGCCCAAAACTCTCCTATCTCCACCTCCCGTCTCACTGTAGGAGTGCAGGGATTACTTATTTGCCTTACAAAGTCTGGTTTATGTTAAGTGCATTGGGAATCATAATATACTTAAGCTTCTGCCTTATACCTTTCAGGTCCACAGGTGTGCCTTCAGGAAGTTCAAGTGCTGCCACTGGCAGTAATCGAAGACTCCAGCAAACACAAAATCAAGTAGATGAGGTACTGCTCTAAAATTCTAAAATGTGGATTTCAAACAAACATGGGAATTCTGTAGAATTCTATCAGAAAAAGTTATTGGAGCTGGAGAGATGGCTCAGTGGTTAAGAACACTTACTGTTCTAGCAGAGGATCCAGGTTGGGTTCCAAGTACACGTATTTAAGCCACTCAACTGCCTTTAACTCTAGCCTCCAAGGGCACCTGGACATCTGGACAGACACACACACAATTAAAAATTTTTTTGTGTTAGAAAAAAGAAAAAGCATCATCAATGTGTGAGTATAAATTTTGACTGTATCAGAAGTTGTCTTTCTAGGTGTGTATTTAGAGGACCACAGTGAAGATTCTGTGAGAAATTCAGACCAGTATTTCCATATTCTTTTATTTCATTTTTTTTAAGATTTTTTTTATGTGTTTTGCCTACATGTTCTAGAAGCTGTTTTTTAAGCACAGAGCAGACTCCCCCTGGTTTCATACTTATTTTTCTACTATCAATTCACATACCTAAAACATGAGAACCTGTCCCTGAAAGCATGTCCCCAGAGCCACTTTGTAGGATAGGGTAATTAGTTTGTTCAAGCCAAGAACAAGTCTTTCTGATCTGGTGTTTGTTTGTTGTTGTTTTCCAAAATGCCTTGTGTCCTGTAGCCAGGTTTACTAGTTACCTAGTGTAGGCAAGTCTTGTAGAAGCTTCTCTGACAGTTGCTGAAGGAAGTGTGGAAGGTGGAGCTGCTGTAGCCCAACAGTTCTCTCTGGAATTCTTGAGCTAGAAGACTCTTCTGGCATCTTTTGTTTGGGTGTGTACATGTAGAACCACAGTGAAGATCTGAGAGAACCTCAGACTGATATTTCCATATTCTTTTTTTTTTTAAGATTTATTGTTATTTCATGTGTATGAGTGTTTTGCCTGCATGTATGTGTACTATGTGTGTGCAGTGCCTGCAGAGGCCAGAAGAGGGCATTAAAACCTTTGGAACTGGAGTTGCAGAAGGTTGTCAGCTGCTGTGTTCCTTCTGGGCCCCAAACCCAGGTTCTCAGTAAGAGCAGCCAGTGCTATTAACTGTTGAACTATCTCCGAGTTCCCTANTTCTATATTCTTACAGGGTTTTTCTTTGTAGCCCTGGCTGTCCTCAAACTCACTCTGTAGACTAGCCTGTCCCGAAGTCAGAGATCACCTGCCTCTGCCTCCTGAGTGCTGGGACTAAAGGCATGCGCCACCACTGCCCCGCACGATCTTTCTGCTTTTAAGTGTCCTAAAACTAGTTATCTTAGATACTGTTAATAAATCATACAATAAGATATTGTTGTTTGTTTTTGCTCTTTTGGGGGGTCTGCTACCCAGCTCCCAAATAAATCACACATGGAGGCTTATTCTTAATTATAAATGCCTGGCCTTAGCTTGGCCGCTTTCTTGCCAGCTNTCCTTAACTTATCCCATCTACCTTTTGCCTCTGGGCGTTTCTCCTTCTCTTAACCTCTGTAAATCTTACCCTTACTACCTGGCTGGCTGTGTACCCGGGTGGCTGGCCCCTGATGTCCTCCTCCTTCTCTGGCTCCTTCTCTCCCTTCTCCCAGATTTCCCCTTCTGTTTATTCTCTCTGCCTGCCAGCCCCATGTATCCTTTCTCCTGCCTTGCCATTGGCTGTTCAGCGCTTTATTAGACCATCAGGTGTTTTAGACAGGTGAAGTAACACAGCTTCACAGAGTTACATAAACAAAAGTAACACATCTTAAAATAATGTTCTACAACAGTAAGATTTTGATATGATGGTTTCTTTATGAACTTAATTCTGTGCATTTTAGACCTTTTATACTAATTCTGTCACTTGCAAACTCAAATTGTACCCTTTTTTTAGAAAGTAAAGGAATTTTAAAGAGAATTGAGTTTTTGTTCTTTGAGGTAAAATCCCCATAGCACAATTAAGCATTTTAAAGTCTCTCATTCATGTATAAGTTGTTTAGTGTAGTCACTGGGTTGAATAACTATCACATCTTCCTGCGTTCAGAACTCTTGTCACTGCTGAGACAGACGCACGCCACACTCATTTCATAATCACTTACCTTTCCTCTTCCTGCTTTGTTCCTTTGGATTTGCCTAGTCTGGGCATAGCATAGCAAGGAGCAATGTCAAGCTTCTCTCACCTTAGTGTGTTTCCATGCTCATCCAGGCTGTAGTCTGTGCTAGCACTTTGGTCCCTTTTCACAGAGTGGTAGTTTGTTTTATGTTCATAGTTAGTGGGTAGCTGAGCTGTTCTTACCTCTCTAATGCGGCTATAAATACCCCGGAGCCAGATCTTTAAATGTGTCTTCGTTTTGTTTCATGTGAGTGTGGATCTAAGAGTAGCATATAATAATAATTCATGCAATAACTCTGTGGCTACTTATCCTACACTAGCTTATTTTCCAGACAGCAGTGCCTGGTGTCACTGGTGCTCTGGGTTTGGGGCTGCAGCCATCCTAGCAAGCAGGAGGTGGTATCTCCTTGTGATTTTGAATTAATTAATGATTTGATGAATGGTTAGTGATAGTGAACACCTTTCTAGTGCATGTTGGCCGTTTGTGTGTCTCTGAAGAAGTGACTGTTCGAGTCTTTTGCCCCTTTTATGTTACTGCTGTTAGCACAGGCTAACCTGGCACTTACTATGTAGCCCAGGCTACTATTGAACTTCAGATTCTCTTGTCTCAGCCTCTCAAGGGCTAGGATATTACAGTTATGTGTCTCATACATGTTTCCTTTGCAGATGATTTTATTGTGTTGTCTTTCTGTTGTTAACTTATAAGGCTCTTTTATGTATTCTTCACATTTAACATTTGTCAGAATGTTAAATGTTCATAGTTGTTCATAAGTATTTCCATCCTCTGGGTTGGTTGAGTTTCACATTTTTCATAGTATACCTTGATGCCAAAAGGTTTTACTTTACTTATAAAGCCCAATTTCTCTCTGTCTCTGTCTCTCTCTGTCTCTCTCTGTCTCTCTCTGTCTCTCTCTCTCTCTCTCTCTCTCTCTCTCTCTCTCTCTCTTTGGTTTTTCAAAACAGTTTCTCTGTGTAACAGTCCTAGCTGTCCTGGAACTCACTTTGTAGACCAGATTAAAGGTCTGCTGGGATTAAAGGTGTGCGCACCACTGCCCAGCCCTAATTTATCTCTTTAGTTGCTTGGATTTTTTTTTCTTTAGTTGCTCTTGCTTTTGATATCAAATCTAAGAGCCTAGAGCCAAACCTGAAGCTTTGTGCTGGCTAGTTTTGTGTCACCTGACACCAGCTAGAGTCATTTTAAAAGAGGGAACCTCAATTGAGAAAATACCCCACCAGATTTGCCTGTGGGCAAGCATTTTCTTGACTGATGATTGATGTGGGATGACCCCTTACTGTTGGGTGATGCCACCTCTGGGAACGTGGTCCTGGATAGTGTGAGAAGCAGGCTGAACCAGCCACAGGGAGCCAGCCAGTAAACAGCATTCCTCCATGACCTCTGCATCATCAGTTCCTGCCTCGACTGCCCTGGATGTCAGACTATTAGCCGCAAAATGGATTAAACCTTTTCCGTCCCAAGTTGCTTTTGGTCATGGTGTTTTAGTACAGCAATAGAAACCTAAAACAAGTTGTAAAGCTTTACCTTTTTTTTCTTCTAAGAGTTTTTATACTTTTAGCTCTTAAATTTAGCTCACTGGTCTATTCTGCGTTCTTTTTCTATAGGAAATGAAATAGGAATCCAACTTCATTCTTTCCTTATGGCTGTTTAGTTGTGCCAGCACTGTTTGTTGAAGAGAACATTCTTTCTCCATTTGATGGTCTTAGCAGCCTTCTGAAAATTAGTTGGCAGACCGAGAGTGTAGCTCAGTGGTAGAACACTTGCCTAACCAACACAAGGACCCAGGTTCCATCCCCAGCTCCAGAATCGATCAATCAATCAGTCAGTCGGTTCATTGGCTATAAATGTATAGGCAGATTTCCAGGTTCCCAGTTCTTTCCCACTGGTCTTCTGTCCTTGTGCCAGTATCACAGTTCCCATTGCTCTAGCTTTGTGTTGAGTTTTGAAATTGGGAAGTATGACCATTGTAACTTTTTTTTTAGTATTGGCTTGCTTCTTCTCAGTTCTTTGAAATTACATATGAAAAAAGCCACTGGAATTGATATTACATGACAGTTTTTCTGAGGGGAAAAGAGCTGTTGGGATTGTATTGACTTTGTCAGTCACTTGGAGAATACGGCCGTCTCCACAGCATTAAGTCTTCCCATGTGCAAACACGGGTATCTTCCCACTTACAATTAATTCTTATAGCAGTTTGTGTGGTGTGTGTGTGTGTGTGTGTGTGTGTGTGTGTGTGTGTGTGTAGCAGAAGGGGTACAGATGTGCCATGGTACATGTGTTGGAGGTCAGGGAGCAACTTTCTTGGAGTTGGTTCTCTTCCTCCACCTTGCTAAGGCAAAGTCTCTTGTTTCTGCCATGGCTTTGCTGTGAAGTCCAGGCTAACTGGCCCACGGGCATCCAGGTGATTCTCCTGTCCCTACTTCTCATCTTACCTTAAGAGAGCAGGAATGACTGATAGGCACAGACATGGCTCTAAAAGCAGTTGAGGTGGGGGAAGACATCCACCACATGCAGAAGTCAGAGGACAACCTCAGGGGTCAGTTTTCTCTTTCCACCATGTGGGTCCCAGGGATTGAACTCAGGTCATCAGACTGACCACAAGTACTTTTACCTGCTGAGTCATCTCGCCAGCCTCCTTTGAAAGAGTCTTAAGGGTTTTCTGTAGAATTTCTTACATGTAGCAATAGACTCCTTCTTCCTTTCCAACTAGGATGTCTTTCTTTCCTTAACTGATTGCCCTGGCCAGGACTGCCAGTGTAGTATTGAACAGCCATGAAAGTGAGCACCCTGTTCTGTTTCAGACCTTAGAGGAAGTTGAGTCTCTCACCATGGTATGTAATACTAGTGTGGGTTTTCCCATAAGTATCCATTATTGAAGTTCCCTTCTGTCCCTGGTTTGCTGAGTGGATTTATCCCCCCTTTTTAACTGAGAGTTTAGCTCAAAGTAATAAAGTGCTGCTGACCTGGAAAAAAAAGTGCCCTTAGAGTTGGTGTAGATTCTGCTCTTCCTCTCCTTCCTGTGTAACTGTGACCCTATCCATGTAGGTGGTTGACATCATGAGAGTCAACGTGGACAAAGTGCTAGAGAGAGACCAGAAGCTCTCGGAGCTGGATGACCGCGCAGATGCACTGCAGGCAGGTGCTTCTCAGTTTGAAACAAGTGCTGCCAAGTTGAAGAGAAAGTATTGGTGGAAGAACTGCAAGGTAATGCTGTCTGACAGACCTTCACTTCATACCCCTCCATTCCAGAGTGTTGCACTCTGTGACTCTGGGAAGTGGATGGAATCTGGGCCAACCGTTGAGTCAACATCCCTTTTCCTTGTCCACAACTAAGAATCCAATCCCATGATTTGTGGCTAAAGTTAGAAGATTTTAGAATGGGACTGTCCCAAACCAGTCCTGGGCATTAGACCCCACCCAGGTTCCCGAGAACACACTGATAGGGGAGTGCTGGCTGTGATGCTCAGTTTGCAGGCCATTCTGGGAATGGCGCCAATTTCAAAGGTTAAATGTAAGGTTTCCATCTTGCTCAACAAAAGAGGAGAAAGCCACATATGAATATTGCTCAAAGCAGGTTTATATAGTTAGCAAAGGAGAACGTCTTTTATCAGATCTCAAATACTTCCTGTCATGCTTTGTTTAGAAAGGATACATGGGACAAGCTCATTAGCCTATGTGGAAATTTGTGTCTTTCCAGAGGCCACAGAGGATTAGAACACACTTTTGAAAGCCCATAACTAAATTTCAGACCTTAACTGAAAACATTCAATTTAGGTTTTAGAAATGATAAATTATTTCACACTGTAGCTGTTGCAGCAAGCACTGTCTGTCTGTTTTTGCAATGTTAAATGGACCTGTCTTGTTGCAGATGTGGGCGATAGGGATCAGCGTCCTGGTGATTGTTGTCATCATCATTATTGGTGAGTTACCCCCATGTTCACTAATGTTTGCATGTGCAGGATCAAAAGGTGAAGGTTAATTCATTGCAAGGTCTAAATATTTCTCTTTCCCAAATATTTCGAATACTTGAAGGTGTTTGGGGGTGATGGTGTTGATGGGAGTTTGAGGCAGGGTCTCACTGTTCAACCCAGGCTGGCCTTGAACTTGTAATCTTCTTGCCTCAACCACTCAAGTGCTAGGTTTTAGGCATGTGCCACCATACTGATCCTAAATATTTGAGTTTGTGTGATTAAAGTGTGGTGTTTTGTTTAGATAGATGAATGGATGGATGGACGGATGGACGGACATAGATGTAGACATCCTTTGAGAATAGGGAATCTCATTCCTACTGACTGGTCAATTTTTCTCTCCTATGCAGTTTATGTTTCCTTTTGTGGAGTATAGTGATTAGCTGAGACCACCTTGATCCATCCCAACTGGCCAAATCAATTTCTTCCTGTCCCTATTTAGACAATAGAAATCCCTATCGGAGTATCTATGCAGAAAGACTAAACTGCCCTTTTCACTGTTTCTAAATCTTTTCCTGCTTCTTAGTGTGGTGTGTCTCTTAATGAAGAACCCGATGAAACTGAAGCCCACTGTTCAGGAGCGTCTTCAAGACTTTCTACTTAGAACCTGCTGTATTATTGAGCTTGTTTTTCCAAATGATTATTTTTGTTAGTTTACATACAGTTCAGTGCCTGGGAAATGTGCCTTTGTTTTAATATACACTCCAAACTGGGGGGTGTGCCCTATCCTGCCCACATTTTGCACAGTGCCTTTACAGATTTATGCACCGACTAGGAACGAGGACTTCTGATGCTCCAGAGTGCTGGGGTCTAGATGGATGTTGTCACTGACGACTTGCTGTGAATTCCAGGAAGGGGATTCTGTTCAAGTCAGCTGTCCCCACATCTGACATCGTCTTCAAAACCACATTTTAAATCTTTGGGTGATGAGATTACCAACTTGCGCCTTCCAAGAATAACACTACTGCCTAACACCAATTGGTGACAATAACAGGATATGCCTTATTTTGATACTTGGCTCATTTTTGTTAAGAGGACCCTCCTTTTTGTAAGCACTACTGACTCCCGCTGTATTTAAGATGCTCTCATGTTAGGTATGAAGATGTTTACTTTCTTGTTCTTGTGTATCACTTCTAAAAGAGTATTTTAATCAGAAATAACCCTTTAAAAAGGTTTTATACAACTATGACCAAAGTTTCCTTTTTGCCAAAACTTAAATACAAATAAAATGTCCGTTAAGTCTGTCCCTAATAGATAAATTCAAATAAGTGCCTAATGTAACTCAGGGTGTCCTTCAAGAAAATGTGTTTATACTGTGTGAGCCTTCAACGTTTTCTCAGTCCTTCCTGGGAAATGCTGTAGATGATGCTACTCCTTCACATTTGGTTTCTTTCTTAGAGCTATAGAGGTGAGCTAAAGCAAGCAGTTTGCAGACTGAACAAGAGGCTGTAGCCTCTAGTGCAATGTGAGCAGCAGCTCCGCAGCCTCACAAAGACATCAGCACAGACCAGAGCTCTTGAATACTATTTACTGCTTTTACTCATACTCCACTTCCTAAATCAGTCCTCTGTATTATGCTTGAGGTGAGGCATTGGTCACTTCCAAGTGGATAGCTAACCAGAGATGCCTGTTGCTCTTAAGACATAACTGTTGCTATCTCAGACACTTTCGTTGTGTATATGAGACTTTCATCAAGGTGTGGTTCAAAGATGNGTGTTCAGGCATGAATGAAAATAAGAAAGCAGTGAGGAAGAAGCAGAGGCTTTATTTGCCTGTGACAGTGCCACTGGAATGTCCTGGAATTTGTGTTTATGTGCAAAGCAGCATCAGTCAAGATGTAATAGAATCTGGTTCCCGTTTTTTATTTGTTCCCTGACATTACTGAAACAATACAAATACTGAAACCATGTCCCACTATGGGAAAGCAGCATCAGCCTAGGATCTCTGTCCTGATCTGACCCCACAACCTTGGTGCTGTCTTCTCCATACTCAGACCCATGTAACTCACTGGCTCCTGCCTTAACACAGTAATACCTCGCTTGTCTGTGCATTTAGCTGGGAACTTTCCCGCTATGGTGTCCTAAATAAAGTTGTATATTAACATGATCCTGTCTTGTGTTCCTTGGAGTGGGGTGGATACACCTGATCCATTTCCTAAAACTTCTTCCCCTCGCTGTCCCCCTCTCCCTCACAAACTGCTTTTTCTTTCTTACCCACCCCCACTAGGAGTAGCTGTGGATCCCATCCCGTGTTAGGGTTCTCTAGAGGAACAGAACTGATAAGATGACTATATATTCAAAGATTTATTAGATTGGCTTATGTGATATGGTCTGTCTCACACTGGAGAGGCTGAGACTGAAGAGACTCTAGCCAGCTTGATCACAGCAAACATGGCTCTGGCAGGCCTTGTCCTTCTCTCCCTTTCCCTCTGCCTTGCTAAAAAATATTAGATGACATTCCTAAAGCTAGCCACCAAGGTCTATTCCCTTATTTGGCTACTTCCTCCCCCTGAGGCTGGCTACCAAGGTCCAGCTATCAAAGTATTGAAATCCAGCAATCAAAAGCCCAATCAAAATCAACCACCTCATCCTAACATGGGGTTTCCCTTTTTACCTTTATAAACTGCCATTTGCCTATAGGTCACATCTGTCTCTTCTCTATACAGAGGCAGTCCTTTGTCCCTCCAGGAAAACACCCCTGTCCTCTCTACCTTGTTCCCTTCCCCTTCTCCCTCATCCTCTACCCCGTCTTTGTCTTATTCCCTGCCCTTTGTTCCTCTGGGGCACATAAATCTGCTTTGTTCTGAGAGCTTGGCCTTGGGTGTGTTGAGCCAATCCCGATCCTGATCCCAACTCACCAATCTCTTACAGAGAATCTGGTAGCTGCTCAGTTCATGAGGCTGAGTGCTTGAGCAGATCCAATCTGGCACTGCAGGCCAGGAGGATTCCTGGAAAACCTCATGTTGAAGTCCAAAGAAGCTGAGTTCTGATAACAGCAAAGTGCAGCAACACCAGGGTAGATGAACTTGCCAGTGAATGAAGGCTCACAGGCAAAAAGCAGAGCTTCCTTCCATCATCGTTCTCTGGGCTGCCACCAAAAGTTGCTGCCTACATTTAGGGTAGGTCTAACCCACTTCAAATAATCTGAGCAAGAAAGTCCATCAGGAATGCCCAGCAGGTTGCCTTTCAGTTGATTCCAAATCCAATGAAGTTGACGACTGAAATTGACCGTCACATACCCTAAATGAGAAGTGCTTTTCAGTGCAGAGATGAGATGGGAGCTGGCTTGCAGTTAGTCAGGATGTGGCCTATGGGTTTCTTAAATATGGTCTTCTAGAAGTGATCTGGAAAGGTGGCCCTGGTATACCACACCACCAGCAGCCAGATAGATAAATTTGGATAAGTGAGGGGTGTTCCAAATGTGTGCCCCCCATCACCACCAGCAAGCATCTATATTTGCCTTCCTTTGAATGCACCGTCCTTCATTCCTCCACACCTGGAAACAATGTAATATGGACCAAGTAGGTTTTTGCTTATGTTTACAACACAAAAGTCTACTTTCCTTTAAGTACAAGCCCCACCACAATCTGGTCCTTCTTTCTCACGCGCTCATATCGTTTCAAGTTCTCAACAACTAGCCTGCTCTGCACCAAGATGGCCTGGCAGGTGCAATGCTGCTCCCTCACCCAAGGCATCACTCAGGTCAGTCTCCCCTTCTCAATGAAAACTTATCCTTATCCTCCAGGCCATTTCCCAGGTCTCTTGCCTCCTCCCTTTACCTCTGTCCTTCCCATCCCACTAGCTTATTTTGTATTATCATCTCAGACTTTCTTGACTTGCAGGAGTCATTCGTGTTGTATGTGGAGTGTGAGAGATTTTTGTCCTGTCCTCAGAGAGTACAATAATCTCTGCCCAGGTGTGCACTCAATAGCTGTATTATGAATGTTTCTTGAAGAAGAGCTTGACAGTGGAGTGGTGTAGAGAAAGACTGAAAAATGGGTGATTTGTTAATACAGTGTGGATAACTGCCCTCTGGCACTTTCCCCTTCTCTGACCTAGACCGCGTATTCATCCAAAAAATACTGAGTGTACTTCTTATTTTGACTTTATTATTCATGTGTTGTATGTATGTCTGGATACGTGCATGTGCACGTGTGTGCAAGTACTTTTATCGATGAGGGCGTGGGATCCCCTGGAGCTTGAGATTACGGGCACTTGTGAGGCACCTGATAGAGGGTGCCTGGGAACCACCCAACCGAAGACCAGTAGATGCTCCGCTGCGCCATCTCCTGCCCCCTAACCACCCCGCGCCGTGCCTTCTCGGTGTACCCAAGGCAGCAGAGGGCTCTGCCCTGTTCATTTCGGAAGAGCAGAGAGAGTTACATAAAATGAGCGTCCGGGCTGGTTCCTCGAAAGGAGAGCGTCGTTTACATATGTTTATCTTCCTCCTGTTGCCAAATGGATCTGTAACTTCAGGGCAGCCAGGGAAGTTACCTTGGACCATTAAACTTCTATTTCTGAAAATTCGGTTGGATTCTACCTGGGTTCATTCGCCTATAGCGGGCGGGCGGGAGGCGACAGCAAGTTTCGGAAAGATTAATACAATGGGAAACCAAGAAGACCCTTTATTCCGAAGCACTGCGTCCCTGGGCACTACCGCAGTTCCCCCGGGGGAGCCTCAGTGGCCAGCGGACCCTGAAGTGCCCCAGGGAAACCCGGTTCCACTCACCTGTCGGCCGCGCAGGCCACGCCCCCTGGGCCGCCTCCTCCTGGCCACTCCGCCCCCGACCCGGGCTCCTGGCGGCCGGGATTGGCCAGGAGCCGACCTCGCCCGACCCGCGCGTTATGTAAGGTACTCCGGGGCCTTTGCACCCGCCCACTCGCCCAGGGTTATGTAACCCCCGCTGTGCAGCGCCGGACTCCGCCCCCGGCCAATGGGAGCTCGCGCAGCCGGCCGCAGTGACCAATCGAGCGGNGGAGGGGCGTGGCCGGAGCCCGTGGCGCGCAGGGGGGCGGGGCCGGCGGCCGCTCCGCACGCGGCTGGCCTCGAGACTGGGCGGCCCGGCGGGTGGGCGAGGGCTCCGCGGGGCCGCGGGCGGNGGCGAGTGCTCGGCTGGCGGGAGGGAGGCCTGAGAACCTGCAGGACCCGGCGGCGCCGCTGCCCCTGCCTTCCGCCGGGTCACCCCGGAACCTTGCGCTCTGAGGCGTTCCTTGATGCTCGCCGACTTCCCAGCATGGACGGTGGAAAAGTTGGTTCGGACTGAACAAGCTCGCTGGGGTCCGGCCAGCCCGCTTCCGGCGTCGAGCTGTCGGTGTAGCTCGTCACCCGAGCAGAGTCTGTGAAAATGCTGAGGAGGAAAGTGCCCCTCAGATGAGCGTGGTCGGCGGCCAGTCTTTCCCGAAGGCGATGGCAGGGACCAAAACAAGCCGGGTTTGGTTGCTAGCTGCAAACTGAGAAAAGCTGGCTGAGGGCTGCCAGGCGGGATGGACCCCTGTGGAGACCCGGCAGTGCCCAGCGGCGACTGTCCCCGCAGCAGGGGACAGGGGCTCCCGGGGGCNTCTGACCAGGAGGGTCCGCTGCGGGGCACTTTCGTGGACAGCAGCCACAGGTGACGCTAGGAAGCTTGCCTACCACCCTCTGTTTATTGTCCTGGCCTGGAGCTCGGAAAGCAGGACTTACAACTTTATTATGTTTTTGACCCCGGGGGCGGGGTATGTGGGGGAGGCGACATGAAAGGGAACTTTTAGTTTAGTGAGAATTGACGGGAGGAGGGTGTTAGTAGAGCAAATTACCAGAGTATGGAAAGAAAGAGGAAAGCGGTCGAAGAATCTGATGGCGTTAAGGCTGAAGGGAGATTGAAAGTGTAAAATGGACCCTACCTGGAAGAGAAAGGGCATTAAACCTGTGACCTGAGTGAGTTGATGTGCCAGACACCCCTAAAAAATCAGGTATTTCCTGAGTGACCTCCATTACCATGTGGTTTTTTGTTTTTTTCTATTCAGTGAACATGAAGACAGAAACAGAGTATCTGAAGAACTTATAATGGTTGTCCAAGAAATGAAAAAGTGTTTTCCAGCCGAGAGACACAGTAAACCCAGCACCCTAGATGCCCTTAACTATGCCCTACGCTGTGTACATAGCGTGCAAGGTAAACGAGTTGCAGAGAATAGGGTGGCACTGGGCCCAGTACTCATGTACAGTGGGATTCTCAAGAGGCTTGAGCTTCTTTGTGGCCAGGACAAGCAAGTCTAACTGATTTAAATTGGTGCTTTGGGCTTTCCAAAGCCAGGAGAATGGGATTTGTCTGATAGTTTAGTAACTATGCAATATTTTGCAGNTCTGTTGCAAGAGTAGAGTTTAGCAGTTTAAGTAAAACTCGAAGATCTTTTTTCAAGGAGCGTTGCCTTCCATGGAGATTACAGGAGAAAATACATATATATTTTCCTGTCATGCACATACTTTGGAAACGCAGTTACACTATATAAGAAATTGACTAAAGGACAAATGTTTTTCCTTTCCCTACGACTTTTCCTTCTCAAATATTCCACAAAGTGTGTCTTTAGCACAAACCTCTTTGCTTCATCTGTGTTAAATAGGTAGTTTATGAATGCTAATATTTCCTCCATAAAAATGTGTGTGTATCTGTACTTTACTTTCATTAACTAGCTTCAGAACTTTAAATGAATGTTGCTCCTAGTAGCCTAGAACATGCAGGATTCATAAAATTCATAGTCTTAACTTNGCATCACCATATTTTTTATGCAAGCAAAATATTACCTGATTTTGAGGAAAATGCAAGGTTAGCTAGCTTGACAGTGCTAAGCCATGACTTCCTAAAGATGCTGTTGTCACTCGATTACCTGTTTATTTCCCTGTGTTTCTTAGCAAACAGTGAATTTTTCCTGAGCCTCAGTCCACATGGAGCACCTCAGGCAGATGTGACTGTGTACCGTCTTGAGGAGCTGGCCTCTCTTGCTTCTGAACATGCTTCCAAGAACACAGTAAGATTTCATGAGTTTTGCCATCTCCGCTGGGGTGACTTTTCCTAAGGACCTTCTCTGGGTGTTACAGCAGTCACTGAAAGCTTCCCTTGCTGAGGTAAACAAAGGCAAAACTGCTAAAAAGGCACTGGTTTCTCTGGCCCATAGCAGAAAAAGTGTCTGAAGGCAGGCGCCTCACCTTGTGCTCTAGCATGGCCTCATGATGTGCTGTAGCTGTCAGGTGTCTTCTTCCCCGTCAGCATCCCGCGTTCTCTCAAATAAAAAGAACAAAGCAGCAAACAGAAGGTGGCAGAGTAATTTCCTGCATCTTATTCTAATCTCCAAATTGTTACTTTCTATTTATATCATTCTTAGTTCCAATACCTATTTCCTCAAGTTGTAACAACTGGATTTTGTAGAGCAGGTGAGTTGAGATGTCATTTTTATAGTGAACTTTCAGAAGAGACCTTTAGTATGTGTATACATATATATGTGTGTTTTTAATCTCTTCTTGTTGACAGAGTAATTAAGCCTCATATTTTATTGATGATGGAGACTCCTTAATTTGATGTTTAGACTTCTGCATCACTTTAACTTAATGTTTTTACAGTATTACAGCAGGAGTTCTGTAGTGTTACATAATAGAGTTTATTCTACTAATGTGCATAGTGCTGTAGTAGGTGTTTAAAAAGCAAGTTTTAAGAAAANATTCACCCTCTAAAATCTTTACAGTGAGTCTAGACAGGGAAACAGGTCCATGCTAGCAAGCACAATGACTGATTATAAATGATGTTAGTGACTAATAAAACAGATCTGAGGTGCAGTTCTTATGTAATGAGGTCTGTCAAGGACAGCTTGTGAAAGGGACGGATCTTGAGCTCGGGCTGTAAGCACANAATCTACGTTACTGATGAGAAGACAGTCTCTCCTGGTGGAGAGCACAGTTTGCAGAAGAGAAAAGTGTACGTGCCACATATATATTTAGCCTGCACAGAAGCTGGTTTGGGCTTTTTGGCAGAGAGATTAAACTTTCAGGAAGCGTGGTGTTAAGCATGCTGGAGAAAACTATTTAGGAACCTTTTTTCTTTACAAGGGGCACGTGCGTGTATGTGTGTGCATGCGTGTATTTTAAGCCTTGGATTGTGGTAGAAATCCAGAAGAAAGTGACTTTTCAGAGAGTATTATTTTTGTTAGTTCCTCAATTTTTGTTTTAAATATTTTTCATAGGATACCTTTGTGGCAGTGTTTTCATTTCTGTCTGGAAGGTTCGTGCACATTTCTGAACAGGCTACTTCGATCCTGAATTCTAAGAAAGATTTCTTGAAGTCCTTGCACTTTGTTGACCTGCTTGCCCCTCAAGACGTGAGGGTGTTCTACGCGCACACTGCTCGAAGTCAGCTTCCTTTCTGGAACAACTGGACCCAAAGAGGTAATAAGACCAATGTTAGGTTGAGTATCTTGCCCCAGGGTCTGGTCACTCTTACAGAAATAGTACAGACATTAACATGCTGTTTACAACATACAGACCACATTGTATCCCTTATTCTTTGTACTTCATTTGTGTATTTATTTTGCTTCTTGGGTTTTTGAGACAGGGTTTCCCTATATAGCCAAGGCTGTCCTGGGACTCGCTTTGTAGACCAGGCTGGCCTCAAACTCAGGGATCCACCTATCTCTGCGTCTCGAGTGCTGGGGTTAAAGATGTGCGCACCACAGATTTTATTCTGCTTTTTAAAAAGATCACAACAAAATGGTATTTTTATCATTCAGTATCATAACAAACTTACTGAAATTTCACAGATTTTGTGTGAAAAATAGCTTTGATGCCCAGCACACTTCACAGTGGGTGGTTGCTATACAGGGGCTCTTCCCTGTGAATTCATGCAACATACTTTCTTCCTATGTTGACTTCATGCTCTCTTTGTGTAATAGCTGTGACTTTATAAATAAGATTCTGATAGCTCCTACTCAGTTTTTCTAGCCCCTAAAAGTTCATGGATCCCATAACTTTGTGAAATGCTTGTCTGAACCAGATATGCACAGTCAGTTTTCTTTATGGCATTCAGTCCTGTGTGACTTTCTAAAGTCACTCTATATCCCTTATGTTCTTTGTGAACCATCTCTTTTATTTTTTTAAAGATTTATTTATTATGTATACAGAAGAGGGTGCTAGATCTCATTACAGATGGTTGTGAGCCACCATGTGGTTGCTGGGAATTGAACTCAGAACCTCTAGAAGAACAGTCAGTGCTCTTAACCTCTGAGCCATCTCTCCAGCCCGGTGAACCATCTCTTAAAGAGCTCAGTATACACCATATGTATCAGCCTTTTCTTTGATTTCAATTCCGGTTCTCTAATTGGATTATTTTTATTTATTTATTTATTGTGTGTTTGTTTGTTTGTTTGTAACCCAGATGTCTTAGGGTTTCTATTGCTGTGATGAAACACTGTGACCTTTAGAAAGCAGGTTGAGTGGGAAAGGGTTTTTTTGGCTTACACTTCCACATCATAGTCCATCATTGGTGGAAGTCAGGACAGGAACTCAACCACATGGCTTGCTCAGCCTGCTTTCTTATAGAACCCAGGACCACCAGCCCAGGGATGGCATCACCCACCATGGGCTGGGCCCTCCCTCATGGATCACTAATTGAAATAATGTCTTACAGCTGCATCTCATGGAGGCATTTCCTCAACTAAGGCTCCTTCCTTTCTGATGACTCCAGCTTGTGTCAAGTTGACACACAAAACCAGTCAGTTTACCAGGCTACTCACAAACTCACTATATGGCCCAAAATGGCCTTAAACTGTGATCTTCCTGCCTCTACCTCCTGAGTGATGGGATTACAGGCAAATACCACCACCAGGCCAACTTACGCAGTGCTGGGGATCAAACCCAGGGCTTCATGCAGGCTAGGCAAGCATCTCTTGACTGGACTGTATCCCCAGCATCACTTTTATCTAATTTTATTTTAAAAGTTTTTTTATTTGTATGTGTATGGATGGATGTTTTTCCTGCTTGTATGTCTGTGCACCACATGGGTCTCAGTGCCCATGGAAGGCATAAGAGGGTATTAGATTCCCTAGAACTGGAGTTACAGACAGCTGTTACCTGTCATCACATGGTGCAGGAAATTGAAGCTGGGTCCTCTAGAAGATCAGCCAGTGTCTTAACTACTGAGCCATCTCCCTAGCTCCCCTTTTATCTAATTTAAAAAAACAAAAACAAAAACTTCTTATTGTGATAAAAAGTGGAAAACAGGTGAGCATGGTAGCTAATCCCAGCATTCTGGAGAATGAGGCAGGATGTGACTTCAAGGCCATTGTGGTCAACATAGTGAGAAATCCTGAAAAAGTGTAGCATAAGATTTGTCATTTCTAATCATTTTTAAGTTCAGGGATTAATAGTATGAAATATGTTTACATTCTCATGAAATAGACTGTTACAACTTTTTGATCTTTCAGCCTCTACTTTTCTGATTTTTTAAATCAAGTACTCTCTACCTTTGTCAAGCTCCATTATCTCACTTTTCCCATCTTAAAAATACTGGTATTATTCACCTTCCTTTCCTAAATACACATTTTCAACCTTCAGTCNTCTNTGTTTGTTTTTCTGCTTTCATTAATCACCCATTCAACACTTGGGGCCAGTGCTCTGTTCTAGATTTGGCCAGAACTGTTCTAGATGCTGGGATGCTAGGCATGCTGCCAGCTCCTTCCGTTCTTGTTTTATTTTTTTGTCTTTTGTTCTTTTTCCTTCAGCATTGCTTGTACCNTCTCTTCAGCCTTTTTAATCTTTGCTGTGATATTTTCATCCCATCTAAAACTTAAAATATATCCTGAAATCATTATTTCCACCATGCAGACCTGAAGCATCTCNTTGACTATGAATAGTGTCCTCCTCCTACGTAAATCTCAGGTTCAGACTTCAGCTGAGAACAGTTAGTAAGGTCCATGCCCATTCTGGGCTGTGCCCAGGTTACCTGCTTCAATCTCCTCCTTTGAGCTTAGAGGACACAAGTGGACACAGAATGCTGTGTACTCTGCTGTCATTTTGGTTGTGTTTTAGAATATGTTTCTACTTAACATTGGTTGTATAAACCTCTCAGAAGGACCTGATAGTTGTTAAGAACTCATTTGCAGAAGTAAGGACTTATATTCAGCATGTTGAGTGCCTTATGGGCTTATATCTACTGAGATCACAGAGTCTGGCTCATGGCTCTACAGTGGCTTGTGGTGAACATAGAAGCTTGATGATGTAAGTGTTAAGATATGAGCAAGAGACAATTTTCGATTCTTCTTATGATCCTTTCCTTAGATGTGCAAAGACGTGGCCCTCTTCATTATTTTGGATCTGTGGGATTCTCACTAGTTACATGCATGTGTATATTTTAACAGTTTTCCATAGTTCTGTAACTTAGGTCTTTTCACTTCAGTGAAANGTTTGGGCAGAGGTTCTGCCTCCTCATATAAAGTACATTTATCTGTAGGTTGTCAGCATATATTTTAGGAACGCTGATGAAAACCATTGGCCTGGGGAAGAGAAAACATAAATGCTACTGTGANTTGTCTAGTCCTCTAGAGATGACTTAGCAACACATGAGTTACGGGAGGGTCGTACACGGAACCTGGAGCACACAGTTGTAGATTTCCCCAAGAATGGAGTTGAAGTGGAGGAAAGCAGTCTCGTTTAAACATCAAAGAACTGAAACCTGAAAAGACTCCAAACTTCCCCACACTGTTTCAAATGGACCGGATGGTTAGCCCCAAAATAACTCATCAGATCATCACGGTGCCGTCAGAAATAGTGGATGTGCTTAGCTGGAGAGTAAGGGGAAGACCGCAGGATTAGATGACGGGGAGCCCAGAGTCTCACACAGGACTGCTTCACTAGGAGCTGCCCTGGGAGGGACACATGACCATTTTTCTTTCTTTATAGCTTCACAGTATGAATGTGCACCAGTGAAATCCTTCTTCTGCAGAATCTGGTAAGTAAAGGATATGGAGACTCAAAACATGGCTCTAATTTCTATTCAACTGTTATGGTGACTCTTGTATTCAGCTGGATTCTGTCATNCATACAATGAAATGAGACAAAACAAACAAACAAAAACTCTTGATTCTTGCCATAATAATTTATATGTGGTTGAGAAGAAAAATAAAAAGACCGAAAGATAATTGCTAGCCCCATATGACATCAGAACCCCTGGTTTGAAGTAAACAATAAAACAACTGTGTTTTGAGGCCCATTTTGCTTGCTTTTTGTTTTTCAGTCACATTTAAAATTAATTTTTAAAATTTCCCCACACCTACCTCTCAGTTGGTAGAATTTTTAATAGCAGGGCTTAAAAAGAGTGATCTAGAAGAAAATTGAGCACACTTTAGCAGGAGTGACGTCTTGTAGATAGTTCTCACCCTCTGAACAAACTGCTATAATGTTGCTCTCATAGTAAAAAGAAAAACTTTTTTTTTTTTTGAGACAGTGTTTTTGTGTGTAACCCTGGCTGTCCTGGAACTCACTCTATAGACCAGGCTGGCCTTGAACTTACAGAGCACCTGTCTCCGTCTCCTGAGTGCTGGAATTAAAGGTGTGCACCACCATGCCCAGCAAGAAAAAAAAATATTTTTAAGTGTCACAGTTGCTAATATTAGTATTGAAGTTAGTAACTACTCCAGATGTTTATAGAAGGAAAAATGTTTATAATGGAAATAACCAAATATGCTATAAAACTGGGGGCANGGGGTGTTGAGCTAATAGTGTTTGTATGCATAGGCAGGAGGGATAACCTGACAAAAAGTCAGCAGGTGGGAGGGCTGTGTGGTTTACTAAGTCACTCCCAAGTGTGTTTATCAAGAACATGCCTGGAAAGCAGTAAATGTGTGTGTGTCAGGGGTGAGGGGTTGGTGGGGTGGGTCTCTGCAGGTGTCATACAGGGAAGCTAACCCCACGAAGAGATAAGAATGAAAACCGGGTGCAGATTGACTTTGTCAACCTGGATCAGACTTCAGGGAGTCTAACAACAGGTGGTTTATTCCCAGTGTATTTAAGCCCAGGACAATTTGAAAACAAAAGTTTCCTGGTGTGATACGATCCCTGGTGCACAAAGAAGCATAATTACGTTGAAACTCAATCAGGGCACATGTCATTCCCTTCAAGAAGATGGGTTCTAGAGATATGATACCTGTACTAGCTTAAGGGCCTAAGGGTCTGTCCTGGTCTGGTCATACAGGTAGCATAGAGGTCATTTGGGCTGTTAGCCACCTCTGGTCCTGGTTGTGGGAGCTTGGGGGAGCCTCTGGCTATAAGGGTCATTTACATTACTAGTCACCTCCAATCCTGGCTGTAAGAGCTTGATACGGCCTGGCCCAACAGATGACACAGATCACCAGGCAGTTAATCACTTCCAATTCTCAGCTCTGGAGGGAAGAATAAATTTTTCATCTTGCCTGTTGTAAAGACAATCCTGTATGCTTAACATTTCTGGTTTCTCTAAAGATCTGTGGGCTCAAGGACCTTCATGCTATGCCCCCAACACAAATGACACACAGGTTTATTACACTAAATACTTTTAAGTCCTTTCTGAATCAGACTCTGTTCAAAGCAAATTTTTTGTCCCCTTGTACTTAAATCCTGTAAGCAGGAAACCAGTGATATATAAATATAAATGTGCCCACTAGCAATANGTTCAGGACCAGAAAGCGAGTTCTGGACAGTGGAGAAATTGCTGTTTTAGTTAGTCACTTTGTCTTCTGTTGTAACAGAATCCCTAAGACTGGCTAGTTTGTAAAGGAGAAATGTTTGTTTGGGCTTGCAATTCTGGGAGCCAGAGAGCATGAAGGCAGCAGTGTCTGCTTAGCATTGGGCAAGGGCCTCATGCTGAAGGGCAAACTGGCATGGGCAAAAAGGCAGAGGGAGCCAGACCCCATAACAACCAGCTCTCACCAAAGTTAACCATCTGACAGGGACTGCTTTAATTAACCCTTCATTATGATGGTGCTCTCATGACCTTTTAGAGCCCTACCTTGCTCACTGCCATTGCACTGGTAGTTGACTTTTGACATGTACTTTGGTGGTGACAAAGCACCAGACTGTGGTGAAGGAACTCTTTTCTGAGGAATCCCAGTTGCAGCCAGTGACCTGAAGAAGGTGAAAGAGTAAGCCAGGTGACTTTAAGGAAGTTCTTGAGGAAACGTGGAAGGAACAAGTGCAAGGGCCTGGGGTGGAAGGGTGGAGCAGAAGGGAAGAGAGGAGGGTAGAGGAAGAGGCAGGGACTAGATCACAGGGAACTTCTCTTTCAGAGGAAGTATTTTATCTGGCAGACTCTTCTGTGAAGCAGGAATTTTAAAGGACTGTCGTGCCTTGTTTTGGCAAAGTTGAAGAGTATTTTCCCTGTGTGTCCTGAATGTCCAGTCTGCACAGCACATTGTCAGCACTCAAAGGCAAGAGCAGGTTTTTTTGCCGTGGCTAACCTTGCCACAATGAAAGCAAACTCTATAAGGAGTTTCTTCAATGTCCATCGTCTCTGAAGTAAATTGGTGCTGCCAGGAGCAGCTGTGTCTAATTGTCATGAAAAACTTTAGGTAAACAAAACATTTTAAATGACATATTTGGGCTGGAGAGATGGCTCAGCAGTTAAGAGCACTAGCTGTTCTTCCAGAGGTCCTGAGTTCAATTCCCAGCAACCATATGGTGGTTCACAACCATCCGTAAAGAGATCTGGTGCCCTCTTCTGGCCTGGAGGCATACATGCAGACAGAACACTGTATACATAATAAATAAATCTTTAAATGACATATTTTGTAGGTCTTTGAAAGGTTTGAAGACTATCTATCTAAAATATATCTCTATATGATCTGGAAAGCATACCTAACATATCTACAATTTTGATTGTTACAAACGACTGACCACTAACCTATGTTCCTGATTCTCCTATATAGTGTATAATAATAGCTTTTAAAAACTAGAACTTCGCAGGGCGGTGGTGGCGCATGCCTTTAATCCCAGCACTCGGGAGGCAGAGGCAGGCGGATCTCTGTGAGTTCGAGGCCAGCCTGGGCTACCGAGTGAGTTCCAGGAAAGGCGCCAAAGC
>LZPO01044195.1:304978-325376 GCA_001675575.1 Neotoma lepida
CTACACTACACTAATGCTGTATACACTACACTACACTAATGCTGTATACACTACACCACACTAATGCTGTATGCACTACACCACACTAATACTGTATAAATTTATAGCCCACGTTATCCTTGGCATCCTTATGTTACCACGTGCTCTTGCTAAATGACAACAAAAAGCACAAGACTCCTGAGGAACTTGCTAGAAATTCATGTCTGTGGGTTATCTCCAGAGCTTCTGATTCATGCTTCACAGTGAGCCTGTAAGCCTGTTATTAGGGAATGAGATGATTGTGATGTAACATGTCAGGTGACTACTGGCATAGTTAGCTTGTATCTGTTTTTGCTTCCTGGATGCATTAATGGACATCTTTTCATCTTTTCATGGTCTTCCTTTTTATAATTCTATTAATTTAGAAGTTAGGGTTTGGTGGTGATGTTTTGTTTTGCAGAGCNGGAGATAGAATCCTTATGTTTGCTAAGCACATAGTCTCCCACTGAGTTATATTGCCAGCCTGAGTGGGTATTTTTAAGTATATAAAAACTACTTAATTACTTGCTCAGTATAACATGCTTCCTGGTCTGTGTCCCTGTGCCCCAGGGCAGTGCCTTTGCTGGGTTACCTACCTCAGGATCTGATTGGAACATCGATCTTAACATACTTGCACCCAGAAGATCGGCCTCTGATGGTTGCCATACACCAAAAAGGTGGGGGCTGCTCCTTTATGGAAGTTGTTATTTGCCACTGATTGGTTCTAATTTTTCAGTTCATTTCTCATTAGAGGTTACCCAAATAAGAAGTGTATGAAAACTGCTAAAGCAGTTGTTTCCTACTTTAAAGTGCTAAAAATTCCCAAGTAGACATCTGAAGCAGGACACTAGCAGGCTTGCCTGTGTAAAGTTTGATTGTAATCTTGTTGCTTTCTGTAGTTTTTAAGTATGTGGGCCATCCTCCATTTGAACACTCGCCCATCAGATTCTGCACTCAGAATGGAGATTATGTCATTCTGGATTCCAGTTGGTCCAGCTTTGTGAACCCCTGGAGCCGGAAGGTTTCCTTCGTCATTGGCCGACATAAAGTTCGAACGTAAGTTCATCAGTTGCTGCTGTGGGGTACAGAGGTGAGTGGAGCCAGTGTCACCTGTCAGGGGAAGATGGACATGNTTGAGTATAAGGTCCTGAATTCAGGTTTTGTTGCTACTTTCATGGCACCGCCAGCACTCTGATTTTTCTGATAATGATTGCAGTCTTGGGTAGTGTTTCAGCTTTTAGGTCACTGTAGCTGCACTGTAGATCTGTAACTCCAGGTCCAGGGGATCCAGTGTCCTCTCTTGGCCTATGCAGGTTCTAGGCATGCTCATGGTGCACAGACATACACTCAGACAAAATACCATATACATAAAAAATTAAATTAAAAAATTTTAAAGATTTAATTTGTACNTACAAGTGTTTTGCTTGCATGTATGTAAAGTATGTTCCTGGGGCCCATGGAGGCCTGAAAAGGGCCCTGGATTCCCTGGAACTGGACTTACAAACTGTTGTAAGCAGCTATATGAGTGCTGGGAACCAAACCCAGGTCCTCTTCAAGAGGCGAAAGTGTTCTTAACCGTGGAACCATCTCTTCAGCCTCTGGTTTTGCTGTTTCTTGGTTAGTTCTTCCATCCAGGCTGGACTGGGCAAGCATTCTCCCACTGGGCCACATCACCCAGCCTCACACTAAATGTCAGACATAATGCCTNCATCATAAGACTTCATGAGGTGATATATCTGACTCAGTATTCCTCATTAGTACCCACTCTACCAAGGCCCCAAGAGGTAGTTTCATGTCATGACAAATGTGTGAACCTCGGTACCTAGACTGGTCCCTTCCCTGATCCCTCTTCTCCCGTTAATAACTAGGGGACGTGGAGAAGGTTGACATCCCATTGAAGGGATGATACTTGTAAAGCAATTGGAACAGTGACTATCACTCTTTAGGGCAGTAGTTCCCAACCCTCCCTATGCCGGGACCCTTTAACACAGTTCCTCATGTTGTGGGGACCCCCAACTATAAAATTATTTTGTTGCTACTTCATAACTGTAACTTTGCCACTGCTAACAAATTGTAATGTAAATATTTTTGAAGATAGGGGTTTGCCAAAGGGTCGCAACCCTCAGATTGAGAAGCGCTGCTTTATGGCTTTTGAAGATGTTATTTTCATATTCTTAAAAACTAGCACAGTTTTTAGGAGGAGGTCCTAATGTTAGTTCCTTGTCTTTGTTATCTTTGTTGGCATTCACCATATTCAGGTAGTAATTCTTATTTTGTTTTTTAATTTATCATGTAAGATGGGGAAACAACCACATATATAACATGNCACACACTTGTGGAGCTCAGAGAACATATTGTGTGGGAATCACTTTCACCGTGGGTTCTGAGATCAAACTCCAGTCATCAGGCTTGCACAACAAATGACCCACTGAACCCTCTCAGTGGGAGATTGTAAATCCTCAGAAGTTTGTCAATGAGTCAGGAGGTAGTATTGTGACAGCCTCATTTTCACCACTAGGGTGGGCTGTAGAGTCATCTTTATCAGGTAGCATAGGTGATTAGCAGCTTTAAACTTTATTTATTTATTTATTTATTTATTTTTTATTTATTTATTTTTTGAGCCAAGGTCTCACCATGTAGTTCTGGCTGACCTGGAACTCACTCTGTAGACCAGTCTGGCCTCGAACTCGCAGAGATCCTCCTGCCTCTGCCTCCCAAGTGCTGGGATTAAAGATACCACGTCCAGCTAAGTTTTTTTAAGTTTTGTTTTTACTGTTTTTTAATTATGTGTAGGTTAGGTATATATACCTGCATGTGGGTATGTGCAAGTGCCCTTGGGGGCCAGAGGCATCACATCCACTAGGAGCTGGAGATACAGATGTTTATGAGTCACCTGACATGGGTGGTAGGGACCAAACTCAGGTCATCTGGAAGAGCAGCAGATACTCCTAACCACTGAGTCGTCTCCAGCCCAGCTTTAAGCATTTACTGCTTGGCAACTTCAGGGTCTTAACATTCCCACAGAGGTCCACTCAGTCAAATTTTGAAACCAGTTCTTACTGAACCTCTTAGGAGTAAAGGAAGTAGCTTATCACTGGTTTTATGTATACACGTACATTTACTAAGTTTATACACACACACACACACACACACACACACACACACACACGCACGCACACTTCTGAACCTGTTACATAAAGATCAGTGCTGTAGAGAAACTTACACTGTGCCAGGTGTTTGCCTGTAATCCCAGTTCTCAGGAGGTAGAGATAGGAGGATCAAAAGCTCCAGGCTAGCCTAGGCTAATTGTAGCAAGACTTTGACTCAAAAAACCAAGGGCTGAGGATGTAGTTTTAGTAGTGGAGTGTTTTCCTAGCATGTAGAAGGTCCTGTGTTCTGTCCCCAGGACCATGCAGGTTGGAGACTGTTAGGTCTAGTTTGTTCCTTTGGGAATTTTAACTCCATATATTCTGTATCTAGAGTTAAGGAGTTGTTTCATCAAAACATAGCTTATTCTTTAAATGGTCTGTTGCAAGCAGTTTAGTCTTCATTTTACATAAACTCAGTTGCTTGGCTCATTGTTTCTCTTGGTGTTTTATAGGAGTCCATTAAATGAGGATGTTTTTGCTACCAGAATAAAAAAGGCAACTAATAACAACAAAGACATAACAGAATTACAAGAACAAATTCACAAACTTCTTTTGCAGGTAAAGTGAGAGATTTTTAAAGCACATTATTCCCAAAATTGTGTTTTATGTTAGTTCGGTCTTAGTGAAGTCATCAGAACACACTGAGGAGAGAGGAGTCTTCACCTCCACATCTTAGCATTGTTTGCTTTTCCCTTTGCCTCTACGGATTAAGTTCTCTTCATTTGGTTTCTTAGTCTGTGTAAGATGCACAGAACATTTTTGGCTGCACTCACCTCAGCACAGCACACTGGGCTGCAGTGACAGGGCAGACCCTTGCTTTCTTCATTATTCTCATGCTTCAGACACCAGCAGTGTGCTCAGCTCCTGAGTTTGGGCTTCAGTGTTTTTAAAAATAATTCACTTCTTAAAAGGAAAAGAGAGATATGATTGGCCTCGGTATCTCTTGTCATTATAAGGGAAGAGGGAAATTACCTGTTGAAAAGAGCAACTGAAGACGGGTTCTGTTAGTAAATAAAGTTAGTGCGTCACTCACATAGAATGGGAGTCCAGGGGTTTCCGAAATGCCTTTTATAAAATCTCTAGGGTTCATGAAGTGTCTGAGGCTTTATAAAACTCTGTGNTTTTGTTTCATGTGTTCTGTATACTCTAAATTTAGTATAAAGAACTAAAGTTTGTTTTATTTTGTTAAGTTCTATGATTTACAAAAATCAGTTGTCTTATGGCATCTAAAAGGACATGGTGCTGTAATCCCCACCTAGACTAGAAAGTTAGACTCTGCCCTGAGGGTGGGAAAGCACACCAGCATCCGGGCTAACAGCTTCAGCCTCCCCAGACCTGCTGTAACACTTAAGGAGCTCTTAGCTCTGTGATGATTGTCAACCAGAAGCTCTGAGGTGAATATCCTTACCACTGACACAACAGTAACTGAACTGGGCCCCTTCCTCCTAGCCGGTTCATGCCAGTGCTTCTAGTGGTTACGGGAGCCTGGGCAGCAGTGGCTCCCAGGAGCAGCACATCAGCGTCACCTCTTCCAGTGAGGCAAGTGGACACTGTATGGAGGAAGCACAGAAGGAACAGGTGTGTGTCAGATATGTTTCTGTGCAGATGCACTGTGTCCGTCTTGGTCCTGCACCTGGTGACATCTTAGGATTTGTCCTTTGACAAATTTCTATTTATTTTAGAAAATGATTTGAATGGATATAGATAAATGTCTGCAAAAAGAAAGTCTGAGGTAGGCTTAGTGGCACATGCTTATAATTTCAGCAGTCAGAGTGAAAGCAAGAGTTCAGAGGCCAGCTGGGCTACATGGTAAGGACTCTGTCTTTTAGAGGAAAAAAATCACCTTTGCAAAGTGACTTTTGGAATAATTGTATGCTGTTTTGCAAGGTGACCTTTGGAATAATTGTATGCTGTTTTGCAAGGTGATCTTTGGAATAATTGTATGCTGTTCTAAAAGCAGTGTACCATGGATAGATGGATGTACAGTTTGATTGGCATTAGTGTACCGTATTCAGTGTACTTGTATTCAGCAAGAAGTGGAATTAAAGTGAGGACTGCTTTTAGTCATGTCTCAGAGACCCAGAAGTTAAGTGTGTGTTGTTTGTGTGTCTTTTAGTGCACATTTCTACATTTTTAAACCTGTTTTATCATTCTTCTCCCTAAGATGACCTTGCAGCAGGTCTATGCCAGTGTAAACAAAATTAAGAATGTGGGTCAACAGCTCTACATTGAGTCAATGGCCCGATCAGTCAAGCCAGTGATGGACACATGCATGGAGCTGCAGGGTGGTGGTAAGTCAACAGAGTGGCCCTCAGCCGCTCCTGAATCTGTCTCTTAACAGACAGCAGCATGTATGCACACTGAGCAAAAAACCCTGAGCCCTGTGCTGCTTTCTAGCTTGCTGAATTGCCCAGAAAATGGTAATAATATTGACAGTAGTAATATACTGGCTGCACAATACCACTCAGAAGCTAAATGTTTTTAAAATATAGCTCAGTATGCTTTAATAAAGAATTAACTATTTTGATACCATCTGTGTTAGTGAGGTTCCCTGTTGCTGTGATGAGACACCATGACCACAACTCTTACAAGGAAAACATTTAATTGGGGGGGCTCGCTTACAGTTTCAGAGGTTCAGTCCATTATCATCATGGTGGGGAGCATGGCAGTGTGCAGTCAGACATGGTGCTGGAGCTGAGAGTGCTACATCTTACAGGCAACAGAAAGTCAACTGAAAGTCACACTGAGGGAAGCTTGAGCAAAAGAAACCTCAAAGCCCTCCCCCACTGTGACACACTTCCTCCAACAAGGCCACACCTCTTAATAGTGCCACTCCCTTTGGGATCCATTTTCNTTCAAACCACTACACCATCAGATTCTTAGTTTCTTTCCTTTCTGAGCTATCCAAACCCAAAAGAAAATAATTTTTAATACATTTCAGCTAATAATATTGAGATAATCCTTTTCTGTCATTTCAAATAAATGAAAAATAATCTAGACTGAGTGCAAAAAAAATGGCCTTTCGAGCTTTTCTTGAATGTGAGATAAGGCTCACTCTAAAAGTTTTGGGTCGGTTGAGTATATGCAGTGGTATTATGCTGGAAAGCTGCCTAATAACATTGCAGGCAAAAAAATCTGTATTGGGAGATTGGATTGGATTGCTGGGGATGGAAGCCAGGGTCTTGCTAGGCATGCATTCCTCCACAGCGCCACACTGCTGGCCTGTGTACATTGACTTATTTACTTGCCTGTTTTTCATTTACATATTTAATACAATTTTAGAAATCATGGATTTTTGATCNTGTAAATTTTATAATAGTATTTATCATTGTCAAATGCAAGCATACAAAGCATGGGTGACATTTACTTTCTAAGACCAGTAATATTAGTAGCTGGGTTGTTAAGAATCTGTCATGACTTTAAGGCAGCAGACTAGAGAGGAGGTGGGTAAAGTCCTTGCTGCACAAGTATGAGCACTTGAGTTCAGATCCTCAGGACTCANGTAAAGGATAGGCTTGACTGTGCATGTTGGTAACTCCAGTGCTAAGATGTAGAGGCAAGCAGATCCCAGGGACCCACTAGCCAGCCAATCTACCCAGTGCAGCTCCAGGTTCAGTGAGAGATCCGATCTCAGAAAAATAAAATGGAGATACAGAAGAAACCCAAAATTGACCTTTGATCTCTACTCACATGCGCACATAAGTAACATTCCCACACCCTAGACCAACTCAAACTACTGATCACACATCACTGTGTAATACTATGTCAAAGTTTCTGAGATCTCCAGGTATAATAGTATATACCCCTGCAACCAAGAGGCAGCGGCAGGTAGATCGCTGTGAATCCTAGGCCAGCCAGGGCTACAAAATAAGACCCTGTTTTCCCTACAGGGTTTGTTTTGTTTTGTTTTGTTTTGTTTTGTTTTGTTTTCCTGAGATTGTAGTTTTCAAAAAGAAGGCATTTATTTCTCACAATGTGGAAAGGTAGGTTGTCTAGGGTCAAGGTATGGAAGTTCGTACANTATTCAGTGAGAGCGCTGACTGCTTCCAAGAATGAGCTTGAATCCCCCCCATCCTCTAAAAGAAAAGGAAAAACTCCCCTACATGACAGAAGAACAAAACAAGAAGAGCCTCAGCTGNTTCCCTCACTAACACCCCCGTGGTTTGAGATGGAGCCTTGCTGTGTGTGTCACTCCAGTTATCTCAAACTCCTGAGGTAAAATGATCCTCTGTAACAGGTTTCAACATGCTAGGACTAAATGTATGCCACCACATCAACCTTCAGCTGTTTTGTAAGGTCACTGGCCCCAGTCATAAAGGATACGTGAGTGCTTCCATTTTCCGCTCAGGAGTAAAGAAAGAGCATCGATCCACACTTAGAGTGAAAAAGACAGCAAATCCACTTTTCTTTACCCAGTTGGAGTACTGAAGCAGCAGCTAGCAGTTCTAGAATCCAGGAAAAGACTTGGGCTTGTGGAATAAATGAAACAAAGCAAACCCTGGACTGCTGCTTACTGGCTGACTAAGTGCACTGGCTTACTGAATCAAGCAACTTTAAAGAGACAGATCATCACTGCAACAAATGCAAAGGAATAACAAGAGCTGGGAATGGAGCAGATACTCAGACTCTCACCACAGCCACCACTGGGAGCACAAAGTCTGGCTAGAGCAATTTGGAAGCTGAGTCATTCCATAAAACCATAATAATAACAGCCTGCAAGCCTGGCCTAAGTTACTTAATCCAAGAGAGGCCTTTCCAGGGATATGGCTGCTCAGTCTCTGCTGTCCTTGACAGGCTACTGAGCTTTTGATAAGAAAGGAAATTTATGCAAAGGAAAGAAGGGGAAACTCACCTCCCAAGAGACAAAGTGGTCACTAAAGGAAGACTCAAAAACACAGCAGTGGAAACACCCGACAAGGTAAGATCACTGTGAATGGTACATTGCAAGGCTAATGGCCAAAGTGGGCCATGAGTGAAGCCAGCTCTGAGAAGGAACTAAGGAAAGGGTCCGATGAGACTTGGAAATGCCGGAGGCACTGTGTGTATCCTGCTGCCCGTTTCCTACTGACTTGTCTCTGGTGTAAAAATGCTCATATGACCCAGGTCAAAAGAGACTAACAATGATGTGTACATACTCTGGGGAACAAATGGTGTCAGCAAATCAGACATGAAAAATGGTTGTCATCTGCACACAGAAGAGTCATTAAGCTCCCACATAGACTGCTTTGGATATTACTTAGATTCCTCAGACTGCAACGGAAACAGTAGCGCATGTTGAGTCCAGGGGTAACATCAAACTACCTAATATGAGATTGACTGGGATCCTGGAAGAAATATTTGAAGATATAATCAAGATTCTGCAAATTCAAAGAACATTGATATTTTAAAAAATAAAAATTATTTTTAAAAACCTACTTGAACATACCCTGTTCAAACTGCTGAAAATAAAACCAAGAGTATATCGTGAAGACAGCAAGAGACAGATGACCACCACAGTGCATTTCTCCAGAGATCATTTACATAGGAAGACAGTAAACTGCCCCTTCAAAGAAAAACTGTCAACACAGGAGTTCTGGACCTGGTAGAAAATCCTTCAGAAGCAGGTTTCTCGAAGAACTGAGAATTTGACAGCACACATTTCTACCAGAAGTGTCAAAGAATTTCTTATTTTTTAATGATCTATTTTATATGTGTGTGTGTGTGTGTGTGTGTGTGTGTGTGTGTGTGCGCGCGCGCGCGTGCGCATGGAGGCTAGAGGTGTTGGATCCCCTGGAGCTGGAGTGAAAAGTAGTAGTTGTAGCCACCCAACATGGGTGCTGGGAATTTAACTCAGTCCTCTGGAAGAGCAGTACTCACTCCTAACCACTGAGTCATCTCTCCAGCCCCAGGAATTTTTTTAACCACAGAAGAAATATAATAAAACCTATCTGCACTAAGGAGTGAAAAATACTGCATAAGGAATAAAAGAAAAGTTTTATTTTTAATTGATTTGAAAAATAACTGACTAAAAATAGTGTTGTGCATTTATGACATACAAGTAAAGCATGGCAGCGGTATTGCAAGATGGTGGGGGAGCTTTGGGGGAATGCACTGTTGTCAGCCTTTCCCTTTGAAATAATGTAATGATTGGAGGTGAACCCTGAACACTATGTCAGATGAAGGGTGGTGGATGAACAGACACTGTGACATAGTTAATCTACTANCNACCTTAANGAGCTCAGGAAGAATCTATTTCTAGTGATGCTCAGTTACTCAGCTCAGATGGTGTTGGGTGGGTAACATAGACGGTGTGGATACACTGAACAGAGATGACTTATCCCATGTGAGATGGAGCAGAGCAGTAAGATTGCGTCACACTATTTAAAATAGTGCACAGTTGAAAACAGGAATAGTGAACATCTGCATCTTTCCACTTGATTTTTTTTTCTTTTTCTTTTTTCTTTTTTTAGTTTTCAAGTGACTATGGGTAACTGAAACCATGGAGTTGGTGGTAAAGCCTTGCCTAGGGTATGCAAAGCTCTGGGCTCAATCTCCTGTCCTCCAGAAAACTAAAAACTTAATACACTGACACCACAGGAAGCAAAACCAGGCACCAGTGATGGGGTGCATACTGAGATTGGAAGGGGAGAGGAGTTGACTACAGAGAGGTAGCTGAGAATCTGTGCATTTGCCAAGATCCATAAACAGTAATCCCACTCCAGAATGTAGAAAGAGCCCAAGGCTGTGTGCGGATAAATCTGCTAAGCATGGATGGCGTAAACATACTCAAGGAGGTAGGTTAAGTAGCTTTAGAGAAGAAGAAAAATAGATGTTAACTAGATGCCAAACACAGAATACTGATGTGCATAAACACTGTATCCAGGTTGGTATTTTTATCACCAGGAGAATTCTGAAGTTACTTTTATGTATATTAAGGTTGAACAAATTATGTAACCATTATAGATAATGATAACAAGGTTTCTCACTATTGGAGAAGTTTCAAGTAATCAAAGGAGCAATTCTGGAATAAATTGTCCTGGACTGGTGGTAGAAGCATGTGGAAGAACTCAGGCATTCAGCTGGATGGGTGGACGGACAGACAGACATGGGATAATACACAGACTTGTATTTCAGTTCTGATCATTAGANAACTTACAAGCATAGACACACACCTAACACCAATATCTTGGTCTCTGGGTGTATTTTTTCCAACAGAAGGAACCAAGGCCAGAGAGTAAAGATGTTCAAGAGACAGATAGATATCAGGAGGGCACAGGACAGATCTTGGAAAAGCTTCAAGTAACCCAGGCTAGGGACAGTTTGAGTAACAAAATTCATCGTGACAGTGTTGCTTTGTAACCCACCAAATTAAATAACCATGAGTCTACTGAAAATGACTGGAGGAGTAAGAGAAGACCACGGGACCAAGTTACAGTAGAGTTGAGGTGTGACCACCAGATTCATTGAAATCCTGGACTAGATCCTGAAATAAAAGTTAGGTTTAGTGATAACCCAGTAAAAATTAAAGAAAAGTCTTCATCCCTGTAAAACATCCCTCCACTGTGAACTTCGTGGTTTTATCATGTCACTATGTGAATGTTAATGGAAGCTTCAGGGAGGGGTGTGTGGGAATGTCCCATACTGTTTCTGTAGAGTTGAAATGGGACTGTCCAAGAAGTCAGTTTTCCATAGAGCTGTGTCAAGATAGGCCTCACCAGGTCAGCTAAAAATGCCCATCACTGAGAGCAGCAGTAGCAAACGCCACAGATCTGTCAACTGTGTGACATAATTAGCCATTCTTGGTTCCGTAGCACTGCTTTGCAGAGTTTTCCTCTCTGCCTGTTTTTCCGCCTCCTTTACTGGCTCGCCCTTCTCTTCAGGAGGGTCAAGTTCTCTAGTACTCAAGCCTAGAGATTTTTCCCTTCTCTCCACGCCTGTGCCAATAGCCACATTTGGTAATTTAAGTTCAAATTCAAACCAGTACAGTATTACTTTATTATTCCTTGGTTGCAGTGGCCTATTTCAGGTGCCTCATACGATGATGGCTAGCGTGTGGGACAGCACAAAAACAGTGGCTCAGTCATAGGCAGTGCTGTCTGCTTCACCTTGCAACACCTAAGATATGTGTGATATCCAATCATTCCAGTCTCTGTGTCCACTGACCAACTCTACAGGTGTTGAGTAGACAGGTGATCTACAAGGTGGGGTGACACACAATGTTTAAGTGTCTTAGCCAGTTGTGATAAGTAGTATCAGCTTCACATTGGGCATTTCCCGTCAGCTTTCATCTTATAGGTGCTTTGGTAATCCTTGCCTGAGATACATGTTTCATTCATTTTTTTAGAAAGTAGTGTAATCATTCTGTGTAGCTTGCTTTTGTGCCTCATTTTATTCACTTTACTGATATTTCTGTGTCAGTGCATTTAGAGCTGAGCTCATGTTTAATGGCTGTATAATATTTTATAAATGTATGTGATGAGCTTACTATTTTCTTAATACATGCTAAATATTTTAATTATATATGCTTTTATTTTCTTTCAGATGAACAGAAGGACTTTTCTTCCTCTCAGACATTGAAAAATAAAAGCATGTGTACTGGCTCTTGTGATGATTTGAGGCGAGAGCAGCACAGCTCATCCTATCAGCAGATGAACTGTATCGACAGTGTCATCAGGTAAGAAATGCCAGTGATGTCAGTTTTAGGCAGAAGCCTAGCTCATGACTGTGGACCTGCATAGCATTTTCAGAGACATTGGTATTGATTTCATACTAGAAGTGATAGGATCAGCTGATGTTTGTGGAGCTCTTAGAGCCACTGGGGACAATGGTGCCGAGTCCTCTGTTAGCCATGGAGTGCCTGGTACATACAGTTCACAATTGATTGAACTTTATGGAGGACACGGATAATAAGAAGCTGCATCTCTCTGTGACAGCTGTGAAATAGTGAATGCATAAGCTGGTCAGAATTAAGTGGTGTAAGATACGAAGACCAGTTAAAGAACATAGTGAAAGAGATGTTATTGTAAGTCACTAACCCAGGCTGGGATGGTCAGAGTTGACTTCATCCATAAGGAAGGACAAAGTCTCCCATGCCTCAGGTGTAAGTAAAGCACAGAAGTGGAAATAGCTTAGTAGCGCTAATACAAAAACAGCTCAATTCTGTTGTAGGTACCTGACGAGCTACAGTCTCCCAGCCTTGAAAAGAAAGTGCATATCCTGCACAAACACGTCTTCATCCTCAGAAGAAGCCAAGCCAAACCATGAGGCGGACTGCAGCATGGTGCTGCAAGGTAGCCAAGTGTCCTCAGAGTAGATGATGTCTCTTATACACATCTAGATGTGTATAAGAGACAGGATATCAACCAAACATGGCATATCAAGTTGCAGTAAGACTAAGCAACTCCCCATGTATTAAGGCTGAGCAAGACAACCTAGTATAAAGAGTAGNNNNCNNTTATACACATCTAGATGTGTATAAGAGACAGGATATCAACCAAACATGGCATATCAAGTTGCAGTAAGACTAAGCAACTCCCCATGTATTAAGGCTGAGCAAGACAACCTAGTATAAAGAGTAGAGTCCCATAATCCTGTAAAAGAGTCAGAGACAGCCCCTGCTCCCACTGTTAGGAGTCCCACAAGAAGACTGTAACATATATGCAGAGGGCCTAGGTCAGTCCCATGAAGGCTCCCTGGTTGTCAGTTCAGTCTCTGAACCCTTATGAGCCCAGGTTAGTGATTCTGTGAGTTTTCTTGTGATGTCCTTGACCCCTTTGGCTCCTACAATTCTTCCTCTCTTCTGTAGGATTTCCTGAGCTTCGCCTAATGTTTGGCTGTGAGTCTGCATCTGTTTCCATCAGCTGCTGGATGAAGCCTCTCTGATGACAGTTGGGCTAGGCATCTGTCTACAAGTTTAGCAGAATATTGTTAGGCATCATTAGGTTGGCTTTTTTTTTCCCCAGTCATATTTGGTTCTATCCTAGATCTGTGGGTCCTGGTGCTCCAGGTAATGTCAGGGGTGGGCTTATTCTCCTGGCATGGATTTTAGGCTAGACCAGTCATTGGTTGGCCACTCCCTCAATCTCCAGGCCACCCTTATCCCAGCACATCCCATAGGCAGGACAGACTGTAGGTGGAAGGTTATGTGTGTAGTCAGATTTTTCTTTGGGCCGACAGCTCATAAAAAACGACACGGGCTGGGCAGTGGTGGCACACACCTTTAATCCCAACACTCAGGAGGCAGAGGCAGGCGGATCTCTGTGAGTTTGAGGCCAGCCTGGTCTACAGAGCAAGTTCCAGGACAGCTAGAGCTGTTACACAAAAAAAAAAAACCTGTCGGGGGGGGGAGACACAGATTTATTATTAATTATAAATGCTCAGCCTATAGCTTAGGCTTCTTTCTAGCTAACTCTTATAACTTAACCCATACTTTTTTTTTTTCCAGAGCTGAGGACTGAACCCAGGGCCTTGTGCTTGCTAAGCAAGTGCTCTACCACTGAGCTAAATCCCCAACCCCTAACCCATACTTTTTAATCTACGTTCTTCCATGCACTCGTTACCTCATCTCCATTTTGCCCATCCTCCTTCCACTGCATCTGGCTGACAAACCACCTTTCTTCTTCTCCTGAGATCTCTCTGTCCAGAAATTCTGCCTATACCTCCTGCCTAGCTATTTGCTGTTTACCTTTTTATTAAACCAATCACAGTGACACATCTTCACACAGTGTAAAGGAATTATTCCATAACATATGTAGCTGGGTTACTGTCCCAGTCCCTCTACTTAAAGTCTTGCCTGGTCCCAGGAGATGGCCAGTTCAGGCTAGGTACCCTCTATGGCTAGGAGTCTTAGCTAGGGTCATCCTTATAGATTCCTGGAAGATTCCCTTGCACCAGGTTTTTACCTGACCCCAAAATGCCTTCCCTTTCCAGTGGTCTCAGTACTCTCTCCTCCATGCCCCCCCAAACCTGACCATTCATGTTCCCATCCCCACCTGCCCAAGGTCCACTCTCAAAATCTTTTCTATTTCCCCTTCCCAGGGAGGTCTGGGCATCCCCTCTTCATGTTACCTAGTCTCTCTGGGTCTGTGGATTAGCCTGGTTATCCTTTATTTTACAGTTAATATCCACCTATGAGTGAGTACATACCATGTTTGTCTTTCTGGGTCTGGGTTACCTCACTCAGGATGATTTTTTTCTAGTTTCATCCATTTGCCTGCAAATTTCATTATGTCATTGTTTTTAACAGCTGAGTAATATTCCATTGTGTAAATGTACCACATTTTCTTTATCCATTCCTTGATTGAGAAACATCTAGGTTGTTTCTAGGTTTTGGCTATTATGAATAATGCTGTTTTGAACATAGTTGTCTTTGTGGTATGATTGGGCATCCTTCGGGTTTATGCCCAAGAATGGTATAGCTGGGTCTTCTCTTTTTCTTTTTTAAAGATGTATTTATTTGTGTATTTTATGTATACGAGTTATGTTTACATGTATGTCTGCATACCAGAAGATGGCATCACATTCCATTATAAACAGTTGTGAGCTGCTGTGTGGGTGCTGGGAATTGAACTCAGAATCTCTAGAAGAGCAGTCAGTACTCTTAACTGTTGAGGTGTCTCTTCAGCCCCATGAGCCATCTCTTCAGCCCCTAGCTGGGTCTTGTGGTAGATTGATTCCCAGTTTTCTGAGAAAACTTGTCTGTACAAGTTTGCACTCCCACCAGCAATGGAGGAGTATTTCCCTTACTCCACATCCCTGCCAGAATGAGCTGTCACTTTTGTTCTTGATCTTAGCCATTCTGACTGCTGTAAAATGGAATCTCTTTTGGATTTGCATTTCCCTGATGGCTGAGGACACTGAACACTCCTTTAAGTGATTCTCAGTCATTTGAGACTCTTCTGTCCAGAATTCTATGTTTAGATCTGTACCCCATTTTTAATTGGATTATTTAGTTTTTAAATATCTAGTTTCTTGAGTTTTTTGCATATTTTGGAAATCAGCCCTCTGTCAGATGTGGGGTTGGTGAAGATCTTTTCCCATTCTGTGGGCTACTGTTTTGTCCTATTGATGGTGTTCTTTGCCTTACAGAAGCTTTTCAGTTCCATGAGGTCCCATTTATTAATTGTTGGTCTTAAGGCCTGTGCTATTGGTGTCATGTTCAGTTGTCTCCTGTGCCAGTGAGTTCGAGGTTATTCTCCACTTTCTCTTCTACCAGGTTCGGTGTACCTGGATTTATATTGAAGTCTTTGATCCACTTGTACTTGTTTTGTGCAGAGTGATAGATATGGATCTATTTGTATTCTTCTACATGCTGACATCTAGTTAGACCAGCACCATTTGTTGAAGGTGCTTTCTTTTTTCTATTGTATAGTTTTGGCTTTGTGAAAATCAACTGTCCATAGGTGTGTGGATTTACATCTGGGTCTTCAGTTCAATTCCATCGATCCATTTGTCTGTTTTTATGCCAATACCATGCAGTTTTTATTACTACAGCTCTGTAGTAGAGCTTGAAGTCAAAGATGGTGATACCTCCAGAAGTTCCTTTATTGTACAGGATTGCTTTAGCTATCCCAGGTTTTTTGTTTTTCCATATGAAGTTGAGTATTGTTCTTTCAAGGTCTGTGAAGAATTGTGTTGGGATTTTAATGGGGATTGCATTGACTCTGTAGATCTGTAGATTGCTTTTGGTAGGGCGGCCATTTTTACTATGTTAATCCTATCGATCCATGAGCATGGGAGGTCTTTCTGTCTTCTGATATCTTCAATTTCTTTTTTCAAAGACTTGAAGTTTTTGCCATATAAGTCTTTCACTTGTTTGGTTAGAGTTACCCAAGATATTTTATATTATTTGTGGCTACTGTGAAGGATGTTGTTTCCCTGATTTCTTTCTCAGCCCATTTATCGTTTGTAGGTAGGAGGGCTGCTGATTTTTTTGAGTTAATCTTGTATCCAGCCACTTGACTAAAGGTGTTCATTAGCTGTAGGAGTTCCCTGGTAGAATTTTTGGGGTCGCTTATTTATACATCATGTCATCTGCAAATAATGATACTTTGGCTTATTCTTTTCCAATTTTTGTCCCCTTAATCTCCATCAGTTGTTTTATTGCGATATCAAAGACTTCAGGTACTATATTGAATAGGTATGGAGAGAGTGGACAGCCTTGTCTTGTTCCTGATTTTAGTGGAATTGCTTTAAGTTTCTCTCCATTTAATCTGATGTTGGCAGTTGGCTTTCAGTATACTGCTTTTATTATGTTTAGGTATGTCCCTTGTATCCCTGATCTCTCCAAGACTTTTATCATGAAAGTGTGTTGGATTTTATGAAAGGCTTTTAAAGCATCTAATGAGATAGATGATCATGTGGTTTTTTCCTTTCAGTTTGTTTATATGGTGGATCACAGACTCCTGGTGTCACCTTACCTCTGTGTGGCTGATGGCTTTAATTTATCAGTTACTGACTTCTCTAAGCTTCCATTTAGGATTTTTCACCATCAGTCTCTCACATATCACCAGATACTGAACAGATGCTGAACGTACCTAAACAGGAAACGCCAACAACTGGACCATCCACAGATGCTCAAGGAGGTGTTGCATGGAACCTGTCCACTGCTGCACCGAGCATGGGGTCTGGCATAAGCCAGTGCAGCTGCAGCAGCACCACTGTCCATGTTCCGCCCCTACACTCAGGTACCACTTTTGCCTTTTGATGAGAAAAGAAACCATTAATACCACCTGCTTAGTTATAATTTCTGTGTCTTAACAATTTTTCCCTGTCTTTTATTCAGTAAACCTAATTAAGAAATGTCATCATGTTTGTATGGTTGTGTATTACAGACTGTATTTCTTAGGTACACTGTGTTAATAGGATCAGTTGATGTGTGTGGAGCTCTTAGAGCTGCTGGGGACAGTGGTGCTCAGGTTCTGTGTTATTAATGCAGTTCCTTGTGGACCGCATTGGTTCATAGTATGACTAATTTTTTTTCCCCAAGAGATGTATTTTATGTGTATGGATGTTTTGCCTTCATACACACACACACACATACACACACACACACACCATGTGTGTGTATGGATGTTTTGCCTTCATACACACACACACACACCCCTCATGTGTGTGCCTGGTGCCAACAGAGGCCAGGAGAGGGTGCCATATCCCATGAGACTGGAGTTAGAGATGGTTGTAAGCCACCATGTGGGTGCTGGGAACCAAATCTGGGTCCTCTGCAAGAACAGCCAGTGCTCTTAACCTCTGAGCTAACTTTCTAGCCCCTTTCACTGGTGTTTTTAAAAACATGTTGAATGTATACTGGCAACTAGATGAGTCACACATATGTTCTCATTTTTGTGTTAACTTGCTAAGTAGGTAGTGAAAGGGAAGAGTCAGCTCCCTCAGAGTTGGTACAGAATGCACCCAGACACCAAATTCTCAGCACAAAGATTTATTTGCCCCAGAGGAACAAAGGGCAAGAATAAGAGACAAAGAGGATGAAGGAGAAGGGGGAAGGGGGCAAGGGAGAGGGGAAAAGATACTTGCCCAGGAGGGACAAAGGAAAGGACTGGATAGAGAGGAGACAGACGTGACCCATAGGAAAATGGCAGTTTATAAAGGAAAAAGGGAAACCCCGTGTTAGGATGAGGTGGTTGATTTTGATTAGATATGTTAATTAGGGCAGTCACAAGGGGGCTTTTGATTGCTGGACTTCAATACTTTGATAGCTGGACCTTGGTAGTCAGCCTCAGGGAGAGGACATGGCCAAATAAGGGAATAGACCTTGGTGGCTAGCTTTAGGAATGTCATCTAATGGTTTTTAGCAAGGGGGAGAAGGGTCAAAGGCCATGTTTACCATGCTTGGGCCTGCTAGAGCCCTTCAAGCAGAGCTTGCCCTTTACAGCATACTTACTCGATAAATTATTCTAATCTTCTCCATTGCCTCCTGTCCTTTGACTTTGGATTTTCATGACTTGATAGGTGAAATGGCGATACATCTCTTAAGTTGGGTTTTGGGGTTGTCTCTAACTTACCTTTGCTAATCTTCTGTGGCATATTGGCTAAGGTGTGTTGAGTAGTTGCTGTGGAAGGTCTTTGTTCTTCACTCTTAAGCTGTGCTGGTTATTTTTCTCATTGCAGTGACAGAATTCCCTACTATCACAGCCTGAGGGAGATGGGACACTTTGGGCTCATGATTAAGGGCACAGCTCAGCTCCCTCACAGTGACGCTACCTTGCCTCCCCACTGTGATGGACTGTACCCACAAAAACGACACCTCCCCGCACCCAAAAATGCCCAGATAGTGTGCAGCTGCTCCTGTCCTGAAGGCCTCGCTCAGTTCCGGTAGAACTGTCCCTGGCTAATGGGAACATACTCTGCTCTCACAGGACTATTGGGAGGACTCAAGTTAGTAACAACTGATCTCCCCAACTTGACTGCATTTCAATTTTCATGCCTCTTTGCTTTCTGGAGAGCTTAGTACCTAGGTTTACAACCTTGCCCTGGAGTGACCTCCTGTCTGACTAGTGTGATCACAGGGTATTCCTTGTGACCTTTAGTACTTCCGTGTAACCTCAAGAAGTAACTTCCCCTGAGTCACTTGCCTGTGAGTGGTAAGCAGGCCATTAAATTGTTCTCCAATCGTTGTTGCCATTGTAGTACCAGGGACTAGTTAATATGGAGTGTGAGACACAAGACATATATAGGTGTACGTGATTAAAAATAATAAAAGTACTTCGTTTAATGTGCATAAAAAGTGGCTGAGCTGAGTAACAGTGCTGGCCATCTTGACCTGAGTAATCTTTAGCAGACACTGTTAGCTTGCTGCAGTGCAATCTCTTTTCCAGCACTCTTGAGAAGTGTGCTGACATATAAAATATGTTGTGCTGAAATGTAAGTCTCAGAAGTAGGATTGATGATATGTAAAAATGTGCTTTCTGGCTAGGATGAATTATGTTAAAAAATCAATACTATTTCAAGCCCAAGAATTTAGAAAGTAAATAACACATTTCTAAATAGTCCATGGGTCAAAGAAAAAGTCAAAAATGAACTTTGAAATATTTTGAAATAATATGAGAATACAATATACTAAAATTTATAGGCATCAGTAAAACAGACAGTTAACTCTAAGTGCTGATGATTGAGAAGTAATCTTTTTGGGGTAGGGGTGGAGTTTGTGACTCAGATTCTCTGCACAGCTCTGGCTGTCCTGGAACTCGCTTTGTAGACCTGGCTGGCCTCGAACTCACAGAGATCCTCCTGCCTCTGCCTCCTGAGTGCTAAGACTAAAGGTATGTGCCACCACACCTGTGTGATTGGTGGTTTTTTATTGGATGCCAGTTACTGTTAAATGAGTCCCAGTGTTTTGTATTCCTGAGAACATTTGGAGCTTAATTAACATTTGAGACCCAGTTGATTTTCCTGGAAACAGACTGATTCTTTCAGACCTCACACTAAAAGTCTGTCAAGCCAGGACTGACTGCGCACTCCAGGCCTTATCGCCCTTGCTACTGATCGTCCACAGCCACAGAAAGCCAAGACTTTCTTTTCTCTTTTTTAAATACATATGTGCATGTGTGTATGCTCCTGCATAATTTGTGTGTGTGGAAGTCAGAGGACAATTTTGGAGGTCAATTTTTTCCTTTTATGTGGATTCCTGGGATCAAATTCAAGTCACCAGGCTTGCATGACAACACCTTTACCTGCTGAGCCATCTTGCTGGCCCAAGGATGAGGTTTTCTGATCTGGCTGATGAAAGAAGCACTGTTCTTTAAGCTTGAGCTGTCATTCCCTAGAACTGAGGGCCAACCCTCCTCTGAGTGCCCTGGGGGCTGTCTGTCTCTCTGTCCTCTCTATGCAGACTTCTGTGCGCCTCTACAGGAAGCTCTAGCCCCCGCCCTTAGGGAGTTAATTAGACTCCATCTGAGGCTCAGGCTCTGAAACATTTTATTTCATTGTTTAAGGCCTGCTATTCTGCCAGCCACAACAGTTAAGTTGATTCAAAACAGGTCAGAGCCCATTTCTGTAAGTGGAATGGGCCCAGATCTAGCCTGGCTACCACAATACAGCATAGCCCTGAGAGGTAGGAAGGGTCTTGGGAGACCCAACCACAGCACCCACCATGATCTCTTCTTGAAAGTAGTAACTTCTTATGAATAGCTCAGAATCCGTGTACAGGTGCCTGCAGGTGTACGTGTGAAGAATCCGTGTACACCTGCAGGTGTACGTGTGAAGAATCCGTGTACACCTGCAGGTGTACGTGTGAA
>LZPO01044195.1:326841-342405 GCA_001675575.1 Neotoma lepida
TATACAGAAGAGGGCGCCAGATCTCATTACAGATGGTTGTGAGCCACCATGTGGTTGCTGGGAATTGAACTCAGGACCTCTGGAAGAACCGTCAGTGCTCTTAACCCCTGAGCCATCTCTCCAGCCCCAACTTATCTTTTATTTAACACTTAATACAGTGTACATTATTATAATTGGAGGAATAATGGGAAAGTCTTACATGGCCATTTCTGAATATTTTCAGTCTGTAGTTGGCCAGAGCTGCAGGTATGGCACCTGTGGCTGTGCAGGGCCAGCTGTACCAGGGAGAAGGGTGAAGAACGGGGATTGGTCCCGAAAGACACTGAGATGCAGCAGTTGCTTATTCCAGTTTACCTAGGACCTTACAAAGTCTGGGCCTGGGGACAGTTTTTACAAGAAGCACCTTATAAGGTGCTAGAATTGACTTATTTTAGTGCACAGATTTGTACCTAGAATTTTTGTTGAGTTAGAACAATTTTTTGCTATTTTTAAAAGTTATTACTGGCAAATATTTAATTCATTAGAAAGTATTTAAAATCACCCGCAATGACTTTCTCTTGGTTGTTACTTTTCTGTAACATGCCTTTGTCTTTATTGTTTCATCAGGCTCTCCTTCTAAGCAGGCCAGATGTGCTGGAAGTGAGAGATGGAAGCACAAACGGAAGAAGTTGCCAGTGCCTTCGGACACCAGCAGCTCTAACACTGACTTCTGTTCCCGTGTTAGAGGACTCCTTCCAGATGTACAGCCCTGGAGCCCTTCTGTTGGCTCCTCACCCCATGCTGCAAGCCTAGCTTTCCCATCAGCCCTGATAGCTCCCAGCCAGGCCCCTTATCTCCTTTCATCTTTTCCCCTCCAAGATGTGGCCTCTCTGGGAGTAGGGGCCTCTGCAGGCTGGGGAGCTANAGCTGAATGTCCATCTCTGTCCCCTGGCCAGCAGTCTCTTTCAGCTTTCCCTTCTGCTTACTTGGATACGGTCATGACCATTTTCCTGCACAACTCCCCCATCTTTCCTCTGTGGTCAGCATCATTCTCCCCATATCCATTCCTGGGGGCTGCAGGGTCTTCTGAAATGACACCCTTAGTGCCAGCAATGGCTCCAAACCCGGTACCAGCTTCTTCAGACCACAGCCAAAGGAAAATGGAGGAAAACTGGGAGACACACGGTGAAGAGCATCCATTTATTAGTTCAAGGAGCAGTTCACCGTTACAGTTAAATTTACTCCAGGAAGAAATGCCTGCACCATCCGAATCTCCAGATCCAGTGAGAAGAGGTGTTGGCTCAGAGGCTGAGTGTGTAAGTGGTGCTGCTGGTACCTTTAATCCCAGCACTCGGGAAGCAGAGACAGGAGGATCTCTGTGAGCTCGAGGCCAGCCTGGGCTACAGAGCAAGTTCCAGGACGTTCAGGATTGTTATATAGCAAAACCTAGTTTCGGAAGACTAAAAAAAAAAAAAAAAAAGGCTCATCACTGACAGCCTGGTCACTAGTGGGTGGCCGCCTCACAGCTGTGATTAAGACCAAGCCCTGCTCTGTGTTAGTGAGAGTGTGTCCCTGGTCACTAATGGAACAGAAACAGAGTCTTCTGTTCTTGATGCTTGGGGAGGGTTTTCACAAATTCTGCCTTTCAGAATTTTTATGTGTACTGGGCTTCCTCTACCTTTTAAAATTTGATGTCCAGGAATTAAACTTAATGTGTTCGTTCCTTATAAATTGTATTATAAATTATAGCTGGAGTTGTGGTCTAGTAAGGGGAATAAGCCATATGGCAGGATATGAATTTAGAATTCATACTTTTAAATTTTTTAGTTAAAATATATCATTCTCCCCTTTCCTTCTCCTTCCTTCAGGTCCTCCCATGTATCCCCCTTACTCTCCTCAAAGTTATGGCCTTTTTGTTTTTTTTATTGTTGTTAATAGAGGTGTGTGTGCGTGTGTGTACCCCTGAATACATACATACAAAATACATGTATTCTTAAATTTATAAATACTATATATATGCATATTCCTAAATATGTAAATTCAATATGCTCAGTCTATATAGTGTTACTTCTATGTATATGATTTCAGGGCTTACTACTTGGCATTGGATAACTAATTGGAAGGCTCTTCCTGGAGAAGACTATTTTCTCCCATTCTTGGCATTGCTGGTTCCTTACAGTTCTTTGTCTAGGGTTGGGGCCCTGTGGTTTTTTCCCTCTTTCCATGCTGACATGTCCATTGGTGGTGTCCTTGTTCGGGTCCTGTGTAGGCAGCCATATTGCTGAGACTTTATGGTCATAGCTTCCCTGACACTTTTAGGAGGCATAGTCTCACAGTAGACATCCTGTTCCTCTGGCTCCTAAAATATGAATGTCTCCTCTTTTGAGATGTAGAATTCCTGCTTTTCTGTGTTCACACATAGAACAGGAGCGTGTAGGTGAGTCTCTGGCATCATCAGAGAGTAGCCACTTCTCCTGCCGTGCTTATACATGTTATCTTCAAAATTGAAAAATTTTAGGTGAATTTCCTTTAACTTGACAAACTCTACTTAAAAAGGCATTTCCAGATTTGTTTATCAGACTAATCTTCAGAATCTGTCCTTCCTGCATTGAGGTGTAGAATCGAACGAAGTGTTTTATGTATTTGAGTATTTTGTCAGCATGTATGTTGTATGCACCAGGTGCGTGCAGTGCCCTCAGAAGCCAGAAGAGGCAGCTGGATCCCCCGGAGCTGAAGTTAACACAGTTGTGAGCCACCTTGTGGGTGCTGGGAACTGAACTCAGGTCCTCTGGAAGAACATCAGGGGCTCTTAACTGATGAGTTACCTCCCCAGTCCCTTCACTCACTTTTGATAGCCTGAGTTACTTAAGCTTGGGGTGGGGGCAGGGGGCGCTAGGAAATAAGACAGCAGCTCAGCAGCTACGTACATGGTTCAGTGGCTAAGAGTGCTTGTTGTGCAATCATGAGGGCCACAGATACCAGCACACATCAGCTGTTTAGCAAACTCCTGGAACTCCAGCTCCCAAGGATCCCAAGCCCTTTTCTGGCCTCTGCAGACACTTGTACACCTATATGTAACACATAATACATATTTTTAATTTAAGTACATTTATTTATTTGGGTGAGGGTTGAGGTGGGTACTGATGTGCCACAGTGTACATGTGGAGGTCAAAAGACAACTCTGGGGAGTTGGTTCTCTCCTTACACTCTGTCAGTCTTAGGATCATACTCAGGTCATTGAGCTTGGTCCCAGGGAGCCTTTACCCACAGAGCTAGCTTGCTGACCTAATCAAATAAATGTAAAGACTTTCACATCAGAGCTCTGCCACTAGTTAGATGGGCTAGCTTCAGTGGGGCATTTGACTGGGCTTCTGTTTGTTTATGAGAAAGCTGGGAAGATGGCTGCCTGGTAGCTAATTTACACACGGCTTCTCCCTGTGCGTCTTCCTTTTCAGAAGACTGGAACTTTGTTTTGCCTGCTAGTGTGCTCCTAGAGTTTGACACACTGTGCTTAGACTATATAAAATGTCGAGATGGGGCTGGAGAGGTGGCTTGGGGCTGGAGAGGTGGCTCAGAGGTTAAGAGCACTGTCTGCTCTTCCAGAGGTCCTGAGTTCAATTCCCAGCAACCACATGGTGGCTCACAACCATCTGTAATGAGATCTGGCGCCCTCTTCTGTATACATAATAAATCAATAAACCTTTAAAAAAAAATGTCGAGACATGCTTGCTAGATGACAGAAATAAATGAAAGCCCACACTTGTATGATACCTGGCATGCAGCCAGTGTTCAGAATTCAGGAGTACCAAAGAAATTTTAACCACATTCTCGAAGTCAGGCTTAAGAGTCTCATTCTATTCAACATGTAAAGTTGGAGATCTGCTGCTAACCGATTCTTGGGGTGTTAAAGTGCTTTTGTCCTCCCTTCCAGCACTGTGATACAGGTGACAGCAGCAGTAGGAGCAGTCGCTGTGCTACTGGGGAACTGACCACAGCACCAGTGCATCAGGAGTCTCTGTCTGCAGCTGCCTCAGGTAGTGACCAGGAAAAACAGCNTTCACATTATTACCAGATCACTGTGTTCAAGGCCTTCTAGCTTGGACACCAATGAATGAGGAAAGTTTTGGGTTTTTTTTCCCCTTTTCTTTTTATAGGCTTTCTTGGGGACATGCTTATATGTGACAAAATTGGCATTGGTATAACTGTTACAGACACCACTCAGAATGTTCCTGTTGCTCTAGAAAGTTCTTCCTGTAGCCACTCACGTCTGTGTTACTTTCCTCATTGCTGTGACAGAATGTCTGACTGAAGCAACTTACAGGAGGGAGGATTTATTTGGGCTCTCAGTCCAGAGGGTCCAGCCCATCGTGGCGGGGAAGGAATGAAGGCAGGACCTTGGCACAGCAGACAGGAAACCCAGAGCTCAGACCTGGAGGGGGGCCAAGTTACAACCTTCAGAAGCCTATCCTACACACACACACACAGTGACTCACCTCATGTACCCTGCCCCAAAGGTTGCACCACTTCCCAGAACAGTGCCACAAGCCTGGGACCAAGTGCTCAAATGTGTGCCTGTGGGGGTGTTTTGTATTCAGACTGACAGTCGACCGCTGTGCTTGTCCTCTGTCCTGGCATACCAATGGCATGCTTTCTGCCACTCCAGTTTCTGTAGTTTCACGTACCGAGTAAGATGGTGTGAGGGCTTTCGGTGTTAAAAGAATAAAGGTGTTGAGATTCATCCTTATTCTATGTATTGGTAGTCTGTTCCTTTCTGTTGCTCAAGAAGATTACATCGTGTGGATGGTTACTGGGCTGTTTCTTGTCCAGGCCTATGGTCAGTAATGCCATGAGCCATTTGGTAAGGATCTAGTTAATGTCTTTAGACACTGTCACTGCTGGGATGGGTAGATGGTTGCCAGAATTGGAACTCTTTGGCAAGTAAACTTCTGACAGGTCTTTTCCATTTTGCTGATCTTTGATAGGAAGCAGTATCGGCAGTGCATACTTGAGTAGCAGCAACTATTCTGAAATTTCTGAAAATGGACAGAGGTCCCAGGACAGACAGAGAAGTGAAGCCTTTCCCGGGGTGGCTGAAGAGTCCATCTGGAGAATGATAGAACAGACACCAGAGAGTGTTCTCATGACATACCAGGTGCCCGAGAGGTACGAAAGCACTTCTGAAAACGTTCCTGGGTGCTTGGATGAGTGGTTTCTGTAGTTCAAAACAATGTCCTTCACAGTCTATTTATTTTGTTGTGTACGTGTGTGAGTGTGCCATGACACACATGGAAGCCTGACCTCTCTCTACCATGGATGTCCCAGAGATCAGACTCAGGCCATTAGACTTGGTGAGAGGGGAGGCACCCTCACTACCCTCACTGCTGTGGTGTGTATGTAGACATCAGAAGACCGCACCAGTCATCTTGCTTGGCCAGAAGTGCCCTTTCCTTCTGAGCCATCCCACTGGCTATTTTTTTCTGTTTGTTTCTAATGTGATTTTTCAATATAAAGTGATTTTTAGTGTTTTATACACAGTCATAGAAAAATGTGTTTACAAATTTATTCATTTAAATTCAAGCAACAGATGATTCTTGAAGGAAGGCTTGCAGCTGCACATGTGCAGATAGACCCTATAGAACAAACACGTTGTTCACCAAAACCACAAGAGACAAGAGCACATGGGCTGTGCTTCCAGGGTGCACATGGTCAAGGCATTTCCCTTTGCTCTTGGCAGAGGAGGGCTGAAAGAAATGCTTCATTTAAACACCACACTTTGTTTCCCACCAAGAAGCAGAGGCCTGCTGTGTCAGTGTGACTGATGATTCGGTTATGTCACAAGTCAGTCGGTAAGTGCAGCGCACTGGGAGAGAAGACTGTTCTCAGAGGCCTTTGCTGTGTTTAGGGGAAGAGAAGAGGTGCTGAGAGAAGACCTGGAGAAGCTCACCAGCATGGAGCAGTGGCAGCCCCAGTTCTCTCCTGCGCAGAAGGAGGAGCTGGCCAAGGTGCGGTCCTGGATCCACAGCCACACTGCCCCTCAGGAAAGACGCCTCCAAGTAAGCACATGATCGCTCAGACAGCGACTGTTCTGTGCCAGGTGACACGTGCTCTCCATCTTCACAATTACCGTTGTGTTTTAACAACAAAGTACGTACATGTGAAATAATCTGTACAATGTGTACTAGGTTTTGATTACAGGACTTTGTAACACTGTTGGTAAAGTTCCTTAGAGAGGCATTAACAAAGGACTATTCACCCAGAAAGGGCACAACTACAGACCGTAGTACTGTTGAAGTAAAGGCCTACGTGGAAACCAGTGAGTTGACTGAGGTTACATATAGACTATAGCCTGGGTGACCAAAACGGCCACATCACCAAAACCATCTCATCCCGGTATGAATGATAACTTCATAGCATAGCCTCACAGGTGCTCCTCCACCCCCACCTGTCAGTGCCTTCCACACGCTATTGACCCTCATCACCTCCTTAGAGCATAGGACACCTGAGGTGAAATTACAGAGAACTGGGCGCAGAGGCTGGAGTCTAAAGTGAGGGTCTCATGACTCTCCCTACCCCCTTTTTCTGTGAGGGAGTATCAACAGGCCCCAACCTAAAGACTATTCTCTCCCTTGTGAGTAGTCACGGTTCTCTCCTTATGCTTATCAGACAGCATGCCACAAACATGAAATAGTTCTCTTCCACCAGTCGGAATGTTTAAGGTGGTAAAGGCACTACCCTGAAGAGTGACCAGCTGAAGGGAGCTATCAGAGAGACATGGTTCAAGTACTCATCCCTGTTATAAGAAAGGCCCACAATGAAGGAAGTTATCTCCCCCTGCAGGAGCTCTGCTCCTCTGGAGCTCCATAGCCATTTTCTTTCCGTTGTTGGTGCACTGAGAGCCCAGAAACACAAACTCCAGTCATTCTTATACATTAATCTCTTAAATTATATGACGGACTGGCAAGCCAGGGTTGCGATATCATACGGCTTTGAATTACCATCCTTCTGAATCAGTCTGCAGAGTTTCCTTTGTCAATTCCTTTCTTTTTTTTTTCCAATTGTTTTGTTTTATGTGTATGGATGTTTCACCTGCATATGTCTGTGCACTCACATGCATGCCTGGTACCCTTAGAAGGCGGAAGAGGGCACCAGATCCTCTAGAACTGAAGTTAGGGCTGGTTGTGAGCTGACATGTGTGTGCTGGGATCTAACCCAGGTCCTCTGAAGCAGCAGCCAGCACTATTAACCACTTTTCTAGCCTCCCCCTTCAGCATTTCTTTCACTGCAGATATGGTGAGATCATGCCTCCTTCCCAGCCTTGTTTGAATCTATCAGCTACTGCCTTCTGGCCTCCAGGGTTTGTGCTGAGGCATCTGCTGATACTCTTGCTAAGAATCCCTTGTGTGTGGTGCATCCTCTCCTGCTTGGTTGACTCTTTGGTTACAGTGTGTCTGGGTGTGTGTCTCTGAGCTGATCCCCCTTGGAGGCCACTGAGATTCTTGGATGCTGTATCATGGCTTCCCTAAATGTAGGAGATTTTCAGCCTTTGTGTTTTCCAGTCCATCCTTTTCCTTCCTTTCCCTGCCTCTGCTTCCTCTGCCAGCTCTGTAGGCCTCTCAGACCACATAAGCTTTAAACTCTGCTCACTCTGTCTGTCTTTTCCTTCCTGACGACTGTCCATTATCTTCAAGGTCTCAGTTCTCACTTTCCCCAGATTTCCCTTTGAATTCCTCCAGTGAGGTTTTTATGTTGTTCTTGTTGTTTATCTGTTTTGTCTTTTTCAGGTACAGAACTTCTGGTTGGTTTCTTTGTAGGTGTCCTCTTATTCTTCGTGTATTTCTTTTCTCTGCCTTCTATTTTAGTCAGGTTTCTGTTGTTGTGATAGAAGCACCATAACCAAAAACAACTCAGGGAGGAAGGATTTATTTCACCTCACAGATGATACAGTCTACAGGGAAGGCAGGGCAGAACTCAAGGCAGGAGCTGATGCAGAGGCCTGAGGAATACTGCTTACTGGGTGGCTCCCCATGGTTGTTCAATTAGCTTTCTTATAGCACCCAGGGCCACCAGCCCAGGGGTGGCACCACCCACAGTAAGCTGGGCCCTCTCCATCAATCATTAATCAAGAAAGTGCACCACAGACTTGCCTATAGGCCAGTCTCATGGAGACATTGTCTCAGTTGAGATTCTCTCTTCCCAGATATGTCTAGGTTTGTGTCAAGCTGACAAAAGCCAACCAGTACATCTTCTTTAGGTGACGTTAACATCACATAACACACTTGCCTTTGTTCTCTTTTGGAGAGTTGTGTCGCCTGCGAAGACAGAGGTTCAGTTGGTGACACTGCAGAGGCCCATGAACAGCACCCAGCCGAAGATACCAGTTGAGCACCTGTGAAGATGTCTGTCACACTTCCAGGTCATGTGGGACACGGAGATGTCTGTGTTACTTCACTAAACTCTAACTCTTAAATGGCAGTCATCAACATTAAGATTTTTCCCTTGCTTTTGTTTCGTTTCATTTTTGGTAGCACTGGGATCAAACCCAGGGCCTTGCGCACTGTAGTCTGGCACTCTCTACTGCTGACCTGTATCCCCAGCCCTCCCTCCTCAGTTTTTAATAGATGGTATTTTCTCAAAGCAGGTATTTGCATAGGCTCTTGTTCCTGATAGTAAAACCACCAATGAGAAGCCTTCTCTAACGTAGCTGTCCTCTGAAGAGGTATGTGTCTGATAAAACTTGATTTCAGAAGTCACTCTGAGTAAGTTACAGATAGAATGAGTCCCTAGCCCTAGTTCCGTTTGTTTTGTTCTGTTGTTGCAAAGTCATTTTCCCATTAGAATACTTGAATTCTCTCCATAGGTTGTGTAGTTCACACGATGTTTTCCTGGAATTTAACACAGTGATCTAGGCTTTGTACAGCATGGTGCTTTCCTTCCTGATTATTATTTTCCTTCCTGATTATGATACAACATTCCACCTTTCTCACAAAACATCCTTCTCTAGTAAATGTGGGATCATGGATTTGGTTGTTTGGCCCCATTCTTGTCCACGCACTTTCTGTTGATGTTGGCCTCTCACAGAAACTCCTTCTGTAAGATCTGTCTGCTTGAACAGCGCTTACTCTGGAGAATTGAAATTAAGCCTTGCATGTTAAAAGAGCTGCTTACTCAGCCAATAGTATTTTTTAATAGTTTTTTTTGTTATAAAATAAATGTGAAAAGTTTTTTAAATTATGTTATTGTTACTCTGGAGATGTATGTGCTCAGTCTAACAGTTAACTTTTTCTCTTCGCCAAATTTACACAAAGAGGTCTCCATGCCCACCAGAGGCCTGATTGGCACTGCTTTTTGTTTGCCCTTGAACAGAGTAAGTGTTTGGGGCCTGCAGAGTGAGAAACTACACACTTAAGGGATCTTGGTGACCCCAGCCTTCGGGGACTGCAGTTCTGTCTCAGGAAGTGAGTGTGACTGTTTACCTGTTTGTCCACTCACTGTCCGGTGCTCTAGATGAGAGATGACTAAGATTCCTTCTTCAACTTGAGATGACTGTGGGATCCACACCGTGCAGAGCAGAGGAAGGCACTGCAGGAAAGGAAGTCTGCAGTGACCTCTCATTTGTATTACTTCCAGCAGGCTAACATAGTTTTCTTTTCTGTTGCTTTGTTTTGTTTTAGGAAAACACTTTTTTCTCTGACCGTTCATAGCTGTTGATAAATGGACTGTCCTTCTGGTTAGGAGAAGGTAGTGACAACTGCTGGTCCAGTGCTCCAACTCTGGCTTAGACTTCTTCTCTAAAAGAATGGTTTTTCTGGATGGCAGGCCTATTGGAAGGTGTCAGATACATTCTTAAATGCTGCCTATGAGATTCTTAGAATTTTCTGGTATTATGCAGTTCCACATAAATGTTCCTGCTGCGTGAGTAGAGACTTCTCATAGTCTACTCCATCCTGGTAGTTATATGATGCCGAGGCCTGTGTGGGTCAGGCTGGCCTTCTCCAGTGAAGGGTTATGGTATTTGGAGCTACTGGGATCACTCTGCATGCACACATACATCAAACCTGATGTGCTCTGGTGAGATGGGCCCTTTCCTGTTGGTTCTGGGTACTTGTTTCCTTACTTCTCTGCCTTAGTCACATCTTACGGAGTGGAATATATATTATCCAGGCTTGATTTGAAACTGGTGCTTGTAGTCAGGCCCGTAAAGCCCTCTAACCAAGTCTCCCTCTGCTAGGAATGCCATCAGTGCACTCCACAGCCCTGCTGCTGAGGCAGGTCCAGCAGAGATTGCTGCCCCCCATGGGGGCCATACCCAGTGGAAACTGTTGTTCAAGCTTACTAACTTTTGTATTAATGACTATAGAATTGGTAACAAAAGTCTGTATTTTGGACTTCAATGTTTACATAACTCTTTCCCCAGAGCTTTATTTTCTTGGGTCACAGGTCAAAATTTAAGGAAACAAGATGTTGTGTGAATGGATTAAATGAAATACCGTTATAATTCATAAGGTGGTAAATTTTAATCAAATTGCAATTTGTTTATAATTAATTGTGAATTTGCCTGTACTTAATGGTTATTAATCTTTTCATTGGATATCTTTTTTGAGTAAAAACAATAAACAATGTATGCATAAAAGTGGAGAATGCTCTTCATTGTGTAAGCAAGCCTTTGAGCATGCGTGATATCAGCCAGAGCTGCTTCCTGTGATCCCCTGAGGGTCCCGATATTAGCTCAGCATCACCACTCTCACAACAGGTTTTGCCGCATAAATGTGTCTCTGTTCCTACTCTGGAAGAAAGGCATTTTCCAGTGTGTTTAGTCCTCATTTGAGCCCTGAGAAGAACTCACTGGGTCCTGGATGTTTGTATGTGTATACACGTGTATAATTAATTTATGCCAATTTAGTAAAATTATCAAAATTATTCCTGAAGCTTCTGTAGGGTGAGCTTGTATTTTACAGTCTGGTTGTTACTTAAAGCAGACCCCGGAGCCAGCAAGGACTTAAGTCTCATGCCTTTCCAGTCATTTGTTCCTTCCTCTAATGACAACAGCAAGACAAACATAGTATTTACAGTGTCTCCCTCCGCGCCGGTGTAAACACTCTGTAGAAATCATCTCATCTGCCCCTCATGGAAGCCCACGGTGGCTGTTACTCTGATCGTGCAGGGTAGGCTGCTGAGGCAGCACAGGAAGCATAGCTGGTGTGATGAGCTCAGGGATCCGTCATGATAGTCACCCCGAGTCACCACACCTGGTGACAGTTTGTAGACGATACTAGTTCACTAGAAACCAGGTAGGCTTTGGGGTTGCAAACAGGGAGCTAGAGCTAGTATGATTCTTCCACTGAAGAACCATAATTCTCACAGGCAGACTTGATGTCCAAATGCCTGAGTTTACATACCTGCTTTCCTTCTGAGCTATTGTTGCTATCTAGATTAGGAAAGCTTTGTCAGAGCTGTGTTTGAAGGCATTGGTGATGTTTGCTGACAAAGGTGAGTACGGGTCACGTTGTGTCTCATGGTTGGTGCAGATCTGATGCTCAACTGCATGTTTCAGGGGAATGGCTGGTCTCATTCATGCAGGGAAGCTTGCTTCTTCAGGAACCTTAGTGTTCCCGGCCTGTGGTCAGAGTCACAGGGCCTGTGGCACCCAGACACAGTGTCTGGTCATCCACAGACTGCCACGATTGTACATGGAATGCTAGTCTATTTACACATGTGGGTCTTAAAGATTAATAACCTGCTAATTCCATTGCACAGCCCGAATCCCTGCACAAGCTCTAAGAACACAGGGTGTTTTGCCTTTAATAGCTGAAGGGAAGTGAGTTTTCATTACTTAGTGTGAGTCGGCCGTGACCTTAACTCACAGAGATTGAGAGCAGGGATGTTTTCAAGTGCTCAGTACTGCGGCAACTAAAAGCAAGAATCAGCATACGGACTTCTCCACAGGAAACAGTTCAGACCATCCTCTCGGCCTCTCTGCCTTTGCATTAGAACTTTTCGAGCTAAGGTACTGCCTTCCTGGGAAGGAGCAACAAGGCAGAGTGCTTGCCTCATGAGCACCAAGCTCCAGATCCCATCTTCAGCACTGCAGACCCTGGATGTGATGACATCCACTTGCATGGCTAGCACTCAGGACGTGGGGGCAGGAGAATCAGGAATTCAAGGTCATTGCTGGCTACATACTGAGTTCAGGGCCAGCCTGGGATACATGAGACCCTGTCCCCTCCCCTAAACAAAAAAAAAAAGCAATTTATATATTATGGGAGGCCAGCTTCCACCTTTTAAAAGCGTTCCTATGAGGAGGAGAGGGATAAGAAACTTTTAGATAAAAAGATAGCAAAGAAGAGAAACACAGGATAGCTTTGGAGGACCTGGATCAAAACCCAATGGACCCTTCTGTCTCTTCAAACGGGCTTTTTATAACAATGCCAAGGGGCAGGGCAAAAGACCTCCCCCTTGCTAAATCAAAGCATACCATACAGCCAAGTGTAGACCCTTCCAAACACCTGGTATCCATGCCCGTAGTCAAATCATCCCCTTATGCAGCCCTGCTGGGTAAAGCAAGCTCAGATTCTCGGAGCCTAAGTAAGTTCTCACCAGGAAACCTCTGTGGGTCTCTACAATATATTTATTTTTAAGGGTTAAGAAAATGTTATAACTAAGTAATTTATTTTTAAGTCATTTGTGACTTGAGAGACTTTTGGATAAATCTTTCTTTGTGCCTTTTTCTTCTTACTCTGTGCTATGTGCTTCTGTTCATTTATTGCTTTACTTAGACATTTTTGCAGTGCCTAGGATAGAATAGAGAGGTCACATAGTTAGGCAAGCTCTCTGCCATTGACCTACTCTTCCAGCCCAACTTGTAGATTTCCAGGAAATGCTAAATGGAGGGGAAAGACAAGTTACAGATTTTCAGGACGTACAGATAAGTAAACTTGACCACATGTGATACTTGCGAAACATAGAGGATTTATTTCTCATAATAATGAAGAATGGGGTGTAGTTAACCTGATTTTTCTTCAGGCATCTTCCTTTTTAGTTTTCTAAAGGGGTGGTTCTGAGGAGATGAATTGATGCTCGAAACTCTTCAAATGCAGTATTTCCAGAAGCATTCCGAGACAGCCCCGTGTTGCTTATGTTGTTTCCTGGTTCTTGCCAAAAGACGACTCAGTACAGTGTTAGGATCTTGTCCAGAGAAAGCCTGAAACCAGAAGTCCAGAACAATAGATAAGCGACCCTGAATTTAGAGTCCTCACTGGGGCTCCTTGGAGCTCTCTCGAGCTCTCATCCAGTCTGCTTAACCTTGTGGTTGGTTGAGTTCCTCTGTCCTCTCCGTGACCATTCTGTGTGGGGCTTCTGTCAGTGAAAGGCTCTGGACACTTAACCTTCTGTGTGATAGATCTTTTCTGTTAAAATTGGCTGGTTTTAAAGGTTGAGCCACAGTTTCCTTTTTATTCTAGAATAAAGTGGGAATACCCTACATACAGGGTTTTAGGCCTTAGGGGTAATCCTTGTACTGGATAGTTTTATGTCAACTTGACAAAAGCTAGAGTCATCAGTTAGGAGGGAGCCTCAATTGAGAAAATGCCTTCCTAAGATCTAGCTGTAGGGAAGCCTATGGGGCATTTTCTTAATTAGTGATAGATGGTGGAGGGCCCAGCCCATGGTGGATGGTGCCATCCCTGAGCTGCTGGTCCTTGGTTCTATAAGAAGGTGGGCTGAGCAAGCCATGGGAAGCAAGCCAGTAAGCAGCTCCCCTCCATGGCCTCTGCATCAGCTCTTGCCTCAAGATTCCTGCCCTGTGTGAGTTCCTGTCCTGACTTCCTTCAGTGATGAACAGTGATATGGAAGAGTAAGCCAAATAATAAACCCTTTTCTCCCCAAGTTGCTTTGGTCAAGGTGTTTCATCACAGCAATAGTAACCCTGACTAGACTTCCTTCTGTTCAGAAGCATATAAACATCTGAGTGATGACTTTTCTCTAGCTGCACACAGAAGCCATCCTAGTCCTCTAAGGGCTACAGGTGGTGCTCACTGTCTCTGGGGTCTCACATCAGAGTGGTTGCTGCCAGAATGCTGGTGGCTATTACAAGAACAGAGGTGTCTCTGGTCCAGGTCTGTGAACGTTAATCTCATGATTTCTCCGAGGCCCTTTGCATAGTCACGAACACTGACTGTCATAGCAGAAGGCACGGCCAGGGGAGACCCCTCAGAAAGCCTGCAGTGGGCCCCACTAACTTCACACCATTTCTGTGTGTCCTGTCACTCACTCCATGCCCCAGGCTTTGCACCAGTTTTCATCCTGGGGAGGGGAGCACATCATCCTCCCATTCCCTTCCTGTGGTGCCTTACGGTGCCTCACACTGACTAATGTATCCATCCCCCGAAGGTCTGTTGAACTGCAAGTTGACTAGTAGGCTCTGGTGNTGTGGAGANTCTGNATTTCTCACCAGCTTCCTNGNGATGGTGGTGCTGCTGGGGCCACGTGGCAGGGCAGTGGACAGCAAACGTGGCAGGAGCCTTACCTGCTGCTCTTTTCTCTTACATGTCTATAATTTACCCAGAACAGATGCTTGTTGAGTTCTTTTTACAGTTACATATCCATAGTCTATGAATCAGTTTAGAACAATTATGTTTGGAAGAAGATTGGCCAATCACTTTCAGATGTGATTTCCACCAAGAACACTCTTAGGTCATGAATTAAGGGTTCTGTAAAATTGAGTATGGGAAGTTCAGGTTTTCCCCCTCAAAACCTAGAGTCCTTACCTTTCTCAAGCTTCCCCTTGGGGTGGGAGTATCATCACTGGGATCTGGAAAACAGTTTGACACCATATCATCAGACCTACTGTTTCTTGTCTTTCTTTTTTAAAAGCAAGGGCTCACTGTGTAGACCAAGCTGGCCTCACAGAGATCCACCTGGGGCATTTGCCTCCACACCCAGCACTTACGCTTATTTTGAAACATACAAAATCTAAGGTTCCAAAGCTAGGAGGTGCCTCACAGCTGCACAGGCTTGAGGACCCAGATCCCCAGAACAGTATAAAAGCAGGGTGAACGTGGAGGCCACATTGATCCCTTAAGCACTCAGAAGGTAGAGAAGGATCCCTGGGAAAACCAGCTTCTAAAACATCTGGATTAAGGTGGTCCAGGCTCAGGTAGAGACCTGTCTCCGTAAATAAAGTGAGGAGAACTGGGGAAAACACCTTTGCCCCATACACACACCCTCACATGGGCCCACATATACATGCACACCACACATGCAAAGAAGAAAAAAATAGAACATCCCTAAATTATATCTAGTTTCCAGTTCTTTCCATGCTGAGACAATGTGTACTTGAAGTTAAATAATTTTAACTTTACCACTTTTAATTTTTCTCATTAACCATTCATAGTTTGTCAAAAGTACAGTTGGACTGTAAGTTAGCAATGTTGTCTGAAAGACTCTCCATCGTGTACCCAGATGTTCTGAGCACTGTATCAGTGTGTGGAGAAAATAGTCAAGCCTGTCATCTTTTCCATCAGTTTGTTGTTTGCTGAGATGGGGTCTCAGGCTGTCCACAGACTCACAGGCTTACAAGTGTGAGTCACC
>LZPO01044195.1:343065-358289 GCA_001675575.1 Neotoma lepida
CAAGCATTTGCCAAAACCAGAGGGGTGGACAGGATGGTGAAGGAAGAATAGGCTAAGAAGGGTCTTAGGGAATGTTCTTTCGTATAGTTCAGCTTTATAGAACTTTCTCTGATAGCTAGCATAGAAGGCAAATTTAGTAGCTATGGAATCCACTCATAAGCCCAAGACTTGTTGTTTGCTGAGGTGGGGTCTCAGGCTGTCCTCAGACTCAGCAAGCCCAAGAATACCTTCACCTGCTTCCCTGAGGCCTTCGCCTGCCTCCGTGCCCATTGTCTGTCGAAGTGTCTGCAGGAGGGCAGTCCTTTCCAGGTCCTCCAGAGCCAGATGCGCATCCTCTTCAAGCGCTGTGGGGTAGAGACAGACAAGTTGCCCACCCTGGCCTTCACCTGGCCATCTCTGGTCCCTGTCTTTGTTGAGTACCAGGACAGGGAGGTAGATTCTGTAACTCTAAATGAGGACTTGGTGATCTGTCACAGTGGCAGAAATAAAGGTGCTATACAAACCAGCAGGAGTCCAGAAGTGAGGAACCCGTGGACCACTCCTCCTGCCATTGCGGCCACCTGCCTTGGGCAGGATGGGGAGGCAGTGCCACAAGACCCCAAATGTCTGATTTGTCTCCATTTATCCATTATTACCTGTTTACTTGCTTTTGAAGTATGTGAATAGGAGACAAAAGAAAGCATGGTGGCACCCCTATTGCACCTCACAGTGGGGACTCACTTGAAGCTTCAAATGCTGCATTGTGACTTCTTCTGTGTGAAATGTGATTGACACCCAAAGTGTATGGGGTATGTATGGTAAGTGAGGGAAATGTGGTACATGCATGTAAGGTATGCATGGTAAGTATACTTGGAGTGTGTGCTATGTGCAAGTTGTGTATGGCAAGTGTGTGGTGTGAGATGTAAGTGCATGCAGCATGTGTGGCAAACGTGTGTGGTGTGATAGCAGGTATGAGGTGTGTGCTACCTGCAATGGGTGTGTACACTGAGTGCATGCAGGGTGTGTGGTAAATGTACTGGGTGTGCATGCTAAGTGCATGCAAGATGAGTGTGAGCAGGGGAGGCTGACAGTGGAACACGTGTCTCGGGTAGGTGCCAGCATGTTGAGACGCTCTAGGAGTCTGGCTGGAAAGCCACACATGACCCTGGATGCTGCAGGCTGACAAATGTTCATCTGTATCCTTAATGGGAAGACAGTGAAGAAAGTATTATGAAGGCATCTGAGTGCATTCACAGTATTCCTTGGGAATACTAATGAAAACCTTCGCGTTTTGATAATGTGTAAATGGCTGTGCTGAAGGGGATTTGTGGAGGAGCAAACCTGAGGGAGCCTGTTTGGAATTTGAGTAAGAGGCTGCCCTCATTTCAGCTTTTTTGGTGTAGATGTTTAAAGTGGCATCAGTACCTGAGCCACTTGATTTCTTTCTGCAGTGTGCACTGGCCCTTTTAAAAGAATGGAATTGGTTCCGGCCTGGTTTTGACCAACAGACTGAGTGCCAGTGTGACCCCAGTGACGCCAGCAGCTGATTGGCGGAGTGTGAGTGATGCTCGAAAATGATGGGACTGCTGGCGGGAGAGCGGTTCAGACTAGAAAGTACAACAGCGATGGCGTGGAGGGGACCTACTTAAGGGANTGTCTGAAAGCATCCAAAAGCAGCGGCCGGTAAGCTGGCTCCACAGGGAAGGTGCTTGCCACCCAGTCTGCCCGAATGCTAGAGAACCAGCCCCTTCCAAGTCATCCTCTGACCACCACGGTGTGTGCATGCACACACGATAAACATAAAGGAAATTTTGTTTTAAGTAGCCAAACTAAATATTAAATCTAGTTACATTTTTATGGAATCTAATACACAACCTCAATGCCAAATTAAGGGGTTGTGGTAAAATTTCTATTTTTTTAAATTTAATTTGGTCTTGAACATTAAGACAAAAGAAAAACATAAACATACTTGGATGTCTATGAGGCCCCCAGCTTCAGCTGCCACTGTGCTTACTTAAACCTTTTGTTTCATACAACACAGGTAACTGCTTTCTAACTCATATGACAAAATAAGTACCCGACTAGTCTGCAGCTGGAGAAACCCCTTCTACACTCAACCAGTCCACTCAAAATTGAAGGTAATGTTCTAAACTCAGTCCAGTTTTTATAAACAAAAACCAGCCACTATGAAAGCTTGAGCAACATTTGTGACATGAAATAAGCAATCCTCCTTGTCTGTGTTTAGAGAAGACCGTGACCATTGCTAAATCTAAGACACACAATAAGGGTCCCCCATCCTCTTCAAAGCATAGTTACACCTACAGAAGACCCCTTTTAGCCAGAATCCCTTTCCTACTCCTGAGTGGCACCTAGAACTGATGAAAACAGTCAGCTCACCTGGAAGCCGAAGAGACTTTTCACCAGTGTCAGTGATGGGAAGGGACAGGAGTGGGTTCAGGAGTCCTATGAAGAACAAGCAGCAGAAGGCCAGCCTATCCATGATGATGGAGAGAAATCCTGCTGGGCTTCTGCTCTGGAGAACTTCCGACTCTCTCCTCATTGAGGGATTGCCTGTTTTATCTATCATCCTGTGACCTCAGATGTCCCCTCCAAAAAAAAATAAAATGAATTTATTGGCTAGGGAGGCTAAAAGGCAATCACTTTGCATTGATGTAATTTTTCAAAGTAACAATTCATAGACAATAAATCTACTGGCTTGTGGACTGGTGTACAAAGTGAGTATTCTGCAAAGCACTGCAAAGTTTATAAATCTGGCAAAATAAGGAACTCGGCCATAAATCACAAGTGAAAGACAGGGTTAGACATGATGTGGCCAAGGCAGAAGGACAAAGATTGATGAGTTGTAGAAGAAGTGATGCGGGGAATGACGTGAAATATGTCGGCTTCCTTTTTAAAGAAATCTTTCACTTGCAACTAGATGAATTGTCATGTTGTGTTAAACCAGTTTGAAATAGTAAAGACTCATAGCAAGCNTTGCTCAAAGCTCAAGTCCAATGTCTGTCTGTCCACGGCTTCCTGTAAAATCCCAAGCACTCAAGTCTTTAGAGCAAGATTTCCTCAGAGCGGGACAATACTGACAAAGGAGGACTGGAGTGCATCTCCATGCTGCCCGGCCAGGACCATGCCTGGGCAGTGGCTTTCCTAGACTCAATGCAGCCCAGCAAAGTGGTGCTGTTAGCAGCTAATTCACATCACCTCAGTTCTGTGCTTGGAGCTTTCCATGTATGTGTGGGGTGTGTGTGTTTTCAAGAGAGTGTGTATGAAATAGCAAACAACTGTGGTCCAACATGCCACAGGTTGAAACAAGAGGGTCCTGAATTTAAGGCCAGTCTGAGCTACATCCATGAGTCTTCATTCAACCTACAGGTACCAAATTTGAAACCTAAGACCCCAGTTGAGTCTGTAAGTTAGTAGATGATAGACAGTAACTGCGGGAAAATGGCAATAGAAGACAGTCAACCCACGATGTGTTGTATGGGGTTGGTGTGGAGTATTACAAAGCTGAAAGTAATTGTCTTGGGAGAGACTCTTTTTCTTTTCCGAAAATGCTGTGCCGTAAGCTAGGGATGCAGCTCAGTTGGCGTCCTTGTTTGAAGTCCTGGGTTCCATCTTCAGCATAAACCAGATATGGTGATGCAGTAATGCCAACACTTGGGTGATGGAAGTTCAAGGTCTGTACATCTTTTTAAGAGTCTATGCTGGAGTCAGGCATGGCAGCCCATGACCTTCATCCCAGCACGCAGGAGGCAGAGGCAGGCAGATCTCTGAGTTTGAGGCNAGCCTGGTCTACAGAGTGAATTCCAGAACAGCCAGGGCTACACAGAGAAACCCTGTCTTAAAAAAAAAATCAAGACAAAACTAAAAGTCTGTGATGGATGTGTTTGCATGTATGCAGTCTGTGCACATGTACATGTAAATCATTCATGTTCTGCCATTGCCAACAGGTAGGGAATAGGCCAACCAATCTAGGGGCCTTTGGTGACCCTTGAGGACAGTTGTAGGAGGAAGCAATGAAGTCACCCTTTTCCCTCCCCCAGAGGCTGGTTGCTTGCCAAGCTTTGTCATTCCCTGGTGACTCAGGGGTCCTCTTGACGGTTAGTGACGGTTTTACTGCATGGCCTAATTAAGTTACTATGGAAGGCCTAGGCCTCAATGAAAATTAGCATCTTTCTTCAATAGGTTGTCAATGACAACGTCACCTTGTCCCAGAAATGCTCTGAGCCTTCATCCAGCCCACACACACCCCAGTTGGTGTGTGAAGGTCTGTAAAGCACTATTGTAGATGCTACCCTCTGAGCATAGCAGCCATCTTCCTCAGAGACCCTTATCCCTCAAGATGAGGCCTCACAGGAAAGGGGTGGGGTGAGAAAGGTCACCAGACCTCACCTGAGACCCCAACCACTCCTCCTGTGCTCCCCCACACCCAGCCACAGCTTCTGATTCTGAGAAGCTGCGCATGGTCTCAGAAGGCGCTTAATACCTAGAGCGCAGACGGTTAACTGCATGGAGGGAGGGCTCCATCTATAATGGGGTGAGTCTTCACTGATGCAGCTGTTTGGGGTGACCCATGCTCCTGTTTGCCACCCCTCACTCATGCTCTGTAAGCCCAACAAATTCACTGGTTTGCCAGGTTTAACGTGAGGAAGCACAGCTTTGGTCTGTGGTTGGCAGGAGCAGGTGCTTGCTCAGATTTCCCCAGGGAGAGTTGGAGCTGCACTACAGGAGTTGTGGCTTCACATCTGTGCTGGGACATCTGCGAACAATGACCACCTCAAGAAGTGTCATGTCTTTAGCTAGCTGCAAAGCTATTCTTAAAACCAGGTGATCCAGGTGTGGTGGTTCGTACCTGCAATCCCAGCATTTGGGAGATGGTGGCAGGGGAATCTGCCAGCCTGGACTACAAAGCAAGACCTTGTCACAAAACAAAACAAAATCATAGGCTACCGGCACACGAAGAGACTAAGTAAGTCATTGTAGGTTTGTATGTCAGGTAACTGGTTACTGGTTATTCCCTCTACCCAAAATGCTGTTCCCCTAGACAGCTATCTAGCTAACTCAGTCCCCCACTTTAATGGGCAAACTTTATTTAAGATTATACACTGTGGGCTTGAGAGATGGCTCAGTGGTTAAGAGCACTGGCTGTTCTTCCAGAGGACCTGGGTTCAATTCCCAGCACCCACGTGGCAGCTCACAACTGTCTGTAACTCCAGTCCCAGGGGATCCTGGGACATATTCACACCAATGCACATGAAATAAATTTAAATTATCTTTTAAAAAATTGCNTTTTTAAAAAATTGTTTTCCATCCTCATGTTGTGGGTGTGTGTTACATGTGCATGCCTGTGTATTCACGTGTGAAGGAAGCTGTGCATATGTCCCTGAATGAACACAGAGAGGTCAGGGATCAACGTCAGGTATATTTCTCTACAGCTCTTTGCCTTATTTCTGAGGAGCTCGGCAATCAGCTAGACTGAGTGGCCAACAAGCTACAGGGATCCTCCTGCCATCACCTCCTCATGGCGATCTGCCCACCGTTAGGGTTACAGGTGTGGCACCTGCACCCAGCTTTTTTCATGGGATAGGAACTCTTCCATTTTAAGTATGTCATATTCACAGTCCATGTCATGTTTTGTTGATGCATTTTGCTTGCTGGGATTATGATCCACACAGATGAGCTATCCCAGGTGCCTGCCCACTCCTTGCACATAGCAAGTGCCTAAGCACCATTAATGCCTGACCCTTTAGCCTTGAGCACAGTGATTGGGTTCTGTGTGTGTTCTTTCAACTGAAGCTTGTTGCCTGGTTATCTATCGACCCCTGTGGTGTTTTGGATGACTCATCATATCCTTGAATGTTTAGTCCCCAGCTAGTGGAACTGTTTAGGAAGGATTAGGAGATGTGGCCTTGTTGGAGAAGGTGTGGCCTTGTTGAAGGAGGTGTGTCACTGGGGCTGGGAAGAGGGGGACTTGCTTTCAGGTTTCAAAAGTCCATGTTGGGCCCAGACACACACACACACACACACACACACACTCACACACACACACACGCAACTTAAGAGACCATATGTGAGCTCTCAGCTACTGCTCCAGCACCATGTCTGCCTGCCTGCCCCCGGTGTTCCCCACCATGATGACCATGGACTCACCCTCTGAATCTGAGCAAGCCCCAATTAAATGCTTTCTTTTATAAGCTGCCTTGGTCATGGTGTCTCCTCACAGTAATAGAACAGTGACTAAGATACACCTCCCAAAGTGTGGCTTCAGATAGTAGCCTTCATAACTCTGTAGGTTCTGGCATTAACCATGGACTGTTGAAAGCCTGTTGCTGGCCTCACTGAGGAAATGACCTTGCTGCCCCCTTGGAGGCTAGCCCAGGCTAGCCACTGGGCCTCCCTCCCCTTATATCTTATCCCCAGCAGTTTAACCTGGAGAATTCACAGGGCATCTTGAGACAGACTAAGGACAAAATCAGAAGTTTTGAGGCCAAAGCTCAGAAGCTGCCCAAGTCCACTTCATTCTCTTGGTCCAAGCAGGCGCTCAAGCCAGCCTCAATTCCAGGACCAACGCACTCATCTGGAGGGCTGCTCTACCAAAGTCCCACTGATGGGGCCACAGAGACAGATGAGGTCAACATACTGTAGGGCTGATTTCTGCTGGTAGAAGATGGCATCTGCTTCCTAGTGTGTGCAATGGTTGTCCTCTCTGCTTGTCCCTGTTTTGTTCTCTTACATGCCTGTGTGTGTTTGCACATGTGGAGACCAGTGGTCAACCTCTGGTGTCATTCCTCAGGAGCTACCCGTGCTGTTTGAGACAGTCTCTCACTGGCCTGGGGCTCACCAATTTGGCTAGGTGAGATGGCCAGTGAGCCCTAGAGGTCTGCCTTTGTCCACCTCCCCAATGCTGAGATTAGAAGCACATACCACCACACTTGGCTTTTCTACATGCATTCTGGGTAATCATACTCACCCTCATGCTTGGGTAGCAAGCGCTTTCCTGGGTCCTCTTCCCAATTCCCTAGTCTCTTTGTAGACACCTATCAGACTGCAGTAGGGCCCACCCATCATAATGACCTTGGTTTTTACCTGATCACCTATGTCTCCTTAATCCAGTCACACTCTGGTGTTCTGGGGGTAGGACTTCAGCATGTGAATTTGTGAGGGTCGAAGTCAGTCCCTAACAGGATCCCATCTCTTAAAGAGAAGAGCATGAAGCCCCATAGGGAAAAGGAGCCTGAGGAGCCGGGTACTGTCACATCAGTCCCTGCTCTAAACTGACCACCTCTCCTGTCCAACAGACTTTCTTCCCAGGACTTTTCACAGCCCAGAGTCAGGTACCACTGTGGAAGTGACAAGCTAACACCTTGGCCTTGTTCTTCCAGACTCTAGAACTTTGGGAAGTCACCTCTGTTGCTTCAACTACCCAGTCTACAGAGCTCTGTAACAGCAGCCAGAGCCAACTCATAAGGGGGTGCTGGGTGATGTCTTATTGCCAGCTTGATAGCAGAGTCATCTAGNCCACTGGGTGTGTCTGGGTGCCAGATTCATTGAACGTGGGACACACACGGCTGGCCTTTCTGTCTCTGTTTGCTCTCGGCTGTGAGCGGAGCTGCTCTGCTGTGCCTCCCTCTGTGATGTGCTGACCCCTCTAAGAGCATAAGCAAAATAACCCCTTCCTCCCTCAGGCTGCTTCTGTCATGTGTCTATCCACAGCAACCCAGAAGTAATTGACACAGAAGCGTTAAATTCTACTAAAAAAAAGCCATTTACAAGATGGTAGCACAAAAGAACCCAACTATACAAAATTTGTCCTTCTTTCCTACACAGTCGTTTCCACGAGTAGAAGGGAATTCATAGGCCTCCCAGGGGAGCCCCAGGAGAAATGTGTTCTGCTGGTCTTTTTAGGGAAGGACCTCCAGGTTAGCATGCTCTAGAAGTGTGTTCACATCCACTTTCAAACAGGTCAGCAGGGTGACATCCACCATGGTTGTACATGGGGAGGGGGCCCATTCAGGAGCATAACTTANGTGCATCCATCCTGGCTTTTGGCAGGGGGATGACTGTAAATGCATGTGTNCACACGCATGTCTATTCTTGTTATGTGTGTATGTATGTGCCTATTTGTGTGTGTGTCGTGTGTGCCTGTGGTGCCTATAGAGGCCAGGAGAGTCCATCAGATCCCCCAGGACTGGAATTACAAATGGTTATGAGCTGCCGTATGGGTGCTGGGAACTGAACCCAGGTCCTCTGCAAGAGCAGCAAGTGTTCTTAACCACTGAGCCATCTCTCTAGCCCTACATATTTCTTTATAAAAAGTTGTTTTAATGAATCTTTTAGGTTTGTAAACAAAATAATGTGTTTCATTATGGCCTCTTCATACATATGTATCATTGTATTCTGTTCTCCCCATTATTCCTCTCTCCAATACCCCCCTTCTGTCCCTACCCCTCCCACAGCATCTCACTGAGCTAGCACACAAGGGCTCAGTTCTGGATGCCAGGCAAGCACAGACATAAGGGAACCAAGTTAACAAGGGCATCCTCACAGGACACCCAACTCCACAGTCAACCCTTGAGCCCCAGTCTGTCTTCCCAATCTGGTCAGAATGTCCATGTCCCCACCACCCTGTGTGAGAGAAGCAGCTGACCTGGGCCACACTCAAGCTTTCTCTCAAAGCTAAGCAGTTTTGGTGTCACATACAGGAATCCCAAGGCTCTGAGCACAGCCTTCATGTCTGTTGAAATGCTAATCCCAGGGTGATGGGGGCCACGGGAGAAACAGTGTGAGCTCAGATCAGGAGGGCAGGGTCCTCAGAGTGTGATTGGTGCCCTTTTAAAAAGAGAGACCTGAGGATTCTGTTCATGTAAGAATATAGTAAAAGAAGTCCACTGTCCACAGAGCATGACCTGAGCCCTCATCAGGACTGAATCCACTGGCACTTTGGACATGGTTATCCAGCCTCCAAGACAGGGAAAGCTTGTCTGTGTGTAAGTTCCCTCAGGCTATAGTATGCTTTTCTGGAAGATGGAACAGACTATAGCAGGCAACACATGCCTCCCGAGCCTAGGAATGAGATATAGAGCTGTGATGACATCCCTACTTCTCAAGTGAGATGCTGGCTCAGTCCAGGCTGGATTATTGGCATGACCTTGACCATATTGGAAGGTGGAAAGTGTGTACTAGTCCCTTTTAAAGGGAGGCTCTGGGCTTAGGGGCTCCTCTACTGCAGGGTACCCAGAAAGAGCAGCTTCATGCTGACTCTGTCCATCACGTTGAGAACAGATGAGCACACAGGGAGCAGATGGCCACAGTCAGAGCTCTGTTCCACAGAGCCTAGTTCACATGCCGAGGTTGCTGTAAACACTCTAGTGCAAGCCTCTAGCACACCGTGCCACCACGGGGGGGATGCTTCAGGCCATGTATGCAGGCTGCTACTTCGATTTGGGACATTGTTTCTTCAGGAGAGGTATCTACAGCTATCCTTGTGACCCAGAAGGTCACCTCACAAGGAACAATGGGCTGCCAAAGGGATGGTGCCGTGTCTGGGTATAATCCAGCATCGATGTGTCACACACCCGTGTGACGGGGACAGGAAGGGTGACGTACAGTAAACATCCGCTCTGATTATTGATTTGATTCATCCCATTACCCAATGACTCAAATGTCACCTCACTGGTGCCGGCACAGCTTCGCCGGTGCATTGTCCTATTATCGATATTAAAGGGGACTGAGAGCCAGCTGTGGAGCTTAACGGAAATGAAAAAATCAAAACACAGCCGTACCACAAATGATACTGTGAGGAGTGCCGAGGTGCAGCCACCTGCATGGTTTTCTTTCATTATTAGTGGGTGCGGTGTGTGTCATATGTGTACACATTCAGATGGGTGTATGCCCGTGTGTTTGCACATTCAGATGGGTGTATGCCCATGTGTTTACCTGCATTTGGAGGACAGAGGCCAATGTTAGGCATATTCCACAGCTGCTCTCACCTCATTTTTGCAACAGTGAAAATCTCACTGAACCTGGAGCTCATTGGTTTGGCTAGACCATCCAGTCCTGTACTCAAGCTTGTCTCTCCCTGCCCGCTACACTGGGATTCTAGGTGTGTGCCACCACGCCTGACTTTCACATGAATGCTGGAGAGCCACATTCAGTTTCCCATTTGTGCATGACACCCACTTCACCTACTGAGCCTTCTCTCTAGCCCTGTTTCATCATTTTTACTATTTCCTGTCTGTAACTCAATGGGATGGAAGGGGTGGGCTGAGATCGATTCCCTAAAATCCATGTTAAAACCCTAAAACCCAGACTCTCTGAATAAGACTGTGCTTAGAGACAAAGTCTTTGAAGAGGTGATTGAACCAAAGTGAGGCCTCTAAGGTGGACTCTGAACTAAGATGGAGAGTGTCCTTGCAGAGAGAGATCAAGAGGCAGACAAAAGGGACAGCTGTGAGAGCATGCTGGGGAAGACCCCATCTTCAAGCCAAGGAGGCCTTAGAAGGACCCGCCCACGGCACCTCACACTTCAGCCTCCAGAAGATTCTCTCGGTTCCTATGAGAAGACAAATTCATTGGTGAAGAGGCCCAGACACTGGAGTAGACTACTTCAGTAGTCTAATGCTAGTTCTACTGGGAGGAGAGGTGACGGAGGTGGGGGGGGGGNGGCTGCGGCAGGTAGGAAGCAGGGCGGGAAGTCCACAGGACAACTTTGGATATTGTTTCTCAGGTACTGTCCAACCTTTTTTCTCCCCACCCCCTTCTCTCTTTGTTTTTGTTTTTCAAGACAGGGTTTCCTTGTATAACAGCCCTGGCTGTCCTGGAACTCACTCTGTAGACCAGGCTGACCTCGAACTCACAGAGATCCACCTGCCTCTGCCTCCCAAGTGCTGGGATTAAAGGCGTGTGCCACCACCATACCTGGCTGCAACCTGTTTTCTTGGATTAGGGTCTGTTACTGAATCTGAAACTCAGTGACTAGGCTAGTATTAGGATTTGAGTGTGAAATGTTCCTCATAGGTTCCTGTGTTTGAACACTGTTTTCCACCAGGTGGCACTGTCTGTTTATGAAATTGTTAGGGGGTAGAGCTTTGCTNGAGGAAGTATGCCCTGGGGGTGGACTTGGAGGCTGTATATACCCTGGCTCCACTAAGCATTCCCTCACTCTGCTTCCTATGTGTGGATGAAACGTGATTTCTGCTTCCTAACTGTGAGGCTGTCTCACTGTCTGGCGGCCACACCTTCCTCTAGTGTGATGGACTCTATCCCCCAGGAACTGTAATGCCAGAACAATCTTTCTTCCCAGAGTTACTCTTGATCATGGTGTTCCCTCAGAGCAACAGAAGGCAACTGGGACAGCTATGCCAGCCGGCCAACATGCCCCGGGGCTACTTGTTTCAGCCTCCCAGCACTGGAAGGAAAGTGTGTCCACTATGCTGGATTTTTACACGGCTTCTGGGGATCAAACTCAGGTCCCCACATTTACATGGCAGAGACTTTGTCAACCCAGCTATTCCCCCACCTGACAATTCTATTGTATTTCAGATCTCATCCTGATCAGAAAAAACAAATCCTGTCCAGCCCACCAGAGCATCGGACTCACAGTGCCACTCGACTGTCCATAGACTGTTTGGGTTTCTATTACTGTCATGAAACACCATGACCAAGGCAACTTGGGGAGGAAAGGGTTTATTTCACTCACAGTTCCATATAACAGTTCATCATCAAAAGCAGTGAGGGCAGGAACTCAAGTAGGTCAGGAACCTGGAGGCGGGAGCTGATGCAGAAGCCGTGGAAGGGTGCTCCTTACTGGCTTGCCCACTATGGCTTGCTCAGCCTGCTTTCTTATAGAACCCAGGACCATTAGCCCAGGTGTGGCCCCACCCACAATGGGCTGGGCCCCCCCACATCAATCACTAATTAAGAAAATGCTCTCCAGCTTGGTGTAGTGGTGCAAACCTTTAGCTCCAGCACATGGAAGGCAGAGGCAGGTGGATCTCTCTGAGTTCAAGGCCAGCCTGGTCTATATGGTGACTTCCAGGACAGCCAGAGCTATATATGGGACCCTGTCTTAGAAAATTAAAAATAAAAATAAAAGCCATATAGGACTGCCTACAGCCAGTGAGTTGGCTGTGTGGAGGTCAGAGGACAACTTTGTAGGGTCAGTTCTCTCCCGCCACCTTTACATGGGTTCTGAGGATTGAACTTGGGTCCTTGGGCTTGTGTCCTTGGGAAGCAGGCAAGTGCTTCCACCTACTGAGCTATCTTGCTGGCCAAAGTTTGTTTTCCTACTGTCATTCAACACTGCTAGAGCGGGTGAGTATGACACAGATGGCTGGCCTGTCTTTCCATGTTCCAGCAAGCTGCTTAAATCTGTGGGGTTATGTCTTTCACAGTTTGGGAAGTGTCCTAGCTAATTTTATGTCAAATTGACAAAGCTAGAGCCATCTGAAAGGAAGGAGCCTCAATTGAGAAAATGCCTCTGTGGTGCTTTGAGAGAAAATGACCCCCAAAGGGAGTGGCACTAATGGGAGATGTGGCCTAGTTAGAGGAAGTGTGTCACTGTGGGGGTGGGCTTTGACGTCTCCTGTGCTCCAGCTAAACCCAGTAAGGGAGACCACTTCCTGTTGCCTGCAAGCCAAGATGAAGGACACTCGGCTACTTCNCCAGCACCATGTCTGCCTGAATGCCACCATGTCTCACCTTGATAATGGACTAAACCTGTGAAAATCTAAGCCACCCCAATTAAATGTTTTCCTTTGTAAGAGTTACTGTGGTCATGGTTCTCTTCACACCAATGGAAACCGTGACTATGCTACTGCAAGATCCACCTGTGGGGCATTTTCTTAATTAGTGATTGATGGGGGAGGGCCCCGCCCATTGTGGGTGGTGCCATCCCTGGGCCAGTGGCCCTGGCTTTTATAAGCAGGCTAAGAGGGGCCAAGAGAAGCAAGTCAGTCAGCAGCACCCTTCCATGGCCTCTGCCTCAGCTTCTGTCTCCAGGTTCCTGCCCTGTTGGAGCTCCTGCCCTGACTTCCTTCATGATGGACTGTTATCTGGAAGTGTAAGCTGAAATAAACCCTTTTCTCCCCAAGTTGCTTTGATCATGGTATTTCATCAAAGCAGTAGTCACCCTAAGCAGGACAGGAAACAATCCATCATTATGTCTTCATGTATTTTTCTACACTGTTACAGAATTAATATGACTTCCCAGTGAGAAATCACTCCAGCACTTAGAGATCAATGCTGAAAGGGTCTTTAATAAGAGCCTGCTTCTGGCTAATGCACAAAAGGGAGCCAGCCCTGAACAGAAACCCATCAGCTTATACAGTGTCACGGCCCCAACTTACACTTGGAGCCACTGCACATGTTTCACAGAGACAGAAATTCCAAAGTTGGCTGTTTGGACAAATAGAGAGATTGGTAGTGTAAAATAATGTCACAGCTATCTCTGGACAGACCAAGACTGCTGTCCCTAGGCAGCCACTAACCAGGACTGTCCTGCTTGGCTGGCAGAACTGTGCTCTTCCTAAGGAGAACTGGGGAGTGCTCCTTTATCCAAATTCTACTTTGTGTAGCTTAGTGTTTCCTAAGCAAGTCTAGAAGATTGTAACATCTGTTTATTACACCCCGTTCGTCCTGATGAACACTGGTGCCTTTCTCCTTATTTCTGAAACTCCAGTACCAGGGGTTCCATAGTTTTTGGTAATTTCTATTCTGCTTTTCAAGTGAAAACTTTAATTTTGATTCCACTGGGTTGTTTTTTTTTTCCTGTGTTGCCCTCATTTCTATTATAATGTTTGAGATACTGAATTTTCTAGTTACAGCATTTCCATTCCTTTTCATTATTTCCATTTTCCATTAAAAGCCTGGACCTTTCTCTTCATGGAGCATCTTCTCCTCACCTTAGAGAGCCATGCCGAGGCCTTTGTCCGCATCTAGGGCAGCTGGCGTTGGTATCCATCCATTTCTTTTCCTTGAGAATGGCTCACATTTTCCCAGTTCTTCGTGTGTGGAATAACTTTTGATGCTTTGATGGTGCAGGACTCTGTCGTCTTAGAGCTCTCTGGCAGTCTCTGAGCAGATCCATACAACCCCCTTGTCCTCTCTGCCAAGAGTTCCTGTGTCACTTAAGCTGTTACAATCTGTCCTCTGCTCCTTTGGATGTAGCCCATGCATGCATCATTTAGAGGTTAGCCTGGGACCCAGTCACAAGTTTCTGTTTAAACATCAGTTCCTTCAGCCTTCACTGTGATGCTCTAGGTTTGAACACACACGGCTAAAGGACTCTGAGTGACTCTTCCCACTGCCANGACAAAATGCCCAACCACAGCAACNTAAGAGGGAAAAGATTTATTTTAGCTGATGTATAAGGGCTCAGTCCCTTGTGGAGGAGAAGTCGTGNAGGCAGGCCCTCAAGGCAGCTGCTCACACTGCACCCACAGTCAGGAAGCAGAGGAAGGTGGNCGCTGGAGCGCAGCTCATGCTCCTTTCTNTTCAATCTGGGTTGTAGCCCAGAGAGGGCCCAAGCACTGTGGGACAGGGCAATTCATACCTGTCTGAACTCCTGGGCCACAAACCCCATGAGCATTTTATTTATTTATTATTTGTTTGTTTGTCTGTTTTGGCTTTTTGAGACAGGATTTCACTGTGCAGCCCTGGTTGTCCTGGAACTCACAGGGATCCACCTGCCTCTGCCTCCCCAGTGCTGGGATTAAAGGGGTGNGCCACCACACCTGGCTCCATGAGCATTTATAAATGGTCACCATATACTTCTAACTGTTGGGACTGTCTGCTACACAGCCTGGGAACTGAGCTGTGGGTCAGCTTTCAGACGAGGACAGTACTACTGTCCTCCAAGGCAGCCCAGGGCTACTTCCCATCTACTCTCCACCTTGATGCCCTCCTTCACTGTGTTTTCTCCCTTTAGCTATTCATTNAAAACAATGACCAGCCAGCTGTATAGCCCAAAATTTCAAGGCCAGCCTGGGCGACATAGGAAAATTCTGTCTTGAGATAAAAATCAAAGGATCTGAAGAGATGTCTCAGTGGTTAAGAATATTTACTACTCTTGCCATGGACCTGAGCTCAGTTCCCAGCACCATTGGATGGCTCACCCCTTCCTGTAACTCCAAGGGGATCTAATGTCCTCTTCTGGACTCTGTGGGCCCTCACACACATGCTTGGCATGATGCCAGAGTTAAAACTATAACAGGCCGGGCGGTGGTGGCGCA
>LZPO01044195.1:393721-411117 GCA_001675575.1 Neotoma lepida
AAACAAACAGATAAAAATAGCAATCAAAAAATCCTGGGCTAGGGATGAAGCTCAGTTGGAGGAGTGCTTGTCTGGTGTGCAGGAAGCCCTGCGTTCCTTTCCTAGCACTCAATCAAGCACAGTGGTTCACATCTGTAATCCCAGCACCCAGGAGATGGGAGCAGAGAATCAGAAATTCAGGGTCAGGCTACATAGAGAGTTTGAGACTAGGCTGGGCTACATGAGATCTTGTCTTTTAAAAAAAGGGAAAAGAAAAGATTGAGGGGGAACTTCATTTTTCTTGGTCTTTGTATAGCGGACTATGAGATNGAANTNATAAATTAGGAGGGAAGAAAAGTCCCGAANTCTGCAGTGAGAACACAGTCNGTCCTTACTTCNCTAGTCGCCTCCCTCCCAGTCCCAAGTAGACAAACCTTGTGATCTCAGGGCAGTGAAGAACCTTCTGCTCTGTCAGAAGCTCAGCGAAGTTCTGCCACCCCAGAAGACCACAGGTCAAACACAGGACTTGGTGACTCAACTGAGCGTGGGGCCTCCTGGGAAATCCCCTACAGCTCTAGGAGGTGGCTCATCTCCTCACCATTCTCAAAATCCCCAGAGCCCCAGTACCCAGTACTTGATAATGTCACTTTGAAAGGTTTTTGGAATCAGCTGTCGACCCTTTGGACATTCCTAAAGAACTTTAGGGAAAAGATTTGGTCACTTAACGTAGTCCTTTTTCCTAGCCAAAGCTTTTGATGTGTCCTTAAAATATTGGAGACTTAAGGGGTGGGGGCCAAACTAAAGTAAACAGTGCNTTTGCCACAAACCATCTCCTAAACCATAAAAAAGGAGAGACATGCCTCGTAAGCCCAGCCCGGAGCTGCGCNGTGGAGAACACTGCTCAACCCTCTAAGGGATTCAGGGATCAGGTTCATCACTGTCNTTATTAGGATGCCCGTGTGCAAAGGAGAAGGCTCTAGATGTGGGGGATCCTCAGGTGGAGGGTCAGCAGGATGTACTGTGCTATGACTGTGTGTGTGAGACTNGGGAGGAAGGGAAACTGCAGGGCAGGATGGAGGGAGGGAAGCGGGGCGTTCACAGGCACTAGGCGATGTTACTGGGCAAAGTGGGGACCCATGAGGGTTTTTAGAGAAACGTTAAATTGAATGGGGAAAAAAAGTGGAAGAGGAGAAGGGGGGCGTGAAGAAAGGCAAAGAGGAGGAAGAGGATGGGAGAGAGGAGGGAGGGAGGAGGGAAGGAGGAGGAAATGGAATGGAGGAAGTGGTTGCTATGGAAACTGAGATGAACTTGTTCATCAAGTGACTAAAGATGCTCAGGAGAATGTAGCCTGGGTGGGAGGGGAGACCATAGTGACAGAGGCTGGACATAGAGGCACACAGCTATAATTCTAGCACTCGAAAGGATGAAGCAAGAAGATGAGTTCTGAATTGCAAGTCAGCCTGGGTTACACAGCAAGACCTTGTCTTTAAAAAGGGCAGTTTTACTCCTCCACTGTTGGTGGGAGTGCAAACTTGTACAACCACTGTGGAAATCAGTATGGCGGTTTCTCAGAAAATTGGGAATCAATCTTCCTCAAGACCCAGTGATACCACTCTTGGGTATATACCCAAGGAACGCTCAATCATACCACAAAGATACATGCTCAACTATGTTCATAGGAGCATTATTTGTAATAGCCAAAACCTGGAAACAACCTAGATGCCCATCAACTGAGGAATGGATTAAGAAAATGTGGTACATATACACAATGGAGTACTACTCAGCATAGAAAAACAATGACCATATGATATTTGCAGGCAAATGGATGGAACTAGAAAATATCATCCTGAGTGAGGTAACCCAGACTCAGAAGGACAAACATGGTATGTACTCACTCATAAGTGGATACTAGATATAAACCAAAGGACAATCAGACTGCAACCCACAGATCCAGGGAGGCTACCTAGCAGAAAGGACCTTAGGATGACTGTGGCATAAAATAAGTTTTGGTTTTGCCCAGTCACTGGGCATGCTTTAGTGAAACATTTCACTATTAGGATAAGAATTTGTAACCTGTATTTATGTTCAAGATATCTGTATATTATTTCTCCTGCAGTTGTACATCAAATGTTTTAATTAAAAAAAGGCAGTTTTATCTAAAATAGTTGGACTTCTGAGCAGAATTCAAATGACAAGGAAATATTTTTTCCACAAGAGAAATGGAGGCCTGCTCTTGGACTGAGGGTTGAGAGAACAGAAGGGAGCTGACATTTAGTAATACACTTACATACTAAACATGTTCCAGGACTACACGAGGCCAATCATGTCACTGCCCTTCTTAGAAACTTCCAGTGGAGGGGCTGGAGAGGTGCCTCTGTGGTCACGATTGTGTAGTGTTCTTACAGAGGACCTGGGTTTAGTTCCCAGCATCCACACTGGGCAGCTGACAGTGACCGGGAACTAACTCCAGGGAAAAAATCCAGCGCCCTCTTCTGGAGTCTTTGGGTACTTGCATTCATGCACACACACCCCCATGTACACATAATTTAAAAATAAAAGGGGCTGGAGAGGTGGCTCAGTGGTTGGGTACATACTGCTCTTGCAGAGGGCCAAGTTCAACTCTCAGCACCCATACCAAATGGCTCATAACTGCCAGCAGCTCCAGCTCCAGGGGAATCCGATGCTTTTGGTCTCTGAAGGCACTGGTCCACACATGCACATACCCCCCCACACACATAATTTTAAAATAGTTAAACAAATCTTTAGAAAATAAATATTGAAAAATAAACTTCCAGTGGCTTCTTGTGCCCACATACAAAACCTGGGACCTATAGCTCAGGACTCAAGGGTTTCTTGAACCTGACCCTAATAAGGCCCTATGTCCCATAACATAAATTTCAACCTTCAAGGTATACAAAGTTCAGTAGATTTTAGTATATTCATTATGCTATGAAACTATCACCTCTAGTTAATTACATAACATCCCCATCAAAAAGAAATCCCAGGGCTAGAGAGTTGGTTTGGTGGTTAAGAGCACTGGCTGTTCTTGTAGAGAACCTAGGTTTGATTCCCAGCATCCTACATGGCAGCTCACAACTGCCTGTAACTCGAGTTTCAGGAAATTTGATGCCCCTTCTGACCTTCTCAGTTGTTGCATGCAAATGGTGCACATATATTCACACAGGCAAACACACATACACATAATTTTTTCCTAGTTTTTTGAGACAGTGTCTCCCTCAATATGTAGCCTTGGCTGTCCTGGAACTCACTCTGTAGACCAGGCTGGCCTAGAACTCACAGCTTTTAAGAAATTTTTAAAAACAGAAATCCCTAAAGCTGGGTGTGGTGGTGCACACCTTTGATCCCAGCACTTGGGAGGCAGANACCAGCCTGGTCTGCAGAGTGAGTTCTAGGACAGCCAGGGTTATACAGAGAGACCCTGTCTCAGGAAACAAACAAGAAGACTGAAATCCCATATATGTTGTATCTCCCTGAAGCCTTAATTTTGTCCCTGAGACTAATCTTGTCTCTGTGTACTTGTCTCTTCTAGAAATTCATAAAATATCAATTAGCCAATCTGTGGTCTTCTGACTTGCTTCTTTCTTTCACTTTGCATATGTTTAAGATTCATTAATGTTATAGAATGCATTGATACTTCATTGCTTTTCTTGGTGTAGTAATATTCCTTAGAGGGATATACCACTTTCTGTTTGTCCATTCAGCAGCTGACGGACATTTGAGTTGCTTCCACTCATGGCCTTTACGCTGCCATTCAGCCATGCCGTGTGCCACCTGAGTCATTCTCTTTGGGTTACACTTAAAGGTGGGACTCCTGTGCCAAGTAGTAGTTGAGTTTCACTCTGGGGTTTTCCACAGCAGCTACGTCAATTCGCAGCCCCATCCACAGCAAACAAAGCTTTCAAGTTCTTCACACACTAACACTGGTGATTTTTTTCCATTGAGGAAAAGTGGTACCTCCATCCTGGAGGTGTTGGGGTGGTAACTCCCTAAGGTTTGATTTTCTGTGCTCAGGATTCTGACTGATTGAATTCCGCAAGGGAAGGAGTGGGGGCATGGCATGATGGTTACAAGGCCACACGTGGCCGTGGGTCTGACCTGGATGAATCCAGACTCTGACATTTATGGTCATCTGACCTTAGACAGATTTTTTTTTTTAGAGCCCATAAGTTTCCGTTTATCCAATCAGACTTTATTGTATAGCAGTTCTGGTCCATCCTGTGCATTGAGGACCAAAGGAAAAAACTAATGTGAGTTATATATGTGAGTCAATACCTGGCATGCGTTTCCTAGAAAACAAAACTCTCACGAGATGTGGTTTTGAAATATTCCACCTCCAGTCTCCCACCACAATCATTAATAAAGCAGCTACAAACCAGGTGGTGGTGATGCACGCCTTTACTCCCAGCAATCAGGAGGCAGAGGCAGGCAGATCTATGAGTTCNAGGCCAGCCTGGTCTACAGGCAGAGTACCAGGACAGCCAGAGCTACACAGAGAAACCTTGTCTGTGTCTCCATGGACCGGAGAGATGGCTCAGAGGTTAAGAGCACTGACTGCTCTACTGGAGGTCCTGAGTTCAATTCCCACACCCATATGGTGGCTCACAANCATATAGAATGAGATCTGGTGCCCTCTTCTGGCCTGCAGGCATACATGCATACATAATAAATAAATAAATCTTCAAAATAAAACAAAAAACAGCTCCAGGAGAGAAGCAGAGGGATGGTAGAAGGTATACCATCTAGGAATGTATCCTGTGAGCTTTGCTGAGTCGGCTTTCAAAATTGTCCTGCTCTGACATTGGTGACTGGAAATCAGTCTGTCACACCATAAAAAAACACACAGCCACACTGCCAATCAGATCACCTGAAGTTTTCAATGTCATGGGCTGACCCAGTGGTCTTATCATGTATCAAATGCATGTGCTCTGTGGCCCTGCTGCACGGTGTGACATTTAGCTGAGTTCTGCCTACTCCTGCCATCTGGGTGTTTGTGGGCAGAGCTGTCACCTCCCCTGAAGTGACGTCACTCCTTTTCCAGCACAGTGACATTCACTCGGGCCCCTCCGCCTGTGACACATGTCTCCACTGAGCTAAGCGATTCTCAAGATTAGTTTTATCAGCCTGAACCAGACCAACCGATTCAGGAGTGCTCTCACCACATCCCTGCACCTTTGCGTGATTAAATCACCATGGTAACAGACGGTAGATGAGAGAAAAGAGATTAGATGGTCACTTGCTTTGTCCATTTTGTCTTTCTGATCTTTCAAATGCAATTTAAAAAATCATAAAACTACAAATTGTTCCCAGGTTCAGACAGTGAGCATCAGCCCTTGATAGGGTACCAATAAAACTGCTCCCGCTACGTTCCGGGATCTTAGTCCGAGCCAGGGGCCAGCTCTATATGGCTTAATTGCCTGTGTGTCTCTGAACATCTGAACATCTCAAGTGAGTGTGACCCGGGCTGGGCAGTATGAAGTCCCATCTACTCTAAGGAGATAAAGGCGATGTTCACAAGAAAGATGAAGAAGATGCCCAGCACAGTAGCACACACCAGCAAACCCAGTACTTGGGAGAGGATCGGGAGTTCGGGTTTGCTCAGGACCAACCTGGGCTATTTTTGAGATTCTATAAAAGAGAGAGGCAGGGAGGGAAAGAGAGGGGGAGAAGGGAAAGGCAGACAGGAAAGAAAAGAAAACTAGAAAGGAAAACAGCCCCATCCTCTGAAAAATGCTTCTGTCCCCTCGGGAACATTTTAGAGACATCTAATCCAGGGACTGTTACCTGTCCTTGTGACCTTTACCCCATACCCCGGGCAACTATCCAGTAGGTAATCATCAGATAAGACATCTACTCACTTGTAATACCAACAGGAGCTGACCTGGAGGAGAAAAATCAGACAGAACTTGGACAAAGGAAAATGGATAAAAAAAATGACGGAGAAGAGCCATCTGGAAGAAGGAAACAACACGTGAGGTGAGGTGAGGTGAGGTGAGGTGAGGTGAGGTGAGGTGCTGGCAGCCAGCCTGCTGGGCTTTCTCTGGCTTCTGCTCTCTCCCTGTGGGGGTGTCCATTGCATTGGTGGCTCATAAGTATTTACACCTTACTTCAGACCAACCACACTGTCCCAGTCCTGCACAGTGCACAGAACCGAATATCTGTGGAAACCCACACATCGTAACCAGATATTCAGAAGAATTCTGTCAGGTAAGACCTATTAAATAAGAGCTCTCCAGCCCAGGCCCACAGACACATAGTTAGCAAGCATCTGTGCCTATGACTGGGACCTGGCAGGTGGTGTCCACCGATTACCATGCTGGGAGGGCTAGTAGCGGGGCTGTCCCTGTTTCCTAGACACAGAGGGTGCAACACACTCCTGTACAACCAACTTCTATGTAGGAATGTTCAGGAAATCATGGTTCCCACATGTGCTAAGTGTCCATTTTCATCATCCTACAATGTTCTGATTGTAGCTCTAGAAGAAAAGCCTTGTGACTCATGGACTTTGTAACCACTACAAAGTGACTTTTCACATCCTCAAATATGATGTATGGACAACACAACACAAAAACTTTATCTTCACTGGAATCATCCAGAATGAAAGTGAACTCCAGAATTATAGATAAATTGAGTTCTTATACAGCCAAAGGTGGTGGCACACCTCTGCAATTCCAATACTTGGGAGGCAGACCCAGGTGGATCTCTGTGAGTTCAAGGCCACCCTGGTCTGGATAACAAGTTCTACAAGTTCTACAAGCAAGGCTACCAAAGGCTGCATGATGAAACTGATTCTTAAAAGAAAAAAAAAAGTATCCAACAAACTTAAAAAAAATTTGAAACATTAAAAAAAAATCCCCTATTTGCTGGGTGGTGGTGGTGGCACATGCTTTTAACCCCAGCACTCAGGAGGCAGAGGCAGGCAGATCTCTGAGTTCAAGGCCATCCTGGTCTATGGAGCTCATTCCAGGACAGCCCAGGGATACACAGAGAAACCTTGTCTCAAAAAATAAAAACAAATAAAAATCCCATATATTTTAAAATAAATATTTTATTAAACTTTAGTATTTAATAGTAGATATTTGCTATTTATTCACTATAGTTTATATTTTAATTTTAAAGATAATTTTGAAGCCTTTAGAAAAAATATATTTTAAAGTCAAACATGAAATTTAAAATAAATTATTTTAATTGTGTCTGTCTGTCCNTCTGTCTGTGTTGAGTATGTACACATAATCCCCAGGAATGGCGTTAAAGGAGTTGTGAACTGCCTCTTCTGAATGCTGGCAATTCCTTTTACCAACTGAACCATCTCTTTAGCCCCTACCAAGAATTCTAAATACCAATGTGGGATTTGATACTGCATGAATTTCTTCATTAACATGTGCCTGCCATAATTTAAAATTAATCACAAAAGCAAAGCTGAGGCTGGTGGCACATTGTGGGGGTCCCTGCAAATGCTTCGGCCAATAGAGAAACCGAGAGAGGGAAGAAGGAAACACGGGTCAGCGCAACTTAGTTAGCCAGGTTGGGTCTGGAGTCTGACTCCAAGAGCTTTATTGTAAACATATTAACATAGTATAGTTTGGAAAAAAGTACCTGTCATTTCTTCCAAGAAGATAGATTCTAGAGATAGGCTACCTGTGTTCACTTAAGTGCCTCAGGGAGGAAGTGCCGTGGTCTCAGTCATACTGATAGCATAGAGGTCATTTGGGCTGTTAGCCATCTCCTGTTCTACTTGTGGGAGCTTGTGGGAGCTCCCTGATATACAGATAATGGAAGGGTCATCTAGACTCTTAAGTATCTCTGGCCCTGGTTGTGGGACCTTGGCCCTTCAGATAACCCAGATCACCAGACTATTGATCGCCTGCAGTTCCCAGCCTTCTAGAGAAAGAACAGGTTATACATGTTTTTCTTTGAGAAGACAATCCTGCATGCTTAACATCCCTGGTTTCCCCATTGATCTGCGGGAGCAAGGACCTCTGTGCTCCCAACAGCATACATTTGCATTCTTAGCATTTGGAAGGAAAGGCAAGTTTGAAGACTTGTGTGCAGCATGAACATCTGTCTCACACTGTAGCTCAGGCTGGCCTTGGACATGCAGCCATCCTCCTGCCTCAGTGTGATGTGTGAATAAGAATGGCCCCCATAGGCTCATATATTTGAATACTTAGTTACCAGGGAGTAGCACTGTTTGAAACGACTGAAGGATTATCAGATCTGTCTGTGTTGGAGGAAATGTGTCACTGGAGGTAAGCTTTGAGATTTCAAAAGCTTACGCCAAGCCCAGTCTCTCTCTCTTTCTCCCTCTCCCTCTCTGCTTGTGGATCAGGGTGTATTTCTCAGCTACTTCTCCAGCGCCACACCTGTCTACCACCATGCTTCCCACCACGATGATAATGGACGAAGCCTCTGAAACTGGAAAAAGCCACCAATTAAATGCTTTCTTCTATAAGAATTGCCTCAGTCATGGTGCCTCTTCATAGCAACCAAACAGTGACTAAGACACTCAGCTTCCTGAATGCTGGGATTACTGGCATGAGCTTTTAATTAAATTCATATCTACTCAGAACTGTGGTTATCATTCTGAGGTGGGAGGAAGGGAAGCCTGGTTTATTGCAGGACAACGTTCCAATTTCTGCTGCCACCTCTACATCCCCATGACAAGATTCTGAAGTATACAGATGCTACTACAGTGCTTTATGGGCGGGGAGCCTGAGGCTAGAGGGGTTGGCGATTTGTTCAGGAATAATCAGACAGCAAGGGGCAGGTCAGACCATCCAGGCTGCCACCAGAGGGAGCAGGGTTTCCAACTACAACCATCCTGCCTGAGTTGAGGGAGGAAGGTGTCAGGGATGGAACTCAGGACTTCTCATTCAGAAGCCACCTGAACCTGGGGCAAGTGCGGTGACTAATTCCGGAGCTGCTCTGCAGGTTTTACTGTGAGTGAAAAAAAAAAGTGTGTTGACTCAGCAGCCAAGAGTGATTCTGTGGACTCAGTGGTTAAGAGCTGAGACAGAAACCACAACTACGTGAATGACTACCCAGAAACGGATAGTCCACGCCACCCTGGAGACATGACAAAGAGCAGCATTAATGGTTACATGGGAGTCATGCTTCTAAAAATTGTGATTGGGAGGGAAGGCTGTGTGGTTAAGAGTACTTAATGGTCTTCCAGAGGATCCAATCCCAGCACCCATGTCAGGCAGCTCACAACTGCCTGTAATTCCATCCAGAGAGGATCTGTGTAGTGTGTAGTTGGCATTTTCTTTGGGCCATCAATCAGCCCCCAAATAAATACACTGAGACTTATTATTAATTATGAATGTTCAGCCTTAGCTTATGCTTGTCCCATTAGCTCTTTTTAACTTAATTTAACCTGTTTCTATTCATTTACATTTTGCCTCAGGGCTTTTGACCTTCCTTTCATTCTGTATGTCTGTCTTTCCTGCTTCCTCTGTGTCTGTCTGTCTGGCCCCTGGAGTCTCCCTGTCATCTCTTTTTCTTTCTTCTTCTCCTGAGCCTATATTCCTCCTCCTACTTTCTCTCCCTGCCTGCAAGTCCCACCTATACCTCCTCCCTCCCTATTGGCCATTTGGCTTTTTATTAGACCAATCAGGTGCCTAAGGCAGGCAAGGTAACACAGCAACACATCTTTACCTAGTTAAACAAATGCAACACATCTTTGCATAATTAAACAAATATTCCTCAACCGATCTGAAGCCCTCTTCTGGCTTCTATGGGTACCTGCACACATGTGGCACACACACACACACACACACACACACACACACAACCACACTGCTTTTTTGCTCAATGGTGGTCCTAGTTTCATTTCTGTTGCTGTAATCAAATATCCTGACAAAAAGCAACTTGGGGAGAACCGTTTTATTCTGTCTCGGGGTTCCAGATTATAGTCTATCCACATAGGCCACTCAGCACCATGAGCTTGTGACAGCTGGTCACATCACACCCACAGTCAGGAGCAAAGAGAAATGAATGCACTCAGGCTTGCTTGCTTGTGCTCAGCTGTTTTACTCTCATACCATTCAGGACCCCTGCCTAGGTGAGGGGTCTTCCCCCATCAGTTATAAAGATTGAACCTTATTACAAATCTCCTCCCAGGTGTGTGGGCACCAAATGTAAGATGGATTTTCTAAATGGTCTTGTTAAATAAAACACAGAGGCAGAGATAGGGGTGAAAGTCTAACAGAGATCAGAAGAATTAGGAACAGCTACCAGACTCACCCTAGACTGCCACCACCGCTTCCAAAATGGAGAGTTCCACTTCCTTATACCTCCACTTTTATATCCCTTTCTGTTCTGTTCTCCCATTGGCTCTTTCAGCCTAGCTACATCACTTCCTCCTATGGCCCACTTCTGTCACTTCCTGCCTGTCTGTATAGACCTCCAGAATTCGATGGTTGATGCTGGGATTAAAGGCGTGTGTCTCCTCGATAGACTGTTCCTAGTATGACCTAGAACTCACAGGGATCCAGACAGACCCTGCTTGCTAAGTGATAGGATTAAGGGCGTGTGCTAATTTTGCAAGGCTAGTGGCTGACCTTGTTCCTCTGATCTTCAGATAAATTTTATTGGGGGACATAGATAAAATACCACCACACAAGTGATTCTAGGTTGGGTTGACAATTAAANCTAAACACCACAGTGGTGCAGTCTGTACTTACTTATACAAGGAGGCCCAGGGTTCAACTCCCAGAAACAAAATGAAAACATCAAGTATTGGATTTTCCCTAGGAGCCTGCCCTGAGAAGATTCCTCCCAGGGTCCTGGGGAAGATGCTACAGCCAGTGTGGAGATATTCAGAAGGAAAAGAATCTAAGTACACCAAGCTCTTTTGTCCATCCACTTTATTTCTCTAAGACAAAATTCTATCTACATAGCTTCAGTTCCTCTCTCTCTCTTCTTTTTCGGTCCTCTCACAGCCCTAGTAATAACTAAGCTCTTATGTTCTCGACCTCACCCTCATCTTCCGTTCCTCCAGCCTCCATCTTTCCCTCCTCTTCTCCTGATCTGACCCAATCCCTACTCCTCCAAAAACTCTGCCCTATTCTCCCTTCTCTAGCCATGTGACTCTGCCTAGACCAGGAATTCTGCCCCAGCCTTCACTGCACCTGGTTATGCAAAAAACCCTATTCTCCTGAGTCAATAGCTCTGGAATGTCACTAGGCCTGAAGGAAAGGATGGTCTGAGCTTCATTTGCACAAGAAACAAAGCTATACATTACATACTCTGACTCCTAGGCTCTGTTACCTAGTTCAGATCAGCAGTAGGTCTGAGAAGCTTATACTGTTTGCCATTAAGGCCTAGTAGTATATGAGCACACAAGAAATTCATAGCAGAAGACAGCTAATATATTAAAAGCTGAATAACACCAAATATTCCCTGATATATGGCTTCCCTCTAGAAGGATTCCTTGACCTTTCTAGGTATAGCTTTATTATATATAGCTGAATCTCTATAATATATTCTAGTGGCTTGGCAATCAAGAGCACATAACCAAAAAACTATTAAGCAAATAAACATGCTGTGTTTATTTCAGACAGTAGTCGAATGTCACTCGGGAGAAATAATTCTCTGGACTGCAGTGACAATTGTGATCTCAGCAGAATTATTTCCAAGCAACATCCAGAGTTGTGTTACTTGGTGTTTCCAGAAAATTCTACCTATGAAGTGCAGGCATCCCCTCCCCTAACACTCACCACAGCACAAGGTGGGGTGTGGGAGTATGAGGGAGACTATCCAAACCAATCCACAAATTCACCTAATTATTTCATAGGTTCAGCTTCTGTCCACTAACATTCAAATCTTGCTGCTGTCCAAATGAAGAGCAAGACAATCAGAAGGCCGGTTCCTCCCCTGAGCTATTGATAGAGTCTCTCTATTATGATCAATCCATGGTAGTCTATTTAATGGGTAATAGGGATTTATTAATATAAAATTGAGGAAATACACTCACGAATATAGAACTGAGTAAACAGCTGAAGTCATCCTCTGTTCTGACTGGGAGCAAATCCACCTGGCAGGCAGCAGGGAGAAGGGATTCATGACCCTTCTCCCCCTCCTTTTAAGAGGTCATGCACAAAGGCAGGAAGCACCACCTCCTGCGGGCCCTATAGCCCAAGGTCATGGGCAGAGCAAATGCCACTACATTTCCCCTTTTTGTCTAAATAGGAAGGTTCTAAACTTAATGCAAACTATATACAATAAGAATGATTATCAAGTCTTGTCCAGGAAAAACAAGGGTAATAACATATGATGGGGATGTCTTTCTTCAAGCTGTGAATATGTGTTGCTCTGACTGGTTGATAAACAAATGCTGATTGGGCAGAAGCCAAGCAGGAAGTATAGNTGGGATAAGCAGACAAGGAGAATTCTGGGAAGAGAAAGGCTAAGTCAGGAGATGTCAGCCAGCTGCCCAAGGAGCAACATGTAATGCGATGCAGGTAAAGCCACGGAACACATAGTGACATACAGATTAATAGAAATGGGCTTAGTTTAAGTGTAAAAGCTAGTCAGTAATAAGCCTGAGCTACTGGCCAAGCAGTTACAATAAATATAAGCCTCTGAGTAATTATTTTATAAGCGGCTATGGGACCATGGGGCCTGGCAGGACCTGGACAAAACTTCTCCTACAAACATAAACAAAAATGGAACTACAACCAACAAGAACAACATAAAACAAGAAAGACATGCTAAATGTCCAGAAATGTCCAGAACACAGGTAAATGGCAAATTACCGAGATTACTCCAATAGCTATCCTATCCTGAAGATTCTAACTCTAGTACTAGTATGTTCTAGATAAGATACAAGAAGATTGGATTTATTAATATACAAATTGAGAAAATACACTCACGAATACAGAATAAACAGCTGAAGTTGTCCTCTGTTCTGATGGAGAGTGAATCCACCTGGCAGGAAGCAGGGAGAAGGGACTTGTGACCCTTCTCCCTTTCCTTTTAAGAGGTCACGTACAACAGCAGGAAGCATTATCTCCTTCAGGCCCAATAGCCCAAGGTCATGGGTGGAGCAAATACCAATATATCTCTCACTGAATCTGAACTTACCATTGGCAAGACTGGCTGGCCAGAGAGCCCAGAGTATCCTGTCTCCACCATCCCAGTGCTGGGATTACAGACACACACCACAGTGCTTGGCTGATTTATTTCAGTTCTGGGATAAAAATCAGGTCCTTGTGCTTCTGCACAAGCACTGAGCCACATCCCCAGCCACCCCCTGAGCTTTTAAATAGTGACAGACAACCCAAATGATTCCAGATTATTCTAGTTCTGCCTGTGTGTCTATCTCCTGTTTTCTTGAATTTCTTTTATGATGATCAATACATAAACCATTGGTTCTGTGTTTTCAGTTAAATGTCACCACACTAAATCAAAGTTCTAAAGTACCTGTGTGCAACTTGTTTTACACACACACACCTGGTACATTCAACCTCAAGCAATCTCTAAGATTCATATTACAGTATTAGGTTTTCTTGGGGCTCTCAGTGTCACTTGGTAGCAAAGTGTGTGTTCAGCATTCATTTGACCAAGTATCAAAAATAGACACAAAGTATCTTTCTCAGTCAGCAAATTCAGTTCAGCCAGCATCTGTGGACTGAGTGTCTGCACCTGGTGCTGACTGTCCACTTTTGCTTAGCATGCCACCATCCCTGTTCGCTGCCTTTCTTGCTTGTAACACACCAAGCATACTCCTGTGGCAGGCTGGCCTGTTGGTTGCTGCTCTCTAGTTTGACGTGCTCTTCCAGAGCTGTGGTATGTGATTCATACCCCAATCTTATTCACGCTTCCTCCTTGGAGGAAATAAGAGTGTCCCTTGATGTGTTGCACATGTACATGAACATGCACATGCAGGCGCGCGCGCGCGCACACACACACACACACACACACACACACACACTCAACTGTTCATTCTCTTCTGTCGTTCACATTATAATACACACTAGAGCCTGACACACATACACAGTGATATGCTGCAGATAGTAACACCAGACCACACACACCAGTGTGGTCCCAGAAGATGCTCACTTAAGGACGTTGAAGCTAAGTGTGCATAAGGACATCTGTGATGTCTACACAAAACCAACAATGCAGTTCTCAGAACACATCTCCGTCATCAGGTGACACATGACAGGATTTATGCTGGTGTTCACTGTCTTCCCTTACCCAACAGAATCTGCTATATAGCCAGGGAAGTGTGGGAGCCTAGCTCCCACTCTTTCAAGGGNTCCTATGAGGAGAGAGGGATAAGGAAATATTAGGTAGAAAGAGAGACCTAGTTGACAAGAAGACAGAAACACAGGATAGCTTCAGGAGGACCTGGATCAAAACCCAACGGCCTCTTTTGCCTCTTCAAAAGGGCTTTTTATAACAATGCCAAGGGGCGGGGTAAAAGACCTCCCCATTGCTAGATCAAAGCACACGGCACAGCCAAGTGTAGACCCTTCCAAACACCTGGTAACCACACCCTTATGCATTCCCTTATGCAGCCCTGCTGGGTAAAGCAAGCTCAGATCTCACTAAGAAACCTCTGTGGGTCTCTACAGGGAAGGACATTATTTGTCCACTGTTAGATCCCTGGCACAAGGAGCACAATAAAAACACATCATGAACGTCTTCCTGATTTGTGAGGCATGTACAGACACAGCACTGTTCAACTGCTTCACAGCCAGAAGAGGATGAAGCAACATACACAACACACACTGCCTTATAATGTTGTTGGGACAAAGGGCCATGAGACTACAGATTTTTGAGCCACACTGTGGCAAGGGTGGAATGTGGCTGGCATATCTACTATTGATTTTAATGCCTGCACAGGGGTCACTGCTCAAATCAGCAGATTCAGAGAACTACAAACAGGTACACCATCACCCAAGCATTTTGTCTTTGTCCTGGGGGTAACCACCGCTTAACCTAGAGTAGAAGGGAACTATTTATATTTACTGTAACTATTATCCATCTTGACTGTGTGTCAAAATCTGTTCCCCAATAAGGTCTGGTCACTTGTCCTCAATAAGCCAATTAAGAGTTGAACTGACAGTGAAAAGCAGAAAAGAATTTATTCAATGTGGCCACACTGGGGAGAGGGACAAAAAGATGCAGAAGACTGCCTTCTAAGTCATCTTTATGGTCGTGGAGTTTGATCAACGTTTTAATAGAGGGCCAAGGATATGCACATCTAAGCAGTCCCAGGTCAAGCTGTGGTCCCGCCCACCACTGACCCATCCCTGTCTGGGCTTCAGTCTCATCCTGTAAGGTGGTCTGACAGGTTGTTAGAACTGTATGCAATCGGTTACTGGGAAACAAGTCCCCCTCGGGCTGCTTCCTTTTCTTTCCCTTAAGATGAGATTTCCTGGGGACATTCCCATTTCTTTGGGGCCATTGTTTTAACAGTCTGGTAAGTTGAGATACAGCGTCTCTTTGTAATATTTTCATTTCTGCCAGGCCAGTTACAAAACCCTTACTGTCGAAGACTCACTGCCGCTTGAAGAACCGGCTCTCAGTAACTTTGGAGCAAGACAGTGTCTTCAAACATGTCAAGACAGCCCAGGCCCCAGGGCTGGGAATTCGCTAAACAGTGTCATTTTCTGTCCCGCCCTTTCGCCTCGGTCACCAGCAAGCGCGTCACACCATCACGCCGCCCTCTTCCCCCCGGAAGTCCGCAGGGTCGTAGCTCTCCGTGACCCTAGGGCGACCGGGAACCGCAGCTAACGCTGCAAAGACGAGACCTCCCCGCTGCGTTCAGCAGCTGCGCAGACGCACTGGATCCCGCACGAGCATCTCGCGCGCCCGCCCACTGCGGTTAGGGTTAGCCAATCGCCGGCGCTGCTGCTGACGGAAGCGAGTCGTGCGTCTCTGTGGGTCAGCCGACCCAGTTCCGGCAGCCGGTGGTCGGTCGGAGGCGTTCCGGGTGGTCCAGCCCGGGAGGGTTTTCACACGGTCCGGGCCGAGGCGGCGCGGGTCTCGGCCCCTGGCAGCGCTCCGAGTCAGAATTTCCCCGTTGCGCCAGCGCGGCCTCAAAGGTCAGGGCTCGCCCACTCTCCTGTCGCGCCGGCCTGACCTTTCGGGGGCTCCGAGGGGAAAGTTTTCCGTGACATTGGAAACCCGTGTATCAGCTCGGAGTGGAGGCGCAAGCCTTTTATCTCCAGTACTCGGGAGTCAGAGGCAGGAGCATGGCCGCGAGCTCGAGTTCTAGTCGAGACTGAGCTGCAGAGTGGGACAGCCTCAAACAGAACATACATACATACATGAATGAATGAATGAATGAATGAATGAATGAATGAATGAATGAATGAATTGTTCTATTTCGGTAAATGTTCCAAAGGCCTTTCTTCTGCCTAATGCCTGCGATTTAAATTCAAGGAAGCAAAAAAGAGATGAAAACTTNAACTTCANGCTACAAGTGCACGTGTCACAAGCACCGTCTGCTCAAAAGACCTTGATGTGAGAAAGAGATTAAATATAGTGATTGCTTCAACACACCGACTTCCTTGAAACCGGTTAAGTTTAGCTTGTACTTCTTCCCATAATGCATAATGACTTTTCAAACGTTGAGTGAAAAAGTTCGTGGATAGGATGGGGCTGTTCTGAGTAGCTAAGAGGTGTCTTCATGACCAGTATTACAACAGTATATTTTGGTAAATGGTCGGTTTTTTTTGGGCTTTGTTCTGTAAATGTGTGGTGAGAAATAGGTTTGAGTTGTCATGAGAGTTACTGGCACTATTAGCTAATGCTGGCAGCTTGTATGGTGGGCAGAGTGTGAATTTTGGCGTCAGAATATCTGAATTTTCCCAAGACTGCAAGACTTTATATTCATTCTCCTCTACCTCAGTCTTCATTTCTGTAAAATGAAAGTTATGATACTGTATTAGTTACTTTCTCCTTGCTGTGATAAAATATCTGAAGTAATTTAGGGAATGGAGGGTTTATTCTAGCTTACAGTTGGAAGGATGTAGTCCATCATGACAGGGCAATATGGCTGAGGGAGCTTGGGGCATCTGGTCACGCTGCATTGGGCTCAAGTAGATCTATGAGTACCAGTGCTCAGTGCTCAGTTTACCTTGTTTTTGTGCATTTAGGGACAGCCCCCACCCCATGGAATGATGCTACTCACATTTACAGTGGTCTTCCCACCTCAACACAGTCTAAGTAATTCTTCATGTGTATGTCCAAAGGCTTGTTTCTGTGGTGATGCTACATCTTGTCACGTTGAGAGCAGTAACCATCACAGACAGACACCTTCCAAAGTCAATGAGAAAACAAACATTAGCATTTTGGCTAAAAATACTGAGATTAAGTCAGGCGGATGGCACATGCTTTTAACCCCAGCACTCAGGAGGCAGAAGCAGTCAGGTCTCTGTGAG
>LZPO01044195.1:416665-433944 GCA_001675575.1 Neotoma lepida
TATCCTTCGTGTCCGGGATGGTCCCGACCGGATGTGACGCACCCCGAGCCGGCAGCGAGGAGACTGTGCGCAGCCGCAGCGCTGGGCGCGCATGCGTTCTTGCGTACTGCTCGGTGAGCCTGTCGCTGTGGCGGGGCCGGGCGCTGGGTTGCTCCGGGACTGACGGAGGCTTCGCGTGGGTGGAGGAGGCGCGGGTGCAGGTCAGCGCCAGGCAGCAGAGAGGCTGGGTTGTCCGCCCGCTGCCCCGGGAGGGTCCCGGCCGGGCGGGCTGGGGGCGGCGGCCGCGGTGCATGCCGGGCCGGAGCTCTGCACGGCACCGTCTGGGTTGTAGCTAGTGAACATTACTGGAAGGCTTTGACTGAAGTTCTGGTGCAGGGAAAACACGCGAAAAGTGCCTCAGAGAGGCGTCTAGCTGCTCCTGGCCGCGCTACAGAGCGGTCTGGCAGGGTTGACTTCATANAAGGAATTTCCGTCTCTCTTAATCATTAATAGTGTGGTCAGAGATTGAGCACCAGTGATCTCCCCCAGCCTGGTCCTGAGTTTTAGCACAGTTTGTTGGAACAACAACAAAAAAACCCTCCAAAATTTACAAGTTTCTAGAATGTGTATTTNTTTTTGTGACCTGTGAAGTTCACTTTTTTTTTTTTTTAAATCACAGTAGTTTAAAAAAGTCTGCCTTTCTTAAATCAGCGTGACTGATACGCAGGGCCCATTATATGACCTGCCTTTGTAAGAAATTGGACTTAAGAAAGCACAGTAAGGGAAAATACAAACAATACTTACACATGTTCGTAATCCCTGCTTTCTGTTTTTAGAAAGATTTTTGGTATGTGAGTGTTTTGCCTGCATGTATATACGTGCAGCTAGTGGAGGCCAGAAGAGGTGTCAGATCCCCTGGAACTGGAGTTACAGGCAGTTGTGAGCTGCCATGTGGGTGCTGGGAACTGAACTGTGGTCCTCCGCTCTTAGCTGCTGTGCCCATCTCCAGCCCAGCCACTCTGTTTTCATCCCGCAATTAGAGCGATTGAAACTACCATGGGAACTAGTATTAACCTAAACTGCTTGCTTNCTTCATTTATCCTGACCTGTTCCCCNGAAGATATTTACAGTGCTTGAACAGGTGGTTATTACATTGGCAACTTTTTAAAGATTTTTTTTTTCCTTTTTTAAGTCTTTAAGGATTAGAAATGGCTTCCAAAAGAGCTCTGGTCATCCTGGCCAAAGGAGCAGAGGAGATGGAGACAGTCATTCCTGTGGATGTCATGCGGCGAGCTGGGGTGAGTCCCCCTCATGGGCTAACCCTCCCTGTTTTAGCATGAGGTGACTCTAAGTCATTTTCACTTGTTTATTGTGTGTGAGCCTGCATCCCGTGGTGCAGATGTGGAGACCAGATTGTAGGAGTTGGTTCTCCTTCCACCGTGGGTCCTGGGGATTAAGCTGGGCTTAATTAGGCTTGGAGGCAAGTGCCTTTCCCTGCTAAGCCATCTTGCCAGTCCTACTTTATGAGATATTTCAAGTACAAACTACAGTGATTACATAATACAACACTAGTTTGTATGTAGCTCAAGATGGCTTTGATTTCTTGGCAGTTCTCCTGCCTCAGCTTCCCAAATGTCTGGCTCACTGGTGACTTTTAAAACTTGTAACACTTTGCCTGGTTTCTCATCGCCCTGCGCTCAAGCTGTCCTGCTTCAGCCATCTGAGTAGTTGTGATAACAGGCATGTGCCAATACTCCTGGCCTGCTTTAAAGTTTGGTGTTTTCCTGAGTCCCTTTTGTTAAGTTTCCTCAGTCCTGTGCCCTTCCCTCCTTCCCCAGATGTGGATCTTCTCAGACTGATCTGTGCTGTCTGATGCANTAACCTGTGCTTCCCCTCCTGTGTTTACATGGAGTAGTCCCGGATATAACACAGTGAACAGGGAGTGCACTCATGCTTGCCAGGTTCACTCTAAGCATTTACTCACACAAACCTGACAACAGTGCTGACTTAACTGTCCCTGCTTCTCGGAAAACACAGGCAGAGATACTCAGCTGTGCTAATTTACTGTTTGAGCAGAACTCAGACCTGGGCAGTCTGTTGCCACTCAGTTCTCCAAAATGAAAGTGTAGTCTCCTCATTTCATATTGCTACACAGTCCTCTATACTGTGTGAAGGCCACCGCCTCTCCCCTCCAGTTACAACGTTATGCTACTGGATTTTTTAACTTTTTTCTGTCTATGAATGTTTGCCTGCATGTATGTCTGTACACTACAAGTGTGCCTGGTACCGGAAGAGGCCAGAAGAGGGAGCCTGTTCCCCTGGAACTAGAGTTATAGGTGGTTGTGAGCTACCATGTAGGTGCTGGGAAACAGATCCACATGCTCTTAAGTCTCTGTAATAAATACTCTTGTGGNGTTTTGTAACACAAATTTTAAATGGTCTTATTAAATAAAAAACTCAGGAGCCAGGTATTGGGGTAAATTCTGAAAGATCACAGAGACAGAACAAGCCACAGCCAATCTCACCTCACCAACTCCTTGGCTGATCTTGTTTCCTCAGACTGCAGGCTTCTGAGTCCTCATCCAAATGGATCTCAGCTGAACTGCTGCTCAAAGCGTGAAAGACCTCTAGTTCCTAGTCCTCACGCCTTATATACCTTTCTACTTTCTGCCATCACTTCCTGGGATTAAAGATGTGTGCCACCATACTTGCCTGTTTTCAGTGTGGCCTTGAACTCACAGAGATCCGGATGGATCTCTGCCTCCCAAGTGATAGGATTAAAGGCGTGTGTGCCACCATTTCCTGCCTCTATATCTATCTAGTGGCTGTTCTCTGANCCCAGATAAGTTAATTAGTGTGCACAATGTATTGAGGGACACAATATCACCCCNGAGTTTATTTGTGCAAATGTAAGGACAGTTTTTCAGGCTCTGTACCTAAACGTGGGATAGCTGAGCCAGGACTGTTATGGTCAACATTGCTAGATTTTGATAGCTTCTCTTCTGTGAGCTAACTTGCTGGCCTCCCAGCACTGTAGGAAACGCCCGTGTTTCTGGTACTAGCTACTGGTAATGTCACCTAATAAATGTTTTGCAGGTTAAAGTGTTGTTTAATTGTTTGACTTTCACTTCTACTTTTGGAAAACACCATGAGGATTAAATGACAACAGTAACCTCGCAAGATGGGTTATTAATAGGGTAACCCTGTAATTCATCTCCCAAACTCAACACTTGTGGGATAGAGGGTGTTCTAGCCAGTCAGAGCTGGGGTAGCGGCTTAGCTACAAATTAAGACTGTCCAGGGCAAACCAGAAGAGACCGGTATTAAATATATTTGGCCATTGCCTCAGCTTGGTTTTATGGTATCCCCTGACAAGTTACGGAAAGCCACAGAATGGGTATTAAAATGTTGCCCTGTGTCTGTATAGTTTCATGTTCTTGAACATGTGCTCTTTTTCTAGATTAAAGTCACCGTTGCAGGCTTGGCTGGGAAAGACCCCGTGCAGTGTAGCCGTGATGTGATGATTTGTCCTGATGCCAGTCTTGAGGATGCAAAAAAGCAGGTTTGTTTTGTATACATAGACTTTTCCTTCTTGGGGCTTATTAGTTTTTTTGAAACAGCTTTTGGCTGTATCTATGACTGCAGTTAGAACAGATTTACTTTAAGAAAATGATTCTGGGCTGGGCGGTGGTGGTAATGCATGTCTTTAATCCCAGCACTTGGGAGGCAGAGGCAGGTGGATCTCTGTGAGTTCAAGGCCAGCCTGGTCTACAGAGTGAGTTCCAAGACAGCCAAGACTACATAGAGAAATCTTATCTCAAAAAACAAACAACGATTCTTTTTTTTGGGTGGTGGCTCACACCCTTAATGGAAGCTCTTGGGAGGCTAAGGCAGGCAGAGCTCTGTGAGTTTGAGGCCAGCCTGGTCTACAAAGCAAGTTGCAGGACAGTCGGGGCTACACAGAGAAACCCTGTCTTGAAAAACAAAGAAACAAACAGAATTAACGAAAATGATTCTACCTGGATGGGAACGTTCTTCTTTGGTATTTTTCTCCTAGAGGTCTCCTTACCTCGTAAGTAGGCGACCACATTTTCCATTTCCTTCTTTCAGTACTGGTAGTTGAACCCCAGACCTTACACATCAGGTGTAGTAGAATATTTTAAGGTGTGTTACTTTTGTTCATGTTGCATTTGTTTAACTCTATGAAGCTGTGTTACTGTGCCTGTGTAAAACACCTGATGGTCTAATAAAGAACCGACCAATAGCAAGGCAAAGAAAGGATGGGCGGGGCTGGCAGGCAGAGAGAATATGTAGAAGGAGAAACCTGGGAGGAAAGAGCTAGAAGCCAGAGGAGGAGGACTCCAGGGGCTAGCCACCCAGCTACACAGCAAGCCACCGAGTAAGAAAGTAAAGGTATACAAAAATAGAGAAAGGTAAAAAAGCAAAAGACAGATGGGATAATTTAAAGTTAAGAAAACCTGGCTAGAAGCTAAGCTAAGCTAAGGCCGGGCATTCATAAGTAATAATAAGCCTCCGTGTGTGATTTATTTGGGAGCTGGGTGGCGGGCCCCCCAAAAGAGCCAAACAACAACCTACAAAAGTCAGGTGAGCTCTCTGCCACTGACTTCTGTCTTCATAACCTNTCCCCCTTGGTAAAGGTTTGTCTCGAGACAAGGTTTTAAAAGGGGCGTTTGTGGCTCAGGCAGCCTGGCTTGTGACCCTCTTCTCAGCTTCCCTGGTAGCTGGGTGATGGGCCAGGAGCCTTTCCCTTTTCCTACGGCGACCTTTGCCTTTCCTCTTGAGTGACAGGTGTAGGTGCAGAGTTCTTTTTCTGTGAAGTGATGCATACTCAATGAGTAGTTGGATTGATTAAACTGTTGCTTTCTCCGTAGTTTACAACGACAAGTAATCTCTGGAAGGCTGGGATCACTTCCTCAGAAGCTTGCCTGCCCACTGACCCTTAGACACTACCAGAGGTCACATGTCCTGGCTCAGGGTGATAAGAGATGGGCTGGGCCCTGCAGAGCAGAGACATGGCAGCAAAGATGAGAAAGGCACAAGTGCAGTTCCCAAGCTTACTCCCCAAGCTGTCCCCATGGAGGGGCGTGTATTCCTCTCTAAGAAGTTTCAGTATTTCCAGGCTGGTGAGTTGACTCACTGGTTAAGAGCCCTGGCTGCTCTTCCAGAGGTCCTGAGTCTAATTCCCAGCAACCACATGGTGGCTCACAACCATCTGTAATGAGATCTGGTGCCCTCTTCTGGCATAGAAGCATACATGCTGAAGGAACACTGTATACATAATAAATAAATAAATAAATCTTAATAAAAGAAAAGTTTCAGTATTTCCTTGCTAGATTGTAGATGATTTGACTCTTGGTGTCTTCATACAAAATCTTAAAAAATTCTAAAAAGTCTGTCAAAGGTAAGAAGTAAAGTATTCCTTTTTCATTAGTATTTTCAGTCCTGTGGTATCTGGGTATTTTAGACAGTGGTCGCCTTTTGAATATGTTTACTTGGTTTGTGTTAAAAGGAGTATGAGCTGAGGCATGTGGCTCAGTGGTAGAACACTTGCCTAGCATGTGTGAGGTTGTGGGTTCCATGCCCAGCACCACAAAGATGAAATGAATGGCAGGTGTCGTACTGAGTACTGTTGTGACAGCTTTCTCTTTCTCTCTCGTTCTTTTTCATTTCAGCAAGCTTTAAGACACTAGAATACTGTTATTTTCTCTTCACAAAGTTTCAGTTTTCATAATGTTACATTTTTTCTTTGTCTTTTAATATTTGTAGTTTTTAAAATCACTGCATGTGTTCTTGCTGAAGAACAAGTCGTATGGTGGAGACATTTCCATACAAAATCTGAGTGCTCTGCACCTGTTTTATCTGCCATCCTTCTCACACTGGTCCCTGTCAGCTGCTGGGCTGTGTCTTGTCTGTGAGCATCTAGGGTGCTCATGTATACCTCTGTCCGTTTGTCTTTGTGTGCGTGAGTGTGGGGGCTCTCCATATGTTATGAGGTGCAAGGCTCCATGCTTGGCGCTGTTGCCTCCCTACACAAGTGCATTTGTACTACACCTGTCCCAGGATGTCCTTTCATGGATTTCAGGTCATGAATTTTTCTACATTTTAAAAAAGAGATTATGAGGCTGGAGAGGTGGCTCAGTGGTTAAGAGCACTGGCTGCCCTTCCAGAGGTCCTGAGTTCAATTCCCAGCAACCACATGATGGCTCACAACCATCTGTAATGGGATCAGATTCCTTCTTCTGGTGTGCATGAACACAGAGCACTCATATGCATAAAATACATGAATAAATAAATATTTAAAAAAGAGTTTTTTTGTGTGTGTTTATCTATATGAGTGAATGTTGTGTCTGTGTACCCACAGAGGCTAGAAGAGGGTGTTGGATCGCCTAGAACTGGAGTTATATGGAGTTATGAGCGACCATGTGGGTGCTGGAACTGAACTCCAGTCCTCTACAGGAGCAACAGGAGTTCTTAACTGTTGAGCCATTTCTCCAGTCCTCATATCTGCATTTTTTTGTTACAATGTTCCACCATAGGGATATACCTTTATTTATTTGTTTGATTTTTGGTGGTTTTTTGTTTTGAGATAGGTTCTCCTGTATACCTGGCTGGCCTCAAACTTAGTATGTAGCTGAGGGCAGCCTTGAACGCTTGATCTTCCTGCCTCTACATCCTCCTCCAGGTGTGCACCACTATGCCTGCCACTTACTTATTTATTTTTAGTGTTGGAGAATCAAACCCAGTGTCTCACTTGTGCTAGAGTGTGCTCTGCTAAGACATATATATATGTATATATATGTGTGTATATATATATGTATATGTGTATATATGTATATATGTATATATATACGTATATATATATACGTATATATATGTATATATATATGTATATATATATACACACCCCACCCCCATGCTCATGTTCTTTGGCTGACAGTGTGTCTTCAGATACAAAGCTGTTACCGCGCTGCCATTTAACACAGTAGAACTAAATTGTTGCCTTTTATTTCCCTACTCACAGGGGCCGTACGACGTGGTGGTTCTTCCAGGAGGCAATCTGGGTGCACAGAACTTATCTGAGGTAAAAGCTGCTCAGCCACACCTCAGTGAAGGGCTTCTGAAGAAAGCCCTGCAGCTTCTACTCTGTTCTGCTGTGTTTGTTCCTGGGGTGCTCAAGGGATGGTGTTGTAGATGCAGCAGAAACAGCCGAAGTTAGCTGAGTGCTGCCTCACATTGCAGAGCACAGTTCTAAGGACGTGTACTGCAGAAGTGAACTGAATTGCTAAAGCAGCTGCTGCAAACAGGCTCAGTGCATGCAGACTGGGGTGAGCTGCAAATGTCCCAGCTGCTGCAGCAGCAAAGCAGCAGTTAAGCCTAGAAAGTGCTGCCTGCTCTATGGTTGGGGTCGAGGGCAGCCGTGGGGCCAGAGGCAGTGTGAATACAAGAGCATCAGAGACAGCGCTGCTCTTCATCTCAAGCCCTGAGTGAAGAGTCACACGGGAAGGCATCGGGAGTAGGGAGTGGACTGTGAGCAGGCAGGGCCAGGCAGTGGACTGTTCCTACTGGAGTCTTTTCCGCTCTGCCATCTGAAGCTGCTATACCCTGTATCTTCTCACTTCTACCCCTCCCAGAGCATAGGACAGGGTTCTGTGCCCTGGTGACATTGCTCTTCCCTGCTCGTCTTTATTGAGGTGGCCTTTCTCTCAGGGCGCGTGCCGCTGCCTGGGCTTAACACAGATGTTTGTTAGGAGTTGAGAACACAGACATTAGGAACCTGTCGCTTTCGTGTTTACTGATTTAAGCTCTTTCTGGAAACAGCTGGAAGTAAGCTAAGCTGCGAGTGAGGCTCCCAGTTCTCTTTGTGAGGCTCTGTGGTGACTGGGTGTTTGTGGTCTCTCTAGTCAGCTGTGGTGAAGGAGATCCTGAAGGAACAGGAGAGCAGGAAGGGCCTCATAGCTGCCATCTGTGCGGGTGAGTAAGTGCAGCAGGATGTGGAACACTCAGCTGGCTGAGGGGCTGGCCTGCCTGGAAGCTTGACTGCACACAGCTTGCCTTCATGAACCAATAGGCACCCACACTGGGTGTTTAGTGTGGGTGCCATGAAGGTGTCATTGCAGCACTGAGCATGATCGTTGAGCTTTCTGTCTCTCTCTGCTCTGGGTCTCTGTGAAACTCACTGTTTTCCTGTTTGGTTGACCTGGGGATAAGGCCTCTGGAATCCAGCAAACAGCTTGTTCCAGCAGATCCCTGTGCCAGCAATTCAGCCTGCCAGGAGAGTCAGCAAGAATCTGCGGCATGAACACCACAGCTCCAGCCGGGGCTCTCCTGCCTCTGGCTTGCTGAATCTTTGCTTGCGTGCTCATGAACACCCGTGGCTTCATATAAGGTCTTCTGATGTTTCGTCCATGTCCTGAGCCTTGAAACTGTAACTATTTGTTTCCTTTAAAAGCCGTTCCTGTGGCTCTAGTATCAGGCGATGTTCTGGCATCAGGATCAGCCATCAGGATCAGCGCGACTTTTGCCAGTGTCTCCCTTGTTGGATGTCTTTTATGTGTGTCACACGACAAATGAATCCAACTGAAGGGATGGATGGCTTTGTCCAGGGACCGAAGGACTCTACCCTAGCTGTGGGACAAAGTAGATCCTGCAGGAGCATCTGTCCCTGTTTCTATCCGCTTCTTATTGGAATGGCATGTGGCTGTCGATGCCATCCTTCAGGCAATGCTTTGTGCTGTAGTCTCCTGTTGTAAATTTTCCCAGTTTTGGGCTGGCTGTGGAGACCGACCTGTAATCCCAGCACAGGGGATGTAGAAGTAGGTTCATGAGTTCAAGCCTACCCTGAGCTACATAGCAGGAGCCTCTCTCCAAAGAAGAAAAGAAAAGGGAGAAAGCATAAGTGGGGGAAGTTCTGAATGGTCCCAGTGTGGGGCTGAAAGTGTAGCTCAGGTGCAGAGTGTGTGTCTGGCATGTGTGGGACCCTGGGTTCCATTCCCACCACCAAAGACAGGCAAAACCATTCTTAATCCATGACATGACACAGCAATGGGCATCACCCATGTAGAAGTTCAAGGGATCCCTGCATTGCGTGCTTGAGAACCATTACAGACCCAGTGGGAGCACCTAGGCATTGCCCTGAGCATCTTGTCCTGGCTCCTACTGCTCTGATTTCCTGCTGTGCTGAGGCCCAAGGATTTCTATTGGTTGATGGTCCTGCGATCCCTGTAGCCTTGAACTGTTCCCCTGTGGGCAGGAAGTCACAGGTGGGCTGGTGTTCTTCACTGATTTGGGAGATTGCCTCCTTAGGATTTTCCTGGGTTTGTTCCTTATGACTGGGCTGAACCGAAAGTGTAGTGTCATCTTGTTCTTCCGCGTCACTGAGTAGAACATTGCCAGCTTAGCTGGCTCACTCGCTTCTGCTGAGGCAAGCTGGAATGCCTGGGCCTTCCGTGAATCAAATTGACATTAAAAAAGAAACAGTACTCACTAGCAGAGTGCTAATTGCATCGACTGTCCTGTGCCACCCTCCTGGAAAAATGAACAGAGAAAACCGGGGTAGTTCAGGCAGGGAATGGAGCGCGGTGATGGAAGAAACACATGCTTCAGTCAACAAGGTGGCAAGGTAGTCTGGTGTTTCCGTCAGGGATCGGGTGCTGTGTTTGAACTTGGTTGTTAGTTTCGCCCCGATGATGCTGAGTAAAGAAGAGAGGCATCGGTGGGAGGCTTTCCTGGGAAGGAAATACAAGGAGCTTTGCTTCAAGTCGGGGAGAGAGAAGGAAGCGTGCAGGTGGAGGAGCCCTGTCAGGGTGTCACCAGGAACCAGGGTACCCAAGGAGTTCCAGTCGGCTGGGTGTTCTTTTTCAGGTATCCACCAGGTGGTGCTATAGGAAGAGGCGGGGGGGGTCTGTTGGCTGCTTTCAGCTCCCTGCCAGTTCCTAGAGCTAACTCTTGGCATATCCTTCATCAGTCTCAGATAATGGCAATAATAAGTTTGTCTTGTCTTAATTTTCAAAATGGGGCTTTTGACACATCCTCCCACTCCTGCCCCTGGCAAAGCAGTAGTTAGGACCTTACCATGATGGGTAAGGCAGCCATGCATCCTGGCCCCGTTGCATGAAGCAACAGTGTTGCTACCTCCAGAGGAGCAGCCTCCAGACATGACTGACCTGGCCATCCTCTTCTCTCAAGGTCAGTGGCTGAAGCTTGCTACCACGTAGAGGATGGCGTAGGATTCTCAGTTCAGATCTCTAATAAGAATCTGAAAGGTACATGAATCCATTCAAATAAAAGTGAATGGTAGCCAGGCATGGTGGAACACACCTTTAGTCTCAGATCTTGGAAAGCAGAGACAGGCATATCTCTGTGAGTCTGAGCCAGCCTGGTCTACATGGTGAGTTCTGGCCAGCCAGGGCTACTTAGTGAAACTCTTTTGTCTTAAAAACAATGGTAATTATTCCATTTTTCTAGACTTTGGAAATTTTCTGCCCTCCAAAGCTGTCGTGTGTAGAGAAGACATGAGGAGGAGAAGGGAGTGTATTTGACGCTTAGACTCAAGAGGTTACTCGGGGCTTGGTCTGAATTTGAGGCCTGAGGGGCACAGGCCTAGACAGTAACNCAGGCCTGGACCNTGATGCAAGCCTGGACAGTGGCACAGGCCTGGACAGTGGTGCTCTGTGCTGGCTCCTGCTGTAGTGGCTGTGGTGAGTGACTGTGGGTCTAGAGCTCCTGTTCNGAGGGACCCAGGGAGGGACGAAGCTGGAGAGAGAGTCAGCTGCCGAGTAAGAGCTCACAGACAGGTGAGGTCAGGTGCTGTTTCCATCCAGGTGTGACATGGCTTAGAGGGGAAACATACAGAAAAGCTTTAGGTTTTAAGAGAGTGGCGACAGATGAAGGTCTTTTTAAGTCTACTGAAGACTACTACACACAGTGTATACTGTGAGCACCAACTGAAGTTGGCCATTTTCAGTGAGCACACTGATGATAGACGGGTTGGTCCTCATGTTTCAGAGCTCAATGTAAGAGGCGGGGCCTGGGTATCATAGACTGACAGTGTGCATGGCTTTTCACATCAGTAGTTTGAGAAAGGACCCAGTGTCTTTGTATCTCAGACGTCAGCCCAGGAATCCCTGCAGGGCGCATCTCGGCCTCCATCTTAATCCTGCCAGCTGCTGCGTTTGTGTGGAGTTGAACGACTTAACTTTACAGTTTGGAGTAGAAGAGAACAGTTATGAAACAGCAACAAAACAAAATGTGAATGTTTTGGCCCTGTTGCCATTGCCACAAAACTAACGCTTTCCTTTATAGTCAGGCAGGAGCTGGAGAGACAGGCCAGTGGTGAGCAGACAGGCATGATGGCCCTCAGCCATGTGGACCTCCAGTCCCATGCAGGCAAAACACCCATGCACAGAAAAAAGAGGAAGGCCAGAGTGTATTTAGCAGGGCAGCCTCTCACTTTTGTGCTCCGGCACGTTGGTCCTTGTTCCTCGGGGGCTGCATGTCTCTGCTCTGTGGTAGTGAGGGACATTTTGGGGTAAACAGTTGTTGAAGTGTGTGCGCCTCNGCCAGATGTGTTCAGCACAGGCTCCACAGACACACCTCTTGTTTGTGTTTAAGCAATGCTATTCAGAGTCTTGAACTCTGTAGTCCTGACCGGTCTGGGACTCACAGAGATCCTCCTGCCTCTGCTTCCCAAGCCCTGAGATTAAAGGTGTGCGCCATCATGCCCAGCAATGCTGCTGTTGTAAAGCACATGTTTTCTGTTTGCACTTTTCATCTTTTATTCATCTTATTCCTAGGTCCGACCGCTCTGCTGGCTCATGAAATCGGTTTTGGAAGCAAGATTACAACACACCCAGGGGCCAAGGACAAAATGATGAATGGGAGTAAGTCTACCCTGTGCTTCCCATACAGAAGACCTTAGAGACTTGTGTTTGTGGGGGGTGTGCTGTGACGTGTGTGTATGTGTGTGTGTGTATGTGCTGTGGTGTGTGTGAGGTGTGTGTGTGTGCGTGCTGTGGTGTGTGTGGGGGTATGCTGTGCTGTGACACAGTGCACAGGAATTCCTGGCTGTGGTGTGGTGGCCTTGCTTCCTTTGCGTGTGCTTCTCAGCTGGTGCTTGCACAGGCTGGTTCAGGGAGATGCCAGTCTCCGTTTGGAGGCACCGGATCCCTGATTGTCAAAAAGGGAAGGAATATGAAATGCCGGTTTAATTTTTATTTTCACTGAGTGCCTTGACAGCAGCTCAAGGGTAGAATTTAAATCCCGATGGAAGTTTCAACAAATGTCCTTTTACCCACAGTCCATCATAAAACAGACCTTCAGAGAATGTCTTAAGTAGAAGGCCAGCTTCTTTGGTGACATGTTTCTTTTCTAGGTATCGGCTATGCATATTTAATTTTTGTTTTGTTTTTTGTTATGCTTTTCGAGACATGGTTTCTCTGTGTTGCCCTGGCTGACCTGGAACTCACTTGGTAGCCCAGGCTGGCCTCCAGCTCAGAGATCCGCCTGCCTCTGCCTCCTGAGTGCTGGGATTAAAGGCGTGTGCCACCAACGAGGTGGTGGCTCCCTTACCTTTGAGGCTCCCTCTTCTAAAATGACTCTAGCTTTTACCAAGTTGACATAAAAACTAACTAGCACAATTGGCCCCTTGTCAACTGGACACAGACACACATAGGTCATTAAGCCATAACCTTCCCTCTTCATACCAAGATCTCATATTAATACCAACATCACAATGTGTACTATTCCAACACAATGTGTTGTTTTGTTTTGTTTTTTTGAGACAGGGTTTCTCTGTGTTGTCCTGGCTGTCCAAGAACTGGCTCAGTAGAACAGGCTGCCTCTGCCTCCCGAGTGCTGGGATTAAAGGCGTGTGCCACCATGCCTGGCACAGTCCTACTTTTAGTTCCACAGCTGGGCCCGCCCACATCAATCAAGAAGATGCTCTATAGAGTCTTCTCAACCTGTGGAGTTGCAACCCCTTTGGGGTTGAACAACCCTTTCACCAGGGTCACCAAAGACCCTCAGAAAATATAGCTATTTACATTATGATTCGTAATAGTAGCAAAATTACAGTTATGAAGTAGCAATGAAAACAATTCATGGTTGGGGTTAACACAACATGAGGAACTGTATTAAAGGTTGCAGCATAAGGAAGGTTGAGAACCGCTGCTCTACAGCCTTGCCTACAGGCCAGTCTTAGGGAGGCATTTTTTTTAGTTGAGAGTTGCTCTTCCCAAATGACTCTAGCCTGTGTCCAGTTGACAGAGAAGTGACACAGGGCTTCTTTTGTGGCTGCACTTTTGTGTGTTCTTAGCTTTGTCGCTGAGTGCTGAAAGCTTCNCACTTGACTTACTAGAAGGAGAATGTCAGTAAACCTGAGTGGAAATCACCGTGTGATAAAAGGCTCTGGCTCTCGGGTGTTGTAAATACAGAGCTCAGTTTGTGTTGCGTTCATAAAATGAGTGGAAAAATGGCAGAGCTGAGGCCTGTACTGTGTGCTGGTACACTGTGTTTGGGGACTTTGGGGACAATGCAAGAAGAGCTGGTCCTGTGTCACCTGAGCTGTGGCTCTTGCATCTGTTTTCTTTCCCTGCTGCTGAAACAGATGCTGAGTGCTCACAGTGGGATCCCTGAGTTTACATAGTGCCCCCAGCTTGTCCGGAGCCTACTGTTCCGTCAGTAAATCCTGTTTTTAGGACACTATTTGACCTTTGTGCCCCTTGAAAGCATTCTGGAAGGGCTGTAGTGTCCTCCACATGACTGTTCTAGGGGAGGCCCTTCTGCTGAGCTCAATGACACATTTGACAAACGTGTGTGAATTTTCCCTCTGGAGAGGAAATGGCTTCTCCCTCCCCTACCCACGGCAGTGGCAGTACTGACAGTGACTTTGCTCAGAACTATGTGTTGGGTGGGTGCCATTCCACTACAGCAAGGCTCAGAGAGGTTAGATAGCTCTGAAGGGCAGACCAGCAGGGACTGGACCCCAGAGCCACTGTGCACAAGAGCAGGTAGCAAGGACTGGGGCTCTCTGGGCTTCAAGTCTCTATGGTAACTGCCCCACACTGATGTCCCCAGCTGTCATAGACAAGGCGGAAGTAGTGAGTGGCTTTCTGCATATGTCTTCATGTTTGCACACACAGGTGGCAGCCTTCAGTTGTCACCTCGTGTTCTGCCTCTCTGCTTGCCTTTTCTCTGAAGAGATTTCTTCCAAGTCTACAAATTCACCCTAAACTCACAAATCCCAGCTGACCCCATTTTTCCCCGGGCTGGATCCCAGCAGCCCTGGCAGCAGCAGTACACTTTTTGAGGCCGTTCCTCACTGTGGCCACTAGATGGGGACCATTGACAAGTATCAATCCCTGGTTGAGACCTTTAAACCTCCTAGTTAGGTCTGTTTGGGTTTNCAGTTTATCATCTAAATGTCTTGACCTGCTTTAGCTGTCAGAGTAGGGCTGGGCAAACNGGAACTTCCCTTCAAGTGATGGTCCCCGTTTTTTTCCTGTAGTATAAACGGGGTTTCTGATACACTGCAACTGCTTATTTCAGCAGATGGATTGAGTTTTGAATGAGGTAGAAAGCAAGCTCCTCCCGTTATGGCTGGCCCACTTGGAGGAGAAGTGTGCTTCTGAGGGCTCTCAGTGAACTCTGGATGCCCTGAGCTCTTAGTTCCAGCCGAAACAGTAGACATGAAGCTATGCCCAAGCATCTCATGTTGGTGCCATGTTGGTGGTTCCCACTGAGCTGAGTGTGGAGGTCCATGATTAGCATGTGCGCCTGCATGCCTGCCCCTCCCAGTCAGCTGTGCACCTGCACACTTGATCTTTTACAGGAGCCCTTGCTCTGAAGGTTCTCCCGCACTCTGCTGCCTTTGAAGTCCCCACATCTGTCTCCTCCCTAGGTTCTGTCCCAAACTTCCCCTTCCTCTCTTTGCCTCCGTGCTGAGACCAGAGCCCAGATAGCCTGAGCACAGGGTGCCTCCCATGGGTGCCTGAGAGTGGGGTCCTCTGTGCTGTGCACTCTGGACAGTGCCCTTGGTGCTAAGGGGGACAGAACCACCAGGGAGCGGTGTTGGTGCAGAGCCCTCCTTCAGCAGTGGATAGACTGCCATGGGAAACTGAGTCAAGGGACTTTCACCCCGGTCTGAAACCTGCTTCCGTGCTCAGAGCAGAAGAGGCCCCGAGCACTTTGAATAGCAGATGATAAACCAAAAAACAAAGTTGACAGCTGGTGCCGGAAGGGATGAGGAGGTGCTGGGACAGGCAGCAGACCCCAGCTGTGGGAGGTCAGCAGGCCTGCTCCAGGGCCCAGTGGCCGGATGACGGGAACACAGCAGAGAGGCTAACTGAAAGGAATCCCTGGATTGTAGGCTGAGGGTTAGAAGATGAGTGAGGATGGCCTGGAGGGCAGGTGTGACACAGCCTGGTCCTGTTGTAGCAGAGACAGAATGGGGGGAGGAGAGCTGGGGGTCCTTGTGTGGGGTACCCCACATTGTCTTAGTTGCTCGGAGTAGCAGGTGGCAGGCAGAGGAAGAGAGCCTGTGCCGCTNGTGTCTGCCTCCCAGCTGCAGTCTTGTGTGGTCTGAGGCCCCAGAGGACGGGACTCTTATCTGTGGATCAACCAGTTTCTGTTCTCACCACTGCACCGCCCTGCCTCTGCTCCAGCCCCCTGGCCTAATGCTGAGTCCTGGTGACAAAGTAGGAAGTGGCGAAGTTCATAACCAGTGCCCCTCAGAGTTGTCTCTCCCTGTGCCCATTGCTCCCTTCCATTCACCCCTGCAGTTGATTTACCATCTTCCCCACAGGACTGAGATAGCCTGGAGGGCGTAGCAGCAGATAGCCTCGCATTCGGCCTTGTGTCATCTAATCTCTAAGACCAGAAACGGTAGCAGCTGAGAGTGGATGGGTCCTGCCCTGCTAGAGCAACTGTGTCTGTTCCCTGTAGGTCACTACAGCTACTCAGAGAGTCGTGTGGAGAAGGACGGTCTGATCCTCACCAGCCGAGGGCCTGGGACCAGCTTCGAGTTTGCGCTGGCCATTGTGGAGGCGCTCAGTGGCAAGGAGGTAGCTGACCAGGTGAAGGCACCACTTGTTCTCAAAGACTAGAGCCCAAGCCCTGGAGCCCAAGCTCNAGGTATCCACTGGAAGCCAGTCCCCTGTCCTCGGCTCACTAGTGTGTCCAGCAGCCAGTGAGCCTCAGGAAGTAGCACGTGAAGTAGCCGCCAAATGGGGTCTCACCCTGAAGCCTGAGTCTGTACATTTCTGAACANTNCTAGTAGAATAAACAGTTTACCAACTCCTGGCGGCTGCATTTGTGTCTGGCTGCTTTTGTGATATTATCGGCTGCATTCGCAGGTGGTTGCTGTTGGTACAGCCTAGAAGGAGCTGCAGAGCCCTTCCCCGCTGTGAGGGATGCANAGGCAAGGTCCATGAAGCAGGGCTCTCCCATCCCCTGGTGCTCTTTCCTTACGTGCTCTAAAGTGTCAGTGGAGGTGGACTCCTGTCATCCCTCTTTTCCACCGTGGAGACATCCTCTGAAGGATGCGAGCTTCCTAGGGCTCCTGCATCACCTCATCTCTGAGATGAGAGCACACAGGCATTCCTAAGTACCACTCATCTCCCACCTAGCAGGAAAACATGCTGAGAATGTGCTTCATCTACCCTGACCTCAGAGCCCAGGCTAGGCTGATGAGTGGACAGGCTCAGCCTGGGTTCTCAGTCAATTCTCTCTCTCTCTCTGCTGAGGTGGAGTGCTGATGGCCATCTTGTCACTGTGAGGAAAGAACACACCTTCAATCTGGAGATGTACTTGGAAAACTCCTGGTCTACAAAGCAGTGCTGGAAACTGCACTATTGTTTTGTTTCGAGGCAGGGCCTCACTGTAACCCTGGCTGTCCTNGAACTAGCTGTAGACAAGGCTGGCCTCAAACTCACAGAGATCCACCTGCGTCTGCTTCCCAAGTGATGGGATTACGTGCATGTTTTGATAAACACTAGTAAAGATAATAGATAAAGTATGCTGAGGGAGAAAAACCAGGAGACTTTGTTTACATGCTTGGCTGAGTAGGCCAATGAAATTTATGATATTAAAGAACACACTTAAGAGCAGGTTAGGTGCCGGGCGGTTTAAGAACAGGTTAGGTGCCGGGCGGTGGTGGCGCACGCCTTTAATCCCAGTACTCAGGAGGCAGAGGCAGGTGGATCTCTTGAGTTCGAGGCCAGCCTGGGCTACTGAGTGAGTTCCAGGAAAGGCGCCAAAGCTACACAGAGAAACCCTGACTCAAA
>LZPO01044195.1:448472-472701 GCA_001675575.1 Neotoma lepida
ACGAAAAAGAGGAAGAAGAGGAAGAGGAAGAGAAGGAGGAAGAGGGAGAAAGAGGGGAAAGAGGGGGAGGAAAAAGGGGAGGAGGAGAAGGAAGAGGAAGAGGAAGAAAAAATTATTTTGAACTTAAAATCTTATACTCAGCCAACCTCAGAGCATTTTTAATAGTTTTTGTTTGTTTGTTTGTTTTGTTTTGTTTTTGTTTTTGTTTGGTTATTGTTTGTTTTTTATAGACAGGGTTTCATATAGCCCAGGATAGCCTTGAACTTCTGATCTTCCTGCTTCCACCTTCCAAGTACTGGGATACTGGGTGTGCCCTGGGTTTCTATTGGTTGTGGGCAGGGTGGTTAACCTGACACACATTTCCCTACTTCTAGAATTTTAATGTGTACTTAATAGTACCAACGATGTCTCAAATCGATCAAATCTGTCCTTTATTTCTACAGAACCAATCTGTTCTCACTTTGCTCCTGTCTCCTCTCTCCACCAATTACTCTGGGGTCTCAGTTCCTATTATTTATCTTCAATCATGCATAAAAATCATTTGACTATAAGTTGTGTGGCTGCTTTGCTCAGCGTTGCCACTGGACGTCACATCCCCTGCTTTTTAGATTCTTTTGGTTTATTCTGCTGGGTTGCAATTTGTGTCAGTCAGCTTTTCACCACTGTGACAAACACCTGAGCTAAGTCCTCTTCAAAAGAGTGGACGTTCATTTGAGCTCACAGGTTTGGAGGCTTGGGTCCATTGCTTTTGGGCCTGTGGTGAGGTGGTTCATTATTGTAGGGAGTTTAAAGGGGCAGAAAGCCACTTACCTCATGGCTAGGACAAAGGAGGAAAAGACTTGGGTCCCATGACCCTCTTCAGTGGCACAGTCACCAATGACAAGAAGACCTCCCATTCTGTCCCCACTCCTAAAACTTCCACCACCTCCCAACAACCAAGCAGTTAACCCAGGGGCCTCCTGGCATTCCAGATCCTGAACAGAGTCTGAAAGCGAATTAGCATAAACTCAGGTCCTGAGGTAGGGTGTGGNANACCTGTAACCCTGGAGTTGGGAGCCTGAGCTCAGCTCAAAAGACTATACAAAATAGATCAGTGAGACAGTCAGGGTAGGGTGCTCCTCCAAGACCACTTGAGTTTGGTCCTCAGAAGCCACGTGGTGGAAGGAGAGAACAGACTCCCAGGAATTGATCTCTGACTTCCATGTGTATGCTGTGACATGTGCACCCTCCCNCCAATATACAAAATAAGTGAATAAAAATTTAAGAAGAATAAAAAAGGACTAACAAATGCTCCAAAGTTGGCTAAGTACATGATTTTGGATTCAAACGAGTTTTTCTGAGAACCTTGAAGTCCGTGTCCTGGTCTATGCTCCTGCTGCCTCAGTTCTTTCTCTCATTTTGGAAGCTTTACTACTTTTATCATTGGTAGTGTGGAGTTTTTGGAAAATGTATCTAGNTGTGGTCTCATTTTCCTGTATCTTCAAATCTAGAAAATTTTATGTTTTATTAATTTATTTTGCAGTACTAGAGATTGNGACCAAGGCTTCTCACATGTTCAACAAACACTGTGTTGGAGATGTCTTTCTNTACACTGTGAATATGTGTTGCTCTGATTGGTTGATAAATANAATGCTGATTGGCCAGTAGCCAGGCAGGAAGTATAGGTGGAATAAGCAGACGAGAATTCTGGGAAGAGGAAGCTTGAGGCAGGAGATGCCAGGTGTCCCCGAAGGAACAACATACCAGCAGACCAGTAAAGCCACGGAACACGTGGCAAAACATAGATTAATAGAAATGGGTTAATTTAAGTGTAAGAGCTAGTCAGTAATAAGCCTGAGCTAATGGCCGAGCAGTTATGATTAATATAAGCCTCTGAATAATTATTTTATAAGCAGCTGTGGGACCGCGGTACTGGGCTGGACNAAATGGGGCCTGGCGGGACTCAGACAAAACATTCTCCTACACTGTGTCACTGAGCTATATGCCCAACCCCTTTTCCTATTTTTCTATTGATTGATTGTGTGAGTGTGGGCACGTGTATGTCCCCATATATGTGTAAAGGTCAGAGGACAACTTTTAGGAGCTGGTTCTTAACCTCCTCCTGTGTTGAGGCAAGGTCTCTCTTGTTTCTGTCACTGTAAGTGGACCACCAGCTGCCTACCTGGCCTTGGAAGTTCAGGCAGGTCTACCTCCCATCTCACCATGGGAATGTCAAGTTTAGAGATGTAAGCCATCACACGAGGCTCTTATGTGTGTTCCAGGGATTGAGCTCAGGTTGTCAGGTTTGTGTGGCAGGTGCTTTTACCTGTTAAGCCACCCCTGCCTGAAACCCTTTTCTATGTTTTAACTATTTCCTCTATGCTGCTCTCTAGTCCTCTCATCTCAGATTCTTTCCCTGGGGGTTTTTATATTATATCCTGTTCTTGTTTCATGAATACACTACTCTGGGGGTTTTTATATTACATCCTGTTCTTGTTTCATGAATACACTACTCTGTTGAATCTCTGAGGATTGTTGTTTTAACATCAGTTTGCTTTGTGAAATGTTTGAATGAGGGTTAGCCTTGTGGTTTTTGTTTTGGTAGCAGTGTTGGTGATTGAACTTGGGGCCTCATGTATNGTAGGCAAGTGCTTATCTCTGGCATTACTTTTGTTTTGAGCTTCCTCTCCCCACCCCCAGATAAGGTCTGACTCTGTGGAAAGCCCAGGCTGGCCTTGAACTTCAGATGCTCTTTTCTCAGCCCCCACAAGCACTGGGGTTACAGGTGTGTACAACCATGTCCAGCTTTTGTGCTTTTCTCTTTCTNTTTTTAGTTTTTTGAGACAGGGTTTNTCTGTGTAGCCCTAGCTNTCCTGGAACTCACTCTGTAGACCACGCTGGCCTCAAACTCACAGAGATCCACCTGCCTCTGCCTCCCAAGTATTAGGATTAAAGGTGTGGGCCACCACTGCCCAGCCTTTTGTGCTTTTCTTCTTGACATTAATTTTCCTTATGTGCTTAGTGACTTGAGTTTTATACACATGCTTGTGTTTGAAAATGCCTATTTTCCTGACTGTTGATCAGAGCTCTAATTTCATGTGCCTGTTAGTCATGGCAGTGGAAGGAGCATGGAATGGGCAGGTTGTGGGCTTGGGGGAGATGGCTGAGGGCATCATCCACTTGTTGTATGAATTCAAAATTGGTCTTATAATAAAAAACCTGGAGCCAGATATTGGGATAAACACTGAAAGATCAGAGAGACAAAGCAACAAGCCACAGCCACCATCTCTTACCTCATCAACTCCTCAGCCTGAAAAACCCTCTAGTTTTGGTCTCCTCACTCCTTATAACCTTTCTCTGCCCAGCCATCACTTCCTGGGATTAAAGGCGTGTGTGTTTCCCAAGCAAAGGCATGAGATCTCAAGTGCAGNGATTAATGGTGTATGACTCCCAAGTACTGTGATTAAAGGTGTGTGCCACCACTGCCTGGCTCTGTTTCTCTCCTAGACTTAGTAAATCTCATGTAGTCCAGGGTGGCTTTGAACTCACAGAGATCCAGATAGATCTGCCTCCCGAGTGCTAAGATTAAAGGTGTGTGCCACCACTGCCTGACCTCTATGTTTAGTCTAGTAGCTTGATCTTCAGACAAAGTTTATTATGGTGCACAATATATCACTACATTTCCCCCTTTTTGTCTAAAATAATAAAAGAAGGTTATACTAATATAAGAAAAACTATATACAGTAAGTATAATAAGTATATATAATATATAGTCAAGAATTACATTAACAATGTCCAGTCCATTAACATTTGACAAATTCAGAGAAAATACTCCATTATCTATCCTATTTTGGTGAGTCCAAAATACCTAATTCATTTTCTTTCTTTCTTTTTTTNAAAGATTTATTTATTGTGTATACAGAAGAGGGCGCCAGATCTCATTACAGATGATTGTGAGCCACTGTGTGGTTGCTGGGAATTGAACTCAGGACCTCTGGAAGAACAGCCAGTGCTCTTAACCTCTGAGCCATCTCTCCAGCCCCCCTAATTCACTTTCTNTCCTAACTTGTATTACCAACCAAAAACTATTTTTGATGCCTTTTAAACGTATACACTTTACACCTCTTTAGTGATTTTGTTTTCTGAATTTATTAACAAACTCCCTCAGAGACCCGAGAAGGAAATAATATTAACTGAGTAAGCAGGAAGTACAGGTAAACGGCTTCCAAAAATGTGAGAAATGACAGAAACAGGTGGGTGCCTGGACANTTACCCAAGGTTCATCTGCAGCATTGNGGCATCCNTCTTCAGCCTACAGGCCTAGAATATCTGACAGACNCATCTGTGAAGCAGGATTTTTCTAAAGAGCCTTCCTACCTTGTCTTGGCAAGGAGCAGCAGTCCTTTCTTTTGTATCCTTATTGTCCATTTGGACAGCATACTGTCAGCAGTTGAGGTAAGGGCAATTTCTTGCCCAGTAGCTAACTTTTTGCCACAAAGAAAGTAAACTCGATATGGAGTTTTCTTCAATGCCTATCATCTTCTCTGAAGTAGATTGGTGCTGCCAGGAGCAGACAAGTCTCATTGTCATAAAAAAATTTGTTATTAAAACATCTTAAATGCCATATTCTGTAGATCTCTGAAGTGTTTGAAGATGACCTATCTAAAATGCATTTCTGTTTGACCTTGAAAACATAGCTAACCTGACTACAAGTTCGATTGAAATAGGTTACTAACTACTAACCTACATTTCTTTATTATCCTAAATAGTTGGTAATAATAACTTTCAAGGACTAGCAATTTGCATTACATTGTTGAATGAACTGTATAGGTATAATACCTTGAACAAGATTAGAAACACATGCACAGTAAGATAATCTCAACTTTGTATCAATATACAAAATTTGTATACAATATACAAAAATCTAATCCAATGTAAAACATTTAAAACTAGTAGTTGCTTTTTAAAAGTAGATTCTATAATCTACCTTTTTATCTTATCATATCCATGTTCTCTCTTTTTTCTTTTCAGNGTAGATTCAATAATCTACCCTTTTATCCTNTTATTTCTATATCTTTTTTTTCAGAGTAGATTCAATAATCTACCTTTTATCCTATCATTTCTATATAATACATTTCTATATCATATCCCCCTTTCTTCTTCTAGAAAGAGATTGTCTATGACCAATAACACTTTTTAATGAGCCCCTAAACGAAGACAAACATCCATTATATTTTTTTGGAATATGGGTGTAGTTTGCTAGGCTACTTCCTGCTGATTGGGGTGGGAATATGGGTGTAGTTTGCTAGGCTACTTCCTGCTGATTGGGGGCACTGGTAGTCTTAGGGGACACAAAGAAAATTGAGGATTATGGTCAAGTCCTGACTGGAGTAGTCTGTGAGGCTGTATCATCTCAGCTAGCCATCTCGATATTGTCCTGAGCAGTCTGTAGTCCAAAGCCGATCTTTGGGTGGTGTTTTTCAGCTTGGTGGCATTATCATTGTCNTGCTGGAATCATCATTGTGGGGTCCCATCATCTTTTCAAAGACTTCAAAGGTTGCTATTAGGTGTGGTCATAGTTCACTGCAGAAAATCTTTTTCGTGGGACAGTTTTTCTGGATGACTTGTCCTTTTTCTTCAGATGTCTCATTTGTCCAGTGTTTCTTCAGATTCCTTAGCCTTTATTCTCCTGAAAGACAAAAACAAAACCCTTCCCCAACCCTAACTTTGGGGAGTTTCCAAATCTAATTTTGATTTATGGTTTCTCCTGATTTTTTGTTCTCTCTTCTATAGCTGTTCTATCATCCTATAGCAGTATGGTTTTTTACAATAGGTATTAGATTCTTTAATTGCTCTGGGAAGGAGTTTCTTCTATGATGACGGAAAGGACTGAATGGAATTTGGCATGGGGGCCTGNGAGAGGCCCCTCAAAGAATTTTCCAATGGCAAAGGCAAAAGGATTACCTTGTCTGTCCCTTATGATCTACATTCGTTAGTCCAATGTTTGCCTTTGCCACACCTTCTGCATAATCCAGAAGAGAGGGGCATTTTGTTGGGCTTATTCCTTGAAAAAGACATTATTTCTAGGAATGTCCTGTTTACAGTCCCTTTTTAGGTGACCTTNTTTACCGCAATTAAAACATTTGACATTACTATTTTTCTTAAAAACCTCTGGAAATCACCTCCCAAGCATCATCATGGTCATGAGATTCAATATTTATTGTATCTTGGATCCATTCCTCCAAGGGTGCTGATCTTGCCTTTTATGGCCTAGCTTCTGAATTTGGTATCATTCTATTTACTGCTGAAGTCAGTCTTTGCAAGAAATCAGTGAAGGTTTCTTTTGGGCTCTGTATAACTTTTGTAAATGACTCAATTTTCTTTATTTTCTTTATTTTTTTGTTTGGTTTTTTCGAGACAGGGTTTCTCTGTGTAGCTTTGCGCCTTTCCTGGGACTCACTCGGTAGCCCAGGCTGGCCTCAAACTCACAGAGATCTGCCTGCCTCTGCCTCCCGAGTGCTGGGATTAAAGGCGTGCGCCACCACCGCCCGGCTCAATTTTCTTTCCTATTTCTTCAATTCTGTCCCAAGCATTCAAGGCTGCCATGGGGCATAAAGCTATATAAGATTGTCTTTGTATATCAACATAATTGCCTTCTCCAAGAAGTTGATCTTGGGAAATTTCCATACCTCTAGCTCTACTTCATTGTTCAATGGTCTTAGCTTCATCCTTCCACTAGGTCCTCCATTATAATTGGGGACCAGCCTCTAAGACAGCTGTAACCAAATCTTTCCAGTCTTGAGGGATAATTCTATTAAAAGTTGATCACAAGTTTAACATCTGCTTCACAAAAGATGAGTGGATGCCATATAAGACTATTGCTTCTTTGACTCTCCTGAAATCTAACATTTGCACAGGAGTCCAGTCAGCTCTTACACAGCCTTGAGGATATCTATCACTGGGTAGTTCCTGTAAGGTTGCTGGATAGATTAAGGTTGTCTGTTTGAAAACCTTAGGCTGTTTCTCTGTAACCTTATAATGCAATGTTGAGATNGGTTCTCCTTTAAATTCTTCTGTCTGGGTCTGAATATCTCTATGATCTGTTTTAACAAGTTTTTCTAAAACTTTTATCTTGGCACTCATATTAACCAACTTTTTAATTGTAAAACAGAAATGATCAAAGAATGTTTATAATTGACATTACATAAATCCCATCAACACTAATTATCCTCTCATTAAATTGTTCCATTTTCAGACTGTCTAATGTATTATCAAANAGAGACCAAATGCCTTCCATTATATTAATGTTTCCCATCTTTGAATCTGGAAAAAAACTCCCTTTTAACTGATTCCTCCCTTTAGGAAATCCCAATTGACTCACCAAACCTGTGACAATGACAATTCAGATGATAGTGTGGCAGCAGCCTGAGGAAGGGGGTTCAAAGAAAGCCAAAATCCACCAGGAGAGGAAAGAAGTGAAAGATCCAGCCATCTCACAGGGAAAACATGTGAAAAGTGGCTAACTCCTGTGGTTTTTGGGTCCCAAAAGCCAATGGAGTTTGCTGCAGATAGTCTCAAGAACTTAGCCAGTGGGTTAGAGAGTCTGGCCCAGATAGGGTGGCGATTTTGGCTGCATGTAGCTTGGACCTGAGTTGGGGAGTGCAAGGCCACAGGTAAGTGACTTTTTCATGAATTTGTACCCCATGTTAGGCGCCAGATGTGGTATGAATTCAAAAAAGGTCTTACAATAAAAAACCTGGAGCCAGATATTGGGGTAAATGCTGAAAGATCAGAGAGACAAAGCAACAAGCCACAGCCACCACCTCTTACCTCACCAACTCCTCAGCCGGAAAAACCCTCTAGTTCCTGTCTCCTCACACCTTATACACCTTTCTCTGTCCAGCCNTCACTTCCTGGGTTTGAAGGCATGTGTGCTTCCCAAGGGGAGATCTCAAGTGCTGGGATTAAAGGTGTGTGCCACCACTCTCTGGCTCTGTTTTTCTCCTAGACTGAGTAAACCTGTAGTCCAGGGTGGCTTTGAACTCAGAGAGATCCAGATGGATCTCTGCCTCCTGAGTGCTAGGATTAAAGGCGTGTGCCACCACTGCCTGACCTCTATGTTTAATCTAGTGGCTTGTTCTGTTCTCTGATCTTCAGGCAAATTTTACTAGGGTACACAATATATCACCACATCCACTGTTTAAAACAAATGTTGGGGAGGAACAGAACCTGCTGCTAGGGGTGGAGGGCATCTTTCCTGTTCTCTCTGTTTGTAAATGCGATGTATTCTCCTCAGAACTCAGCTTCCTTCACAAACAGCACCTGCATTCGCTTGAGCCTTCCCTTCCCTTCCCTTTCGGCTTATTGATCCACCAAACCCATCTTTCATAGAGTACTGACACCCATAGACTATTACAGGGAATCCACAGAGTCCGCTTAAAGGGTAAAGGAATTTATTAGGGAGGAAGACTCACTGTAGCACAGGAGATTTATCATAGGGGCCTGGAAGACTGAGGTACAGTCCCACACTGTTCTTCCACCTGAGTCCGTCCCAGCATTCAAGCCCACCAGGGAGAGAAGAGAGCAGAGNAGGTACTAAGTCTCAGGTCTTAACGGTAGCCCTGGGGCCATCCCCCAGGGGCAGGTACTTCAAGGTCATAGGTAGGTAGGACAGTTACCTGCTACATCTCTAGGGGTTTTTGGTGCTTCAAGGTCATAGATAGAACAGGTATCCACTACATCAGACATAGACCATTCTGGTGCCCACAGATATCGCTGCCTCCATCATAGTGTCTTCTTGCTTTTGGATTTCCATGTTTAGCAGGAGGGCAGGACTCACCAAGCACAATCTCCACCACCCTGTATTGCCCCCTCCTGACTGGGAACCCTGAAAGGTTGCGCCTCTAAACCACTCTGAAAATACAGGTAGTGCCTCATTTTAGTCTGTATTCCTGTTTAGANGGAAAAGATTTCCTGATGAGAGGACTTCTAACCCCAGGAGGAACTGCACATACATCCTCAGAATTAGGCTGTCAACTTTTAGTGAAAAACCTTCCCACTAGACTCCAGGCTAGACCCAGTTAGGGGGAGAGGTGAGGTGATAAGCACTTCCAGGAAACAGATGAGCAATTCAGACAGCCCTGATCCTCCCAGCACACATTGGTGTATGCACAACACACAGTTTTATGTGCACCTGAGGGTGTGGTGTTTATGTGTGATTCAGAAAGAATAATATGAGTTTGTGTAGATGGAAATGGGCATTGGGGTGGGGATGAAGGAAGGATGGAGGATGGGATTATGTGTGCTGGGTGGGCAGCCTGACCTCCTTTTGTCTATAGCAGGGCTGCTCATCGAAAGATCTGTATATATAAAAATAATGTCTTGTGGCTACTGAAGACACCAAATCTTTATACAACTTAAGGAAAAAAATTCCCATGGTGTGGTAGCTCACATGCCTGTAATCCTGTAATCCCAACATTTGGGAGTCTGAGGTAGGGGGTTCACCACTGAGTTTGAGGCCAGCATGGGTACAGAGTAAATTTAGGTTAGCCTGGGCTAGAATGTGGCCCTGCAACAAATATTACAGGAGTAGAAGTTTCCCATAAGCTGGGTGTAGTGGCACATGTCTTTAATCCCAGCACTCAGAAGGATCTCTTTGAGTTTGAGGCCAGCCTGGTCTACATAGTGAGTTCTAGGACAGCCAGGGCTATGTAGAGAGACCCTATCTTAGCAACAACAAAAAAGGTTCCCACAGTCTGGTACTTCAGGTTTTAGAGGAAAAACCGTTAAATGAGTTTTAGTGGTATAAACTAGTTTCTTTAAAAAAATATTATTTGCGTGTGTGTGCACCCATGTGAGCTTATGTGTGCAAGTGTGCACACATGTGGAGGTCAGAGGATGACTTTGAGGCATCACTTTCTTCCAGGAAGCAAACTCAGGTTGCCGGGCTTGCCCATCTCACCATCTAAATCAGTCTTGGAGATCTTTGTCAGTCTTGTTGCCAGACAAGAAATGGCAATCTACTGTTGAAGTCTGGTAGATTCTTGCAAAAAAGAACAATCAAACAGATTTATCCACAAATAAGTTGTGAAGGGGAAAAGTGACTTCAAAACAGATCCCTGGTTGCTGTCTTGTTTTCCTTACTGGGGTGGCCCACAGCACAACTTGCATGATACACTGGCTGGCGCTGGCTAGGAGCAATGTAGGCACTGAGGACAGTGACTTTTTGATCCCTTGTCCTGTACAGTTCTCTTGAGAACCCAGGTCCTCATGAGCAGCACAGCCCCCACCCCACCCCGCTTCCCTTGAGAGGCTGTCTCTTCAGTCCTGGAGTCACCACACAGGATCTGGAGCGCCCAGTGCTTGGCAGACAGCAAGTCCCTGACAACTGTGAGCTGTTCACACTGGGACATCTGCAGGCAAGTCAAATGGGCCAGAGCTCTGCCACATGGGCCACCCCCAAGACAATGCCATATTGTGTGGAGGAGAACACACCACCCTCAGTCTCCTGCCGGGCCAGGTCAGTTTCTGACTGTACTTGGGGCACATGGGAAGGTCTATAGGGAGATGACACAGTGTGGCAGTGGTTTCAGAGACGGCCGTGATGAAATTGGAATGCGTGTCTGGACCTCGCTGCTCCGGGGGCCTTTGCACTGGCCTGCAGTGACAGCAGACCTGTGCTCTCCTCCGGGCCTGGGCCCAGGCCACCTGGGCTCCTGCAAACAGCAGACGTGTAATTAGAGGCTCCTGGGCTGGGCTGAGGCAGTACAGAGGCAAGTCTGGTCCTGTGCAGGCCACCGTGGGTGCTCGTGCTGGGCTCCCTTACTCAGCCTGCTACAGAAGCTGTCAGCTGGTGGCTGCTCAGCCAAGAATCCTGATCAATGAGGGAGGAGAGACACTGTGTACAAGGACACTGGTTCATCCAAGAACATGAGGCTAGCCAGGAATTCAGAATAACAAAATACAGCTTCCTGTGTGCTGTGCCCGAGGCAATGCCATGGCTAGGCCAGAGGAAGGCTTGGCGCAGGCCAGAATGACACGACTCATTCTGCCTTACACAAGAGGGGAGTGGACAAGTCATGCTGTCCCAGGGGAAGGCACTGGCTAACTCTCATGACTGTGAAGAAATCCATGCGAGGCCTGTGATTAGGTGTTTACTGACGTGGATACTCAGGGACTGTCAAGGAATGAAGGTACTGCCTGGATCTGTGAAGGGAATGCCGTGCACATTCCTAAGCACGCTTCCTTGGTGATGGCTGTTCCCTGTATCGGGAGCAGGAGGGGAGGCAGATATGCTCAGCCCTGTGGGTACTTGCTACAGGCTTCTGTGCTTGGGGTTCCTGGTAGGTGTCTGGACTCACAGGGTGAGAGATGACAGCATGGGAGAGGCACGCTAAGCCACTAACTAGCCTGACAGCAGCTCTCCTAAGACAGGTGCCAGCTAGTACTTGGAGAACATTCCTTCTCATCCATTCCCAGCCCCCACTCCTTCCCCAAACCCCACCTGCTGCCATGGGGCGGTGACTTTGAGTCACAGAGTTGCTCTGATGTAAGCTCAGGTACAGAAAAACACACACAAGTGTTTGCTGCTCCAAATTCCAAGCAGACACCACGAAAGCCAAGGGAGCCTGTTTAAACGTGTGGTAGTAGCAGATTCCTCGTGGCTCAGGTACAAGTCTCTTGGAGTTTGATCCATGCAGGTGAAAATCGAGCAAGCTCACACCCTCACACTAAACGGNGCCAGGCACGCCTGAACCATGTTTGTGTAGTTACAGGTAGCAAGAGGTGAGGCTAACAGTGCAGACAGATGGCAACTCACCAAACCCTGCTCTCCTCCCCTTCAACCCTCAGAGCCCCTAAACTGTCAAGAACGGAATGACTCACAGTCGGGGAACAGAGGGGACAGAACATTCTGTCAGATGACCTACACTGCAAAGAAAACAAGTCCTCAAGCGCAGTTTTAGTTTGAAGAAAACTTACAAAAATACCTCAAAGCTTTGGGGCTCAACTAAAAACCAACACTTTCGCCTTTTTCTCCATTTCCGGTGTGGAACCTCAAGGCCCTGGCTGTATGGAGGCTACGTTAAGTCTTCCCTAGCGCTCAGATCTTNCCTCAGCTCCATCTCCTCAAGTGCAATGAGTGTCCTGTCTTTACACTAGAGCTTTTTACAAAACACTTAACAGAATGCACAAGCCAGTTTCTAGTTTTAAAAACAGGAACAAGTATTAGCTTGATTGTAACTAAATAAAACATTATACAAGTATTATCCAGATGTCAATTTCCCAATTTTGATAATTACATTAATTAATTAATACAGGGCTGTAGCGATGGCTCCACAGTAAGAGTACTGGCTGCTCTTCTAGAGGACCAGGGTTCAGGTCCCAGCACCCACACAGCAGCTCACAGCTGTCTGTAACCACAGTTCCATACTATCTTCTGGCCTCTGTGGAAACCAGGTACTGCATGCATGTGATGTACAGACATACATACAGGCCAAACACCCATACACATAAATCGAAAAAAAAAAAAAATCAATTTGCTTGGTGTGTTGGTAGGGGATAGGTGGGCAAATGGGTTCTAGAGTGTTCCAAACAGTGTGCTATTAGCATGATAGCTAAGTACATTTCTTTAGCCAGGAAAAACTGTAAAAAGTATATTCCCAGAAGTTCAAAGAAAAAGACAAAAAGTAAGTAAGGAAGCTAAGTTGGAACTAATGTGAAGCAAGTACCCATGGCTCCCTGTGCCAGGCAATGCTTGCTCAGCACTAGGACAAGGACAGAGGAGGTCCCAGAGTGCCTGCTTCCAAGAGCTATGGCCTGCTTTGGAAGAAGGGTGGTGCACAGACTGTCTCCAGTCTAGAGTCATTCCCACAACTTTCAGAGCCTTTTGTCTCTCCATTCCCTGTTGCCACTCTGGTGTCAGTTCTGGGCCGTGGCCTGTAGCTTTTAGTGTTTCTGCTAATTTCACTTCTCTGAAATGTTCTCCACACAACAGCCACCGTCATCTTTCCTAAAACAAATCACATCGTGTTCCTCTCCCACTTAGGAGCTTTTGAGTTGCACCCACTGCCCTTTTCCGTTGCACAGCCTACTCCCGTCTGTGGCCTTCAGCTTCTGGAACATGCCCAGCTTCTTCCTGCTTCCTGGCCTCACAGACTTGCCTTCATCTGATAACATACCTTCTAAATCACTTACCTCCAACTCTTCGCTTCATATCCAGAGGCAGGACGCCCTTCAGTCGCCTTTNTAACACTTCTGAATCATGATACTGTGAATTCTGTAAGGGGAGGGAGGGAAAGGCTCTCTTCTTCCCAGATCCAACATGTGGCAGCCCATACAAGTGTCTGTAATTGAATCAACTCCCAAGCCAGAGTGACACCTGACACACAGGGCCACCCAGCTCTGATGGACCCTAGCACATGGCAGTCTGCAGGGTTCTCTGTGATGCCTGGGAAGTGGAGACTCCTTTAAAGGCTTCAAACAAGAAGTGAAGCCTCAGAAAGGGCCCAGAGTGATCCAGACTTAGTCCTGAAGCTCATAGTGAGTCAGATCAAGTCTGTACACTGCATGCTCCTTTTCACGAATGCACAGTGCCTGCCTCTCCTGTTACTGTCTTCACAGTAGCACCAGAATCAAGTTCACTTAATTGTTCCNGGTAAAAACAATCATCTTGGTTTTACCACACATTTTATTTGTTTCTTTTCTTTGAGACAGGAACTCATGTGGCCCAGGCTAACCTCAAATGTCATATGTAACCAAAGATGACCTTGAACTCCTGATCCTCCAGCCTCTGCCTCCCGGATGCTGGGCTTATAGGCATGTGCTACCATGCCCAGTTNCTGTGCTACTAGGGATCAAATCCAGGGTTTGTGCATGCTAGGCAAGCATTAGAACAACTGAGCCAAGTCCTCAGCCCCCATACATGTTTATTATACCCAAGTAAGCTGCTCAAATTGTCATTTAGAAATCTATAAGTTTCAACATGTATTAACTTCAGAGACTCTTCTGTCATGCTTAAAAATTAAGACTATCAGTTGCTTGAGACATCTTATAAGAGTTTAGACAAGACACATTATTAACGGTGTCATAAATAAGTAATATAACTTTATTAAAATGAAAAGACAATATTCAAAATAATGCAACAAAATGAATAAATCCTTTGTCCAATACTGTACACACAGTGCAGAGATCAGTGCATTTTTCTAAAGCATGTTTTAACCTTCATTTAGTTNATACTAAAATACAGTAAGCTTTAAATAGCTCAAATAATGTCATTCAGCAGTTTAAACTGAACAGCTTGTTGGGACATCGCAGCAGTGCCCCTCTGTTAGCAAGCACCTTCCCTTTGTGCTTATCTGTATAAGATAAACACATCAGAGGATATAAAAAAACTGAACAAAGCTACGTGTCTCACTGAATCTCAGGGCAGTGAANCAGCCAGCCGTGAGTTTTCAAAGCAGGAAGATGCTGAAGTGACCTCTGGCATTAAGACGTTCTGTGCTATTGGTCAGAAGTGTTTCACTTAAAAAGCAAACAATCCCCAGGAAATACTGTATAGGAACCAGCAACACAAGGCCAGCTTGTGTTGTACTTGTTTATTAAGTCTAAAAAAACAAAAACAAAACAAAACCATACCATACATCCCCACACAGTAACTCTCAATCACATAGCTAATTGCTGCATTAATCTATAAAACTTGCATCCCCACACTGACGGCCAGTACGACTCCTTTCTTGAAAGCCTCATGNTACAACAGGCCATTTCAGTGGATGGGGAAAAGCAGGAATAGGATGGAAGTTACTCACCAACTCGGTCAATTTTCAAGNTATGAGACATACACGGGTTAACATGGTCCGGAAACTACTGTCATCCTCCCCAACACCACAAAACCTCAGAGCTGGAAGTGTTAGGCCATAGGATGATTTCAACAAGATGGCAAAGGCCTGGCCAAGAACACGCCCTGTCCTATGGAGAAGACTGCTGGGGGGCAGGGGGTACACAAACTATATAGCAGGCCAGAACGCCAGGAATCTTTAAACTTAACAAACAAACAAATTGATAATTTGATCTAACAATACTGCTTTCTTCCATTTGCTCAATTTTCACACTATCAGGAGCTGTTCCTCCAGCTTGGTTTTAGTTATTCTGAATATATATTACTCTAAGATAGTGACTAANTGGTTATCCTGCAGCTATGGTCTATGGTTACAGCGCACATTTATACATAGGTATAGAATGGAGTCAAATGTAAAGGTTTTCCCATCCCCCTCCCTCCAGCACATCTTTATACTTTTTCTTCTACGCTGATAATCAGGGACGCCCAGCGTAACAGCACCTCACGACTGCTCTGAGCCTTTCTCATTAAGACGGAGTCCAACTTCATTTTACAACCTGTTCTATGAACCTCAATTGGAAAATTGGGGGCCATCCGCTCCATGTAACTTTTGCTGAGCCAAGACCCCCATAGTTAAGGAGAAANCACGTAGGATAAATGTTTGCGCTTCACATGACTGCCCACGTCCATTCTCATCCTGGAGGGCAGCTTCTCTGTGGCAGAGGCCACACCACAGGCAGCAGGCAACGGCTGGATTTGGGTGCTTGGGTTTCTTTCTTCTGCTTCCCTAAAATACTTGTCATANCTGTCTAGGTACGGCGGTCTCTCAGGTAGTAGGTAATAATGCGTTGAACTAACCTTCTTCCCATTTTCAATAATGGGCAAGATGCAGGGAACCTTGTTGGCAGATCCTTCGCTGCTCTGTCTTTGCAGGGCTTTGCTGCTGANATACTTGGGGTCAGGGGCAAAGCTCTGTGTTGGGGGCATGACCCCATTGAGGTAAGACGGAAGGCTTTTAGGACTTGGGGTACGGGAGTTACTCCGTGACAAAGGTTCTCTTGGGGGGACTTTGGGAGGCCTGTCTTCATCACTGTATGTGTTGGAGGTCACTTCTGCTGACCACCTTCTGTAGTCTGGCTTTGCCGGCCTAGGAGGTATAGGAACCCTGGGAGGGACCTCAGGCTTGTCTTCATCTGAGCTGGGAGAGGCTCTGTGTGTGCAGCTGGATATCCGGATGGCGGGCTTGTTAAATGACCCAGCTGGTCCTGAGTGAGACCTCCTTAATCTCCGATGGCTTTGAGGTGGGGGGGGATTTGGATCAGGAACGATTCTGTCCTGGTCAGATGCACAGCTCAGATCTGCTACAGAAACAGTTGGGGTGTCAAAATATGCATAGTTGATCTGTCCACACCCACGGAAGCTTCGCCTGCCAGGAACATCATACTTGAAATCAGAAGGTGCACAGTCTTCTAAAAGGAAGTCTGTGTCTGAGCTGGTTAGAAACTCGACCTCACAGTCGGCCTCATCCAGAGATAGGTCTTCAGAGATGGGCAGCGGTGGGAGCGGCCGAGAGCCCCGATCACACAGAGCTGCACAGGGGAAAGGGGAAGGGCAGTTCTTGACAGGGGTAAGGGGAGGTGTGGACGTGCAGCCCCCATTCACTGAGAGCTTCTTAAAACCACACACAACTTGATCCTCTTCACGCTGTCCCAAGCTGTCACTTGGGGGAAAAATAAGAGGGGGCAAGCTTGACTTTGGAGAAGGACCATATTCTGCAAAGAAGTGGCCACTTCCTGGAGCAGACCGCGAAGCACAGCCTGAAAGGAACGGAGACACTCATCAAGGGCAGTGCTACTCTCAGTCCTTCACCCCAGGACCTGAGCTCCAGCTCTCTGCCCAAGTCAGNGAAACACCTGACTGGTGTAATCCTGAGGACACCCATGCAACCACCACAGGTATAATTAGAGCCAGAGTAGGGGAACACACGTGATCTGGTTCAAAGAACAAATTATCTCTGCCATCTCCCTTGGACATGTGCTCGGCATACACCCACACGTCCCAGGCAAGTTTTGTGACGTGTGCAAAATTCACAGAAGATGAACAGCGTATAATTTACACAAGTACCATACTACACCAGGCTTGCTACTTAAGACATGCGACAATACAAGGCATGTCAGGCATGAGTGAGATAAGGCGAGGTGAGGTCCTTCCTGCCAGCATATCGTAATTGAATGAATGGACTCACTTGCAATGCATTCACCTGATAAGAAGCTCTTGACAAAAATCTAAGGAACATAATGTTCACATTAAAATAACCACACAGTTTTCTAAGTCCGATTACCATGTGTACTACTTGCACCTATTGCTTTCAAATGTGCGTCAGTACTAGGAATACACACGACACACTGTCCAAGGTTGTCTAAAGTTAAGTCTGCATCACCCGAGAGCAAATTAATTCTTAATTTAGAAAAAATCACATTTCTACAGTTCTCTTTAGAATCAGTGACTTGGGGTACAGGTAGTGAAGCATCTGCTGTCACTAGGTGTCACTGTTGTTGGAAATCACCTAGGTGTCCTTTAGAACATACTGCTTGAGGACAAGACAAAGCTAATCAGACTGCCTCCCGCTCCATGTGCTACTCTGCAGACGTCCATACATACCAAGAGCTGTTAGGTGCTCCTGAGGAGGGGAGTTCAGACTGTAGGCCATGGTTATTGGATCGATGCTTAGAAAGTTACTGAAAGCAAAGGAAAACATCATGGTCATGAGCAAGTATAATCACATCTTCTGTGGCTGTAGTATCAGGAATGCACAAATACGGGGGCATTACACTCTTGACTTACTTCTCAAACTCACTGCGACTGCCCCAGCAGCTCTTCATATTCCCCAAGGCTTGGCCATTATGCAGAAATCCAGTTTTTAATGGGACTTGAATATCCTGAGCAGCAACTCCTGCTGTTGACATTGTGTCTTACTCTGGGATGTCTTCAAATTTGTGAAACCCAGGGGTTTTTAAGTCAACCAGTAGCTTTCATTCCCTGGGGAAATCAAGAAGAAATAAGAAAACAGTCAAAATAATTCAGAAATAGTATAGTCTATACTGCAGCGTAAGTAGGCTAATATTTGAGGTGGGGGGATGGAGAAATTTGGTTATAGACTTTCTAGTTCTTCTCATGAGGATACTTAAAATGTAGACAGCAAAATAATTTTTTTTCTAAACACTACACTTGAAATGTTTTTCACAGAATGAGAAAGAATCCATTTCCAGAAAAGCCAACCCTTGCTACAGAGCTTACCAGTTGCACAACAAATCACAATCGCTTTCCAAAGCACACAACCCTCCTCCAGCCCACTAAACCGACCTTCTACGGCATGGCTATACCAGGCAGGAAGCACAGTAGATCCCACCCAGTCTTCCCAAGCTAAAAAAGGAATTGTAAGCCAGGCATGGTGGTGTGTGGTTTTAATCCCAGTATGTGGGAGACTGAAGAGGAACGATGGTAGGTTCGAGGCCAGCTTGGACTACATAGCAAGACCCTGCCTTACCCTCACTGACTCCTGCCCAGGGAGGGGGCAACAGTAACTTTAGAAAGTACTGTCACATGCTGAGCTAGCAGTCACTAGTGCCCACACTCAAGAGTCTCCACCTACCTGCCCCACAACCTAACATTTATTTGGACTCTGTATTTCAGAGTTGGTCACAGAAGACATATTCTCCAGTTATTACTTGCTCAAGAAGACACAGTCATATATGAAGATATTAATTTCTATTATCTTGTAAATACCAAGTTCTGCAAGAGTCCCAGCTTCAGTGTCAGCTTTGGACAGCTTCCTCCCTCCCTTTCAAAGACAAACTTCAGGGACATTCTTCGCATTCTCCTTTGTGAGACACCCAGGAATTCATGTCCTGCTCCCCGTAAGGCATGGAATACAAAGGCAAAATACAGTTCTTAAAATGGTAGCTCCTCAGCTTCAGAAATCCCCCTTTATCGGATGTTACAGGTCTGAAGGCCCCATACACTCATTCCTATTTACTTTTTTACGATTCAGTACTTTGCAGATACTGAAAAGCACCAACCTCTGCTGTCTTCAGATAGTCATGTGCACTTAGCAAGGTTGGCTTTTCTCCTTTATAGACAGCAGGATGTTATCTGTCGATTGCCCAGAACACAGGCCCCTTTGAGATCTCCACACACTGTCTACAACATTCTGCCAATCAGTATTTGCATACCTACCTACCAAGTGCTGACACTGTAGGACTGAGGATGAGACTAGGACCAATCTGCCGCCTGGCGGGGCATCACAGATAGCTCTCTNTTATTATTACTGCTCAGCAACTACACATCCACTGTTTACAAGTCTTAGGCCTAATAAACTGGGACTTCAGAACAAGTGACTGTGTGTCCCTACTACCTTAATCACAGGTACCTGGCTCGATAAGTGAATGTTTGTTATCAACTGAATATAAACCATATGGGTTTTTTTTTTAAGCTAGTTGTTTCAATGAAGAGGTGGTGATTTTATGACAGGCTTACAATATTATTTCAAAGAGTCAAACTTTATTTTTTTAAAACCAGTCTCTCAAAGTTACACGGCAAAAAANCAAAAAACAAAAAAACAAANCTGTCACTTAAGAAACCTCATTTAATGGAAGTTTTTGAGTCTTGGTTTTTAGATTACTGAAATGAAGCAGATGTGTTATTTACCATAAAGTAATAATTTAAAAAACGCATTTTTAAAAAAGCTAGCCTCTCCCTGTGTGTGCTTAGCCGGGGCTTATCAAGCCTTTTCTAAACATTCCTAGCACTGAGAGACTACAGAGAAAGGGTCTGTGGTAATACGAAAGGCGAGATGGGAGGAAGAATGTGGTGTTTAAGTAGTTTGAAAGCGCACGTTTGAAGATTGTTCATCCCGATTACAGGACAATGCTGCGGGGGATTCTGAAGGCCCAGCCCCCACCTGTGGGCAAGCCAACAAGCACTACTAGTAATTACTGTGTCAGCCTCCTAATGCCATCTACATCTTAGCTCTCAACAGAATGANTGTGTAACTATCGCCTCTGCTCAAATTGCCTTGGAATCCTAAACTTACATTTCAGTGGTCACTTAAAATTATTTATATGTTCTAGAAAAAGTTATTTTTTATTCATTGTTTCCATCACCTACTTGTTAGCTTTCTTAAGGAAAAAAAATTTTTTTAGTATAAAAAGAATTGTGTTCACTAAGCCAGCTCACTNCTGACCACAATAGTGTCTTTGTGTATTCACAGAAGGTGACCTGNCTCTAAATTTCAATGGGGAATTGTGAATGGCCATGTTATGAAACTATCCGAACTTCCTTCTTGCTTGCATGGCAGAAGCAAGGAGAGCAATATAACTGCTGTGTTCCCATCCTTTGGAAAATAACTTCAGGCTGTAAAACCCCAAAGAGCAACATGCCACAGGTTTAAGGTTTAGCTACACACACACACACACACACACACACACACACACACACACACACTCTCTCTCTCTCTCTCTCTCTCTCGATTTTAAACTAAGGTTAGAAAATCACCTGAAAGTCTTCTACCTCTCTTAAAAAACAAAACAAAAAATAAAACCAGTATCAGGCTGTATACTCCTGGTGGGGGTAGAAAAATCAACCTGGTCAAATTTAAGCTAATAAATACAGCAACACATATTGCTCAAGTGAAATTTGACTAATGCTGCAATGTTTTAAATTTTATTCAAGTCTTTCTAACTGTAGCTCTACCTTTCAATCCATGAAGAAAATAACTGCAAAGATATACTTATGTGTGAATATCAATACCTCAAAGTACAAGCTAATATCCTGTTATGAAATATAAGAACAGCAAAGTGAATGTTGATCCAGGTAGCACAGTATAGGTCAGGACCTAAATAACTTTGGGCATGACATAACTTACACAATCATGAGGTAATTTTAATATTATTAGTGAGGCAAAATGCAGTTAAATACCAATACCTCATTTCTGTTAGATTTCTTTAAAGATTTTACTCTTAAAATTGTTCAATTCATTTCTATGGCTTCAACTCCGCAGACAGTTCCTAAATAGGTAAGTGCAACCTGGCTTCAACTTTGCATTTCTTACTGTCTGGTGATTATCTTTCCACTTGGATGGGCCTCTGGCATCTTACAAGCTCGGAACCCAATTCTTTCTCTTAACTCACCCCCCTCANCCCTTTCTGGTCGAGGATCACATTTCCTGAGGTGCCACTGTGAGCCTGAGTTTTAACCGCCAACCTCCACACACAGTCTACATTTTCTCAAGCTTCTCTTCCCCTGACTGGCTCCAATTGGCCTCCAGTCTGAGAATATTTAAACCATACCCCCCAACAGGATCAGATCAATATTCCTCAATTGCCACCCCAACAAGAAACCATAAAGGCCTCTGAAGGCTCTCTGCCTGGCACAAAAGCCCTCCACAATAGGCCCTGTCTCTTATACACATCTAGATGTGTATAAGAGACAGCCAAGGCCTCTGAAGGCTCTCTGCCTGGCACAAAAGCCCTCCACAATAGGCCTTACCTAACCTACCCTTTTCAGTCCCACTGATCTTCTCCTGCTGTGCTCCCTCAACAAGCCCTCCCCCTTTTATTAAAAGCCAGCGCCATGTCTCTCTNTTCCTATTGTGTGCTATGCCCAGGTTTCCCTCCTACCCTCCAAATCCAGGACTGGTGCCCAACATTTTNCCCCACAGATCTTCTCATATTTACTTTAATAAATACTAGGTGAACACTGAGAAAACAGCCATCTCCATCTCATACTTTAAAATGCCATCACACAAGACTTTCTCCAGGCTAAAGAGAGGAGCTAAGGGGACAAGGAAAGAATTGTTACGGGATCCACTCAGTGTCACTAGAGGGATGAGACGGCCCAATAATAATCTAACACATGTAGAATATCCTAAATTCACTTCCCAGATCCAAAGTGGGCAGTATGTAGGCTGAGNCTAAGCATCAATGGCTGCTAGCATGGCTCTCTAAGTGGCTTGTTAGGATGTGCTTGAAGCAGTGAAAACAAACTGTACCTTTTCTTACATACTATTCTTGTGGGATTGTAATCCATCTACCTTGCTTTTTTTGCTACTTTGTTACTTTCTTTTAAAAATAAAAAAGCCACGTTATACCAAGCACACTGCACACGGCTTTCTAAGGTGAACTCACGTTTTCTTTGCTTTAACACACAAAACCAGGCTACCTTAAGGCAGTAACCTAGATATGCTTACCTTGCTATGCGATCTCACTAAGACATCTCAGGAGCAATCCATGAGAGGAGGAGGGGCACATTTTTGTCTTACAACTCATCCAGTTCTGCCCAGTGCTTCCTTATTTAAGAGTGTGATGTAATTTCCTTCTTTCAATCTGGTTCTAGAACCTGATTTATGTTTATTCAGAATGATAATTGGTCTTTTCAGGTGCAGTTAACAATTCCCTAACTACTTCTATAACCAAGAAGACAACTACATAGCCAAAACTTATCGAAAGAAACNGATTAGAAACTTGACACACGCTATGACTTTTGATTCTCCCCAACACACCACTGTCTATGGTTGTTTAAAAAAAAAAGTTTGATCACCTTTGAGAGAAAATGGAAATCAGTTTTATTGGCTGTTTTGTGGACTTTTATTAATAATCTGACAAAAATTACTTAATATCCACCTGCATGCTCAGCACTACGGTAGCTATGCAGGAGGCTCTAAAATCATAGAACAGGTCATACTTCTAATCAACTGGCTGTAAATAGTGACCATGTGTCTTCCTGGATGTGAAGGAGTTATGAAGGCAACTGCTGAATGCAGCACAGACCATTTGCTTCACTGAATCAAGCAGGAGCTGCAACCTGCACTTATTTACTGAAAGCAAAAGGAGCAAAGGCCTGAATTAAAAGCTTTTCAGATTTCATTTTAAAAGCTATGATTTGGGGCTAGGGAAAGAAAGGAGGCAAGTTAAGAAAATCTCTGTTCNATACTTCTGTGAAAAGGCAGGAATGGCNTCTCTATAAGATGCATCAATGACTTCTAAAGTAAAATGAACTATGACACTCACGCACAGAATCAAGTGAAATGTGACAGCTTCAACAAATATTAAAATGCTGTTCAAAAGGATGAAATGAAAATGAAGATTTGTGTTTTCAACTTCATTCCTCGGTGGACCTTAAATGTACACATGCTGGCCCACTTGCAGGNGGTAAAAATAGAGGCAACAAGGAAAACAATTTATATCTAGACTGTCAAAATAAAAATCAAAGGATAGAACTTCTTCAATAATTCAGAAAACTCCTAGCTAAGTATTTTAAGAAATATCAGCTAACAAAAACCCCATTCATTCACCTACATAACCAATAGCTTGTAATTCAGTCTGTCTCTCAGCAATGTACTGTTTTGTCATTGGTACTTTTCCTACAGAGCACAACAATCACCAGTCCCATCCACAAACAGGTGAGCACACACAGCATGGAAGACTATTCCTTTCTGCCATAAGCAGTACATTGTACCGGTGAAAGACCTGTGGAGTCTGCTGTAATCTTAATGACAATGAGCACAATAGTCTAATGATGGGAAGTGAGTCTTTAAAACTTCAAGTTTATTTAACAAGCATTTAAATCACCCAATGGGCAACTCCAGATTGTTAAAACTAATACACAGGCGTTAGTAATAACTAACATTCATAGGACACTGTCCTTCAGGAAGCTTTGTCAGTGTTTTGTCCTTGCACCAACCCTAAGGTACTGGGTGGGTTACCATCACTACTCTCCATTACAGCTGAGGAGCTCCTGNAACTTGATCCCTCTCAGCTCTAGGGAGCCACAGTAATGCCAAGGCTTACTCCAGGAAACCTGGCCTCAAAGTTCAGGCTCTTGATCACACCACAGTCTCACTTCTAGTCCCCCAGGCTCTTCAAATTGATGGGCTAAAAATGCCTTAAGATACACACTTGACGTCTATGGGTAAGGCAGATACATTTTTGGAGGGGTTCTACTTGGTATCNATTTCCTCGGGTAACTAACCTGTAGCCTATGAATGGTCCCATTTCACTTCCTCAAATTTCCCTACTAAAACNTCACCAATTATATATTTGGCCTAGATATCTAAAATGGGCAGATCAAGGCATAAATTAACCTTCTGACNACTTGAAATACTTCTTTTGATGGTCTTTATCTTTACTGTTACAATGATACCCCACAGAGGACTCTGTTATACATAGTATTTGATGTGGCACAGGTTTGTCTTTACTTGTAAAAGGGCTACTACATATATCCAATAGGCTTCCTTTCATACTCTCATAGCATGGATCCCAATGATGCCATTACAACTCGGCTCTGTCATAAAACCTAGAGTTCAGTAACAGAATTCTTTTATCTGTAAAGCACTCTACAAATTACAAAGCACTTTCTTAC
>LZPO01044195.1:475942-492821 GCA_001675575.1 Neotoma lepida
CCGCTCACACACCACACAGCTCACACTCCCCGCCTTGCACTCGGCCGCCGCCGCAGCCGACGCCGCGGCCGACGCCCGTATATATAGGATGAGCCGACAGCGTGACGTCGACGCTCACTGCCCCGCCCTCCCCGTGCAGCCAATCCGGGCGGTCGGCTGCTTAAAGGGGCAATGCCGCGTCTACGGCGTTTGTGTGGGGCCCGCCGGGCGTCGTCTCCTGCGGGGACGTTTCTGATTGGGCTGCCTCTGTGCGAGCCGCCGAGCCCCAAGGACACTGAGTTTTCCTCAGAAGGCTGTGAGCAGCCTTGTTTCCTGCCCCCAGGGATGGAAGTGGCACTGAGGTGCACTTGGGCCGCGGAAGCTTTCCCGGTGGACAGGGGCTCCCTGAGGAGCAGTGAGGGACAGGAGGGGACACTGGGGTACAGTGAAGGAGAGTTGAGGGATGGCAAGGAGAGTGATGAAGAATGGAGAGGGACAACGAGGGACAGCCAGGGACTGTGGGGATGATGAGGGACAGTGAAGGATGGCTGGGGACTACAGCCAGGGAGAGAGGTGGGGACGATGAAGAAAGTGGAGGAGCACTGAGGGGCGGTGGGGAACAGCATGGGACTGAAGACAGTAAGGGACAGTGCAGGATGGCAGAGGCGGTAAGATCGCCCAGGTACCGCAGGGGATGGTGTTTGGAACTGAAGCCAGCAGACAGTGCCTGGCTAAGGACAATGAGGGATGGAGGGGCAGGGACGAGCAGGGTGAGCCACTGCGGGACATATAGAGAACGGTGACCACTAATATGCGTAATTAAAGGACAGTGTGGGAAAGTGAGGAACAGTATAGGAAGGTGAAAGACAGCATGACAGGGAGAGACTGCCAGGGGTGGTCAGCCATGCTCTGTGGGCAGGATCAGGGAGGCCTCACTCCAGACTCCCCTGGCCTAGGCTAATCTTGGGGCCCCTCCCTCAAACCTGCCCCCAGCCCTCTTGGTTTACCTGTCCAACTCGTACTGTTCTCCATGTCTCTTGGCCCCAGGGTGGCCGCTGATGCCCAAGGACGAAACTCCATCAAGTCTGCAGGGAGGCGGTTTCTTGGGGCAGAAATCCGGTGATGCAACTTAGGTTTATAGTTTAACCGTAAAATAAATAATACAACGATAAACCAAGAGTAGTTAAAGAAAAAAAGCAAACAGACTGAAGCCCTCCAGTTTGAACTAGTACAAATTTCCCTAATGGTGTTCCGGAGAGTAGAGGCCACAGACCCGTGGCTGACCTCTGTGGTCTGCACCGAGCCCTTCTTGCACTTCAGCAAGAATGCCTGATAGTTATATGCTTAGCACTACCTAATTGGTCCAGTTTAACATATGGAATGAGGCTCTGGCCTCGTTATCTGGTTAACTATTAACTCGGTGCCCCATGAGATGATTCGCCTTTTCCAGTATTGACTTGCATTCTTTTTAATTTAACTCAAAGGCCTAATTTTAAATTCAAGGCCTCAAACCCCAGATTTTAAGAAAGAAAAGAAAAATCTCAAGTCTTCCTTTGCCTATTTATTCTCAGCGGCAGGCTGACCAAAAGCTAGAAGGCTACCCTCCTCTTTCTGATGGCTTCTACTGGTCTACAGGGGCTGGTGGGTCGTTTCCACACCCGTGTGTCTACAAGTTCAATTCTTCTATCTTTTTATTGCCTTTCACATAGTAAGTATTTTAATCTTATGGATATTAGTCATTGCCAAATTAACTAGATATTTTTATTTACTTGCTTATTTAGGTTTTGAGACACAGTTTACTCTGTAGCCCAAGCTGGCCTAGAACTCACTGTATAGCTCAAGTTAACCTCAAATGCCATGATCCTTCAGCCTCTAGAGCATTGAGATTTACAAGCAGGAAGTCACCACATGCAGCTTGACTAGGCTTTGAAAGTCACCCATGCCCCTCACCCTTCATATTCAGGGTTTACCCATATGCTCTGTGCCCCTTCCCTTCTCTCTCTCCTTCCCTCTCCCCCCACCCCTCTCCGTATATATGTGTGTGTCTAAAAGGTCTACCTTTTCAGGCCTCCCAGTGCAGCATTTACTGAATGGGGACTTCAGTGAGGTCCAGTTTCCTCCCAAAAGAACCCTAGTTACTCTATTTCTGGCCACCACAATACAGTTGTGATTTGTGCTCCAGCCTTACTGGCATGCTTTTATACCCCTATTCATAAAACAGTGATAGTCACCAGAGCAACCCTGGAACACACCCCTTCTGTGGAGAAAGATGGGCAACAGGATACTTGGCTGCTCTTGTGAGCTGTGGGATGTGCTAATGTTTTGGTAAATTATATTTAAAAAATCACAAAATCATTTTAGTAATACATGATTATTTGGTTTTTCTCTTCAGATCTTACTTTAAACTTACAAAATAAACATTTAGCTTACACTTTTTTTTGGGGGGGAAAGCAATTAGAACTTCTACTTCACTGACTTTAGCTCATAATTGTTCATATAATGGAGCTTTCTCGGCTGTGGAGGAATTATGTAAGAAAGTTTATACTCTACAGGCTGCTCAATAACATTTTACAATAACATTGATATGCCAAACAATTGTAGACCAGTTTGAGAAGAGTTTAAAGTGAAAATGCTAAGCCATGTGAAGTTATTCTGGCCTGTTGATCACTTGTTGTTCAAACAGTGGAATAGAGAGTTAGAGAAAATATTCTTTTCTAACTTGTTTTAAATTATCTCTACCCAGACATGGAAAGTTTTTTCTTCTTTAAATTCTTTCAAAGTTGGTTTAGTTTTGAGGCCATTTCCCAAGGAATTTTTATTAGCGGATTTCTTTAAAAGCAGAACTTAAATACAGTGTCTTAAAACATTAGTTGTGTGTCATGTTGACCTGGTTTGTCATTTTGCACCACTCTTTTTTGACCACCTCTGGAAGAAGAACAAGGTTCAGATTCTGGCTCAGAAACCTGAGACTCACAGTGGTACTTTTCCTCTGTTCTCTCAAAGCGACCCCACGTGTCATGTCTACGCGTGGATGTGCCACACGGGGCCTTAGCAAACCTTTAAAAGACTACACACATTTCCGTGTTTATTCTTCTTCATTATAAGTGTTCTGTGTACTTCATTTAAAAAGAAATACTTAAAAGAGAAACACTTTTTGCATTACCTTATTAATCATAGAGCCTTTCTTTTCTCAATACATAAGATATATTAGACACTTTTTACTAGCCTGTAGATAAGTGCAATAAAAATACATGAACAGTGGAAAATTCACATTTCTTAGAGGTCTTAGAGGTTTACTGTACTACACTGTTGGAAATAGACACACACACACACACACACACACACACACACACACACACATCTGCAGCACACTCTGTGGATTACTTTCAAGCCTGCATAAGAACCTGAGACTCAGACTCTCCAGATGGCTCACCTGCTCACCTGGTGAAGGAGCTTGATGCCAAGCCTGAGTTCCATCTCTGGGACTCACATGGTGAAAGGAGAGATCCAAGTCCTGCAAGTTGCCCTCTGACCTCCACACACGCACTCACACCTAAATGACTAAATGTTAATTTTGAAAAGTTTAAGAGGGCCTGGGAAGGAACTGAAAGGGAGGGAATGAGGTAGACTTGATCAAAGTACACTTTAGCCATGTCCAAACTCCTCAAACAATTAAAAAGAGTAAGAACCCTGGGAGTCATTCACAAGGAGTGCTGCAGGACAGCAGAGGCTTCCCCTGAACTTTGAACTTTAGCTGCCATATGAAAAGTAAGTAGCATGCACTTTTCATAAAAAAATTGTTTGCCACGTTGTTGTTTTTCCTTCTGTAATTCAGGATATTGTTGTCCTTTTCTGTATTTTCTCTTTAAAAGCCCCCCCCCACACACACACACCCAGGCCACAGAGGTTGGGGGTGATTTGTAGCCTATGAGAAGACTATGTGTGCTAATTGTGTTAGAATTTTCTAGTCTGTTGTTTGGAGTGTTGTAGGGGAAGGAATTGACTTCTTTTCCTCAGAATGAAGACAGGCTCCATCATTTGTTTTTATGTACGTAAGGCCCCCTTAACAAACATTGTATTTCTAATTCTACCCCCATCTCTAGAACTTATAACTTTAAGAAGTTTTTAACATCCTATGGATTAATTTATTTAGATACATAAGCTAGATGTTTTTGAGATAGTTTTTTTTTCAAGTTTCTTTTAAGTGTTTCACATTTAAACATTTTGTCTAAAGTACATACTGTATTTCCTATTAGCTGGCCAGTAGGGTGTGCTCTAGTCCCTTGCCAAATTAATTAATTAAAATATTAATGTAAACTCTGCATTAAGAGATTTCGGAAACTTAATTTGCTTCTTTATGACAACCAGTACACGTAGGGTGTGTTTCCATAGATACGTGTTACTCATGTATACATAGTACACGTGGAAAGTTAAATCATGTCATTAAATAAGGAAAGTTTGATCAGCTTACTTCTTCGGCTTAGTCCTAAAATAATTCGGTATTTTCTTTTATTCCTAGTAAAAAAGAATAGAGAAAGTGGTACAACAGCCAGGCATGATGATGCATGCTTGTAATCCCAGCTACCAGGAGGCTGAGGCAAAAGGATCGAAAGTCCAAAGTGTCCTGCGCTGCAGAATGAGACTGTCTCAAACAAACAAACAAGCAAAGAAAAGCAGCAGTGGAGGGGACAGTCTGGAATCGGAGGATTTGTGTTTGAAGCCTCACTTGGCCCTCTGAAGCACTAACTATATGTTTTTGGGACAATTATTTCATCTCCAGTGTCTGGTAACCTGGAAATAAGAGCGGTTCTTATGGTAGGGCTATTTGACAAACAGATTAGCATTTGAAAGCATGTAAACACTGCCTGGGGCCAATTAGGGTTCCATGAATGTTACTCTTCATATTATTGGTTGTATTGTTATTCTCACTGTTATTGTTATATATTTTTTTAGAGATGTTTAAACAGCTTTTGCTGTAAAATGCCCCAATTCTAGATTGTTATCTCTACCTGATACAATCTCCAGAGGTGGTGATTTCATTGCATCCAAAGAGCATACATGATTCATGGAATGTCCATCCTGACTCTGCAGTAATCCTCTTCAATCCCCTTCTCTGTGAAACCTTAAGACAGAGAAAAGGCTGCATGGTAGTAAAGTGCCAGGTCTCAGCTTCTCAATGGCCTGAAGGCAAGGTGGGAAGTGACTGTTAAGACTATGGCAGTTACCCTGAGCTCAAACTCATGCATAGGCGCCTGTCCCTTCAGAGCACAATAAATTTCATCTACACAGAAGCATAAAGCCCCTGCACAACCCTGTATGTGAGTGGGATGTAAGGACAACGGGTATATTGGATGACTGGATATTAATAAATACATTTACATATAAATGTTTATAAATATAAATTTATAAACACATGTCACAGCACTGCAAAGCTGTAAATTAGGTTTTAAAGTTCATGGGATGGCCTCTTTTTCCCTGAGTTCTCTCATCCTTCATGGTTGCCATACTAAATGGTTTTCTTTGATAAGTTAGTGAACCCTCCTCTCCTGTGCTCCTTCTCATGAGGGTCTGGAGTAAAGCCACCTTCCGGCGCCCAAGGGGGAGAAAGTGCTGGAGTGAGTGCTGGTTCTCTTCTCCAGAAAGCTAAGTTTGAGTTAGGAACAGGGAGGTGGGGAGTGGGGAGTGCAAGGGCTGTGAAAATGGGGAATTTGCTGTGTTTGTGGCTCATGGCAACCCTTGGATACCCGATAGAAAAACTTATGTGCATCAAGTCAAATCTAGTGAGCTACTCACTTCCTGCCAATCACTGGGTACATGGTAAACAGTGGATATAATCTTTGTCCCATGAAACTTACAGTCTAATGGGAAAGAAGGGTGAAAGACAAGTAACAGGTCTATCAGTCATAAGAGCGTGGCAGGAGATGGGAGAGACATACTAAGACCTGGATGAAGTGTGAGGCAAGGTGGTCTAGAGGAAGAGCCTGCAGAAAGAAACAGTCCAGTGTGGGAGAGAGCTTGGTGCACTGGGATAGGAGAGGGCTCGGCCTGAAAACATTAGGAGGCCACTGTAGGGGTCTTGAGTGTGAACTGATAGTGTGACAGAAGGTGGTGGTAGCTGGAAAGGAGCAGAATGAGAAGGTTCTAGAAACAGATTCTGGGCTTCTGTTTGGATTTGGAAGTAATAGGCCTTCATGACAGCTTGCACATGAGAAACAGAGGGAAGGGAACGACAAAGATGATTTGTGATTTCAGATTTTAAGTGGGTAGACAATCGTGCTTGTTAAGATACAAAGAGAAACAGGGTGGTTTGGGGAGTTAGAGCATGAAAGAAGGTGTGACTTATGAACACAGGGTCTAGAACTTAGGTGAAAACCTGAGGATAAGAGAGGTGAAACTGTATCCTCTTGTTCCAAAGTTTGCCAAGTGACCGACTTCATCAGTGCAAGGTAATGCATGTGTAAACATTGCAGCTCAGATGGGGAGCCGAGGAATACCACAAAGTCACTGTAAAAATTGTAGCTTACAGCCCTGCTCCAGGGAAAGGTTCCTCAGTGCAAGTGTAACAACTCTGCTCCTGCAAGGGAGGGTTTCCCCAGCCAAGTTGTTACAGCTCTGCTCAGGGCTCCTGGAGCATAACAACTCTTCTCCAGTCAAAGTGTTAGAGTTCTGCTCTGCTCTCTGGCTCTGGCTCTAGTTGTTACAGCTGGGCTCCACTCCGGCACAAATGTCACACTGCACAACAAACCCCACTCAACAGATTTATTGGGAAGGAAGGATCCAGGAGGGTTGCTGCCTGGGGGTAAGCAGCAGCAAACTGAACAGGGTACAGAGCTTATCTAGGGTTGAGGGGGTGGGGGAGAGCTTTCCAAAGTAGCTTGGGATTGGTGGATTTTTGTGGTCTGATTCTGGGGCAAGCTCAGGGATTGGTGGGATTCTGCAGCCTGACTCTGGGGCAAGCTCAGGGATTAGTGGGATTTCAAGCCCTGGCCCTGGGGGTCAGGTCAGGGTGTTTTTCCTTGGCCCAGGTCTCAGGTCTACTCAGGAGGATGGTGTTTTTTCCTTAGCTCTTTCCACCCTACAGCATGGGTGGACACTGACAACCTGTTTACTCAGGAGAGCTGCTGAGACCCCTGGATGCTGGGGCCTGGATCCTGAGGACAGAGGCCATCTCTGGTAGAAATTCATCTCTTGTCCTTGGTCATTTACTGAAATGGGAATGGTGCTGAGCTGGTGACCTTATTTTGGAAAATGTGGGTTGATATTGATTTTCTACAACAAAACCTTTGGTGCTTAGAGCACGGCAAAGGTAACTAGGCAGAAAAAACTCCACCGGAGGGCTGAACCCCAGGCTTTGGGGTTGTTACTATCTGTACAAGATAGACTGAATTTCAGAAAAATAGTTTGATTATTATTGGTAATTGATAAGTTTGTCCTTCCATGTGTGACCATTTCTTTGGAGTTGTTTCTTATCTCGTCTTTGGTCAGTCCTATTGTGCCATTAAAGCCATGCCCCCCACCTTCCACAGAATTTCCTTTTTTCATAAGAATGAATGTGTCTGATATCTTAAAGGTTGCAGGGTTGTGTGTGTATGTGTTTTTTTTTAAAGTATGCTTTACTATGATATTAAGATGAATGAGCATTCTTCTGCTGAACCTTAGGGGGTTGTGAGCAGTGAAGGCCACAGGGAAGATACATGACAAAACTTAGATTCCTGAATTTGGGAATATAAGAAAACCAGCTCTGTTAACAAACTCTGCCTGCTGCATCAGGAGACATGCCAGGACATCCAAGGTAACCATTGCTCACTCTACTAATATTTACTGAGTACCTGTCATATACATTTCTGATGGTTGGACCTTTTCAAAGTCGTTTGAGCTTTCTGGTAGCTTCTTTTCCTTGAATGCTTTCATATGCCTCTGCCCTGCCTCATTAGTTACAATATAGGACACTGGTAAACACTAGTACTTCTATGTCCCTTTAGTATATAGCACTGCCTTGATCATAGGTATAGGCTTAAATCATAAGACAAGAGATATGAGTGCAACAACCTACTTGACATAAAATACAAAGGAAAAACCAGGCTGTGGTGGCGCACACAAGTTCTGGGACAACCAGGGCTACAGAGAAACCCTGTCTTGAAAAACCAACCAAACAAACAAACAAAAAACAAAAAACAAAAAACCAAAAACAAAACAAAACAAGAAAAAAACCTAAAAATCAAAAACAAAAAAACAAAGGAAAATTCATCGTAGAAAAGCTAGAGCTTCTATATCCTTACAGCGGTTTTGCGAATCGGATAGTTCTTGGAAGCACTCTGAAGTAAGGAAATAATCACAGACAGAGAAAGCTTTATACCAGAACCCTCCATCAGCGATATGCAGCATGAGGAAAAGCTGGCCCGTTAGTCGCACAACTGCCCAAGTAGAAAATGGAATGCCTATTCATATTCTCATGAAGATTTTATAAATAGGATGAATGTCCTTATTTGGGGATTAGGAATAATAACTAATAATAGCTAATACTTTTGTAACATTTACTTAGAACTGGGCATGATGTAAGGCTTTAGATAAATTAACTTCCCAAGCTCTTATGCTTGGTATGGATTGGGGGGAGGGTTAGCCAAGTTCTGTCAGAATTTTTTGTTTGCTAGTAACAGAAACCCCCCCTCATGAATAACAAAAGGCATTCAGTGGATCAGAAGACTAGGGTGAAGCTGAAGGCTCTCTCTCTATCCAGGTGTTCCCATGACGCTGGCCAGGCATAGGCTTCATTTTAAGGTATCTTGTGGCATAATACCTGACAGCATACCTTAATGCCCTCCAACTAAAATATAAAAGGCCCTAGTTTGTGGTTTGAATAAACCCCTAGATCTGGGTCTCACTAGTCCACATTTGAAGGCCAGGGAAGTGCAGTCTCCTGTTGGCCAAATCTGGAATGGAGAAGGCTGTTCCCTGGTAGGCCAAGCCTGAGCAGGCACCCAGCTCTGTGCCTGGCAGTGGAAAGAGCTCCGTCTAGAGCGTGGGGGGGAGGGGAAGGGATTATTATTTTCTGGGGTGAGACTCAGGCCCGTCTAACCTTTTGACATCGCAACACATGTCATCTCGAGCTGGAGAATCATACAATCAAGTTGCCAAAAACAAAAACTGNGAAAGATAAATCTCCNTGTTTTAAGCAAGCTTATGGCTTTGAGTTGGGCTGCATTCCCAGCTGTCTTTGGCCCCATGTGGCCCCCAGGCTGGATACACTTAGTAGGCAAAAGGGAAATACATGTGGTTAGGATACACAAATATCCCCTGTAGCTGGTTCCTTATCAACAGCATTGAACATTGTTGGCTTACGAATGTCTTGTTTTCTCCCTATGACGTCAGGACAAGGCGCTTCACACCTTTTTGATGCCTCTCCGCCATGGTGTCCTCCAGTCTTCTTGGGCACCTGTGTGCCTGGATGTCGTCATCTTTGAGCTTCCTGATTTGTTCATGTAGTCACCTTATTCCATTTCTAAACATTTAATTGCATCCTCTACATGAATTACACAAAAGTCCAACTGTAGTTTGATCGTCTCTGCTGACCTTCAGCCACACGTTTCTGGTTTTTCACACAGCCTCGCCCTGGCTATGTGCTGCAGTCTTTGGATTGGAGATTGTCATGGCGGACNTTAGGGAAGGGGGAAGAGAACAGGAAAAGGTGAGCTGTGACTACAGGCCTCTGCAGTGGCATCCTCTGACTCCTCAGAGTTGTTCCTTCAACCCCATTGCCCAGTCACTCTCCTAGCTTGCTCTCAGCAGGAAGAACACCCTTGGACAAGGCAGTCTTCCTCAGCTGAGACAATTGTCAGTGAAGACTGGAAGCTGACAGTTAGGGCCCATTTTTCTGCCCGGAGCCTTCCGAGTTTGGNGAAATGAGGCTTGTATGACTCAGGAGAGGATCTGGAGGCTCCTGGAGCCTGCCCTGCAGCTCCTCTCTGCTGGAAGTTGTATTGTACTTAGGAATGCTGAAACTGTGTTGCTGATAAGCTCTTCTGGGCTGTGAAGGTAGCCAGTGAGAGAGTTAAGCCATCCTCCACAAAGCCCTGGGTTCAACCCACCACACCATAGCAGCACCAGCAACACAGAAAGTATTAAACCTCTTGAACCCAACCTTTTGTTATTATGTAGTAAGCNCTGATTCCAGTAATGACTTTTACCTTGAAATCTATTTTACTTGGTATTTCTTTTTATTCTTTGGAGACAGGGCCTCACTGTGTGGCTGCCTAGCCTGGGACTCACTGTGTAGCCCAGGCTGGCTTGAATTCATAGGAATCTGCCTGCCTCTGCCTCCTGAGTGCAAGGATTAAAGCTATGCCCCATGCCCAACTGTAAAGTGAATCTTAAACGGTCTTATTAATTGAAAACACCAGGTCAGGTATTGGGGGTAAATTCTGAAAGGTCAGAGAGACAGAACAAGCCACAGGCAACCTCACCTTGCCAACTCCTCAGCTGATCTTGTTTCCTCAGACTGCAGGCTTCTGAGTCCTCACCCGAATGAGTCTCAGCTCAACTGCTGCTCAAAGCCTGAGAGCTGAAGAGGCCTCTAGTTTGTCGTTCTCACGCCTTATATACCTTTCTGCTTCCTGCCATTACTTCCTGGGACCAAAGGTGTGTACCACCACTCCTGGCTCTGTTTCCAGTGTGGCCTTGAATTCACAGAGATCCGAATGGATCTCTGCCTTTGAAATGCTCGGATTAAAGGCGTGTGCACCACCATTTTCTGGCCTCTATGTCTATCTAGTGGCTGTTCTGTTCTCTGACCCCAGATAAGTTTTATTAGGGTACACAATAGTTTGGGGGACACAATATAATCACCATACCCAACTTTCACCCTTTTGTTTTAATTAAATGTATTTATTTATTGCATTTTATGAGTGTCTTAGTTACTTTTCTATCACCATGACCAAAGCAACTTATGAAAGAAAGCATTTGATTGGGAACTTGCTTATAGTTTCAGAAGGCGAGTCCATGACCTTCATGGCAGGGAGCAAGGTGGTAAGAAGGCAGGCATGGTGCTGGAAAAGTAGCTGAGAGACTATATCTGATCAGAGAGAGAGAGAGAGAGAGAGAGAGAGAGAGAGAGAGAGATAATACACAGTGAGCTGGGAATGGCTCAGGCTTTCGAAATCTCAAAGTCCCCTCCCAGTGACACACACACCTCCAACAATGCTGGGCCTCCCAGTGCTTCCCAAACAGTTCCACAACTGGGAACAAAACATTCAAATATATGAGCCGATGAGGTCCATTCTCATTCAAACCCCCAGGATGAGTGTCTTGCTTGCCTGCATGTATGTGTACTACGTGCATGTCTTATNTCCTCATAGGTCAGAAGAGGCCATTGGATCCCCCAGAATTGGAATTACAGGTAGTTATGAGCTGTGGGCTGTGTGGCCCCTGTTGTTACTACTCACGTCTGCCATGGTAGCCATGAACACAGCCAGACAACATATAAATGTTGGGGTGTGGTTTTGTCCCAATAAAACTTTATTTGCACAATTGGCTGTCAAGCTGGGTGAGGCCTATGGGCCATCATTGTTGACTGTGCTAGGCCATCAGGATTGGCAGATTCCTTCGGGGAGATGGCAAGCTTATCGTTTTCTAGCCTGTTTGGAGTTGTCCTTTCTCTGTCAGGTCTCAGGGGCCTTCACATTTTGTCAGCTCAGCCGTGCATTTACAAAGATGTTTGAGAATATCTTGCTTACCACTGAGATGCTGTACCTGGAGGGCTTNTCCCATCCACCTTGCTGCCAACAACAAAGANCACTTTCTTTCACTAGGGCAGANTTTGCCAGGCTCTCAATCCACCCAGGGATGTTCCATGGCCATGTTCCCCTAATGTGCATTTTCTTTCTCTCCGGCTTTTTTGTTTATTCTCCTGTTTTTGTTTTGAGTCAAAGTCCCATTAGCCAAAGCTGGCCTTGAGTCTCTGCTCTTCCTGCCTCCACAAGGTGTGGGGATTACAGGTGTGCCTNACCACACTCAGTTTATTCTCTGATGTTTACCCACCTGCCCAATAATTTCTTAGCGCTTCCTTCCTTACATTTGTGATGTGATTAGCCACATAGTGTGTCTATGATTTCCCTAATAAGCTTCCTCCAGTCCTCTTCACACATCCCCACACCGTCTCCACAGACTGCAGTATCAGCATCCCTGCAGCAGCTGTGGCCAGTTAAAAGGTGACTCCTGTATTTGTATCTTACAGAAGAAGCCATCTCTGTTTTAACCTCCAGTGATTGTTCTCTCCCTCCTTTAATGTTCTGTACAGAAAAATTATTTACAAGTTTTCTTCGAACATTCCTGCTAAATTATAAGCTCACTAAAGTCAAATGACATTGGTTATCCAACTTTGTAGATACCCCTTTTTCCTCAGCCCCTTGCAGAATGGTTGTTTTGTTTGTTTGTTTGTTTGTTTTTGTTTTTTTCCAGGCAGAATTTCTCTGTGTAGCCCTGGCTGTTCTGGAACTCACTCTGTAGATCAGGCTGGTCTCGAACTCACAGAGATCCTCCTGCCTCTGCCTCCTGAGTGCTGGGATTAAAGGCATGCACCAACGCCGCCTTGCTTTCCTTGCAGGATGTTTTGAAGGTAGCAGGTAATTAACTGTTCGCAGAATGAAGAGACACATAGACTCCCATTTTGTTCTTGCAAAGCCCATGTTATTTTTCTTTTTTATTAAGTTGATTTTGTTGTTTTGTTTTGTTTTGTTTTGTATTTTTAAGACGGGATTTCTCAGCGTAGTCCTGGCTGTCCTGGAACTCACTCTGTGGACCAGGCTGGCCTTGAACTCAGAGATCCACCTGCAAGCATGTGCCACTACCTCCCATGTTATCTTCAGCGTGTTTCCTTAGGCTGATCAACCACTTGATACCGCCGAAGCATTCTTTCAGGTACAGACCACAGTTGTGCTTCTCTCCTGTTGTGTGCAGTGAATCTCTTCACGGTGTCAGCAGAATGGTAGCTTACTCAAAGATGACTATCATGAAAGCCAGGTGTGGTGGTGCACGCCTTTTCTCTGAGTTCGAGGCCAGCCTGGTCTGCAGAGAGAGTTCCAGGACAGCCAGGCTACACAGAGAAACCTTGTCCTGAAAGAAATCCAAAAATAAATAAATAAATAGGCTATGGTGATGGTGTATATTGTCGACTTTCTCGTTGCCAGTAAGTCCTGTTCCATGATGATTTTTTTCATGACTCCTTAGTAATCCATCATATGCCTGTAACATAATTCACATCTGACTGATTTCAATTCTTACATCTTACTATGTAGCCCTAGCTGGCCTGGANCCTCACAATGTAGACCAGGTTGGCCTTGAACTCACAAAGATCCACTTGCCTCTGCCCTCCAAATGCTGGGATTAAAGGCTTGTGCCACCATGCCTGGCCAATTTTTTAGACTTTTAATACAATGTTTTTATAGGTAATGTTTTATTTTATTTTTGAATGATTAATTTTTATTTTATGTGCATTAGTGTTTTTGCCTGCATGTACATCTATGTGAGGATGTCAGATTCCCTGGAACTGGAGTTACAGACAGTTGTCCAATTCTGGACAAAATTGGGGGCTTCTCACTATCTTTGAATAAAGCAGAACTGAACTCAAAGATGTGAATAAATGTATGATGGAAAGTCTCTAAATGCCAAGTTAGGCTTGTTTGTTTTTGTGAGACAGAGTTTTCCTAAATATCCCAGGCTGGCTTCAGATTTACAGTCCCCCTGCCTCAGCCTTCTGAGTGCTAAAATTGTAGGTACATGTCATCATGCCCAGTTTATGTAAGGCTAATTTTATACAGTGTATTTTTTGGTGATGTTATGAACTAAGAATTGATGTTAAATCAAATCTTAAGATCCATGTATTTTTCAAAATGTTTCAGTATAAGGCTGAGGACGTAGCTCTGTTGGTAGAGAGCTTGCCTGGTACGCACAATGCCTGGGTTCAGTCCTCAGCACCACTTAAAACTGGGCATGGGGCCAGTGAGATGGCTCAGTGGGTAAGGATGCTTACCATCAAGACTGATGGCCTGAGTTTGACCTCCAGGTCCCACACGGTGGGAAGAAGGAATGATAGACTCCTGCAAATTGTCTTCAGACCTCCTCACACATGCTACAGCATGTGTCATGGGCATGTGTGTACACACACAAAATAAGTAAATAAATAAATGTGATAAAGCAAGCAAACAGACGAACCCCCACTGTATGTGGTGGTGTACACCTGTGGTCCCGACACGGGGGAAGCGGGGGGCAGAAGAACTGGAAGTCCAGGGTCAGTTTCATCCATTAGTGAGTATGAGGTTAGCCTGGGCTATACGAGACCTTGTCCAAAAAATAAATTTAGCATATTATTTGAACCGCAAATATTTTCACAGTATCTATATGGAGGTGACAACATTCTTATGNCCTTACGTGAGATGCAACTTTGATTTTTTTTAGAATTGTTTAGCAAAGCAATGCGTTTTATTTAGCAANGATTTAGTTACCCAGTGGTGTTAATTCTTGCTTTCATTCACTGAATTAATAAACCTCTTGACTGTTTGACCAGTTGAATTTCCCACATCCTATATTTGATCTTTTCCAGGAACCAATAAGAAAGCTTAGCAAAATGAGTTCCAAATGATTTATTTGTACAGAAAGAAAGAATTTCCTCTTAGTCGTACATCCGACACCCACATGATACCTCACCAGCGACGCGGGGAGGGGACATTTTGAGCAGAAATTCAATGCCCAATTAGTGTGTTTTAATTTAGTCAGTGGCTTTTCCATCTGGCCCTTACGTGTCTCCTGGAGGGTGGATCAGACCAGCATGAAGAGTTTCGTTAGGCTATGAGGGGGTGAGTGGGCACAAAGAACTTCTCAAAGGAGTGGGGTTTTACATATTCTCTGGGGTTCTCTGTTTCCTGGTTAGTTCCACTATGGAGAAGACAGAGAAGTCACATACCACTTCTTCTGATGTTGTACACCTACAAATGTACAAATAGTGTAAAACAAGGAAACTTCACAAAATACATGATAGAGCAAAGTGTCTTCTGCCCAGGCAAACTGGAAATGGATGTGCCTGTGGTACCCAGCAGACAGGTAGATGAGTGTATGGTACCCGGCAGATGGGCAGATGAGTGTATGGTACCCAGCAGATGGGTAGATGAGTGTATGGTACCTGGCAGGTGGGCAGATGAGTGTATGGTACCTGGCAGGTGGGGGTATACAGTCTCTTGTTCTAAGACACAAGTGCAGACTTGAACTGAAACAAAGCATCATGGGTAACTAATGAGCCTCCTAAAACGGTTTGGTTTTTGGAGACAGAAAAAATAGACATAGATACATACAGTGATTGTGTGTGTATGTGTGTATGTATCTGTATGTGTATCTCTGTGTGTGTATACATCTATGTATCTCTGTGTGTGTGTGTGTTTTCAACCTTTGAAACTGGCTGATGGTGGTTATATTCACTCATTAATATGAAAATTAATAACCAAACTTAAGTACCACAGAAAGCTCAGAGACAAAATCTCCCTGAAGGCTTTTATGCTTATTCTACCCAAATAAAATGGAGGGAATTCCAGATGTAAAGAATCCTGAACAAAAATTCTGTTTTCTCTGTCACGGAATGTTAGTCGTTATATCCAAGTATGTTCAATGTTATCAAATGACGTTTTTTGACCTTCTGTTGTTGTTTTGTTTTTCACATACTGGGGTGTGGGCTTAGCTATCAGACATTGTTTCTCCTTCTCTTTCCCTGTCTCTCTCTGTCCCTTAGAGACAAGGTCTTTCTATGGTAGCAAGTGTTACTATGTTTCCAGCTGTCCTATGGCCAGACTTCCTTCCCCANCTTCCCCCTCTGTAATAGCTTTGCCACACTGTTGAGTAAAACCCATACTTGCTTATCTCTTAATGTTTTCCCCATTCTGAATGCCATGGTTTGAATTGGAAACTTCCCCTGAAGGCCCGTGTGTTGGAGATTTGGTCCCGGGACTACGGTGCTGTTGAGAGATGGTGATCAAGGCAAATAATCAAAAGAACCCTTTCTTCCTTTGAAGTTGATTGGCCAGTGGAGTATTATTTTTTTTTTTGTCACAAAGTAGGGAAGCAGACTCAAACATTAGACCTGGACAACAAATTGGCATTCATTTTATAGACTTTATGTTTTCACGAGAGTACCACAGCCTCAAATGTGTATGGAATGTTAATTGTGCACAGTAAGGTCCATGTTTTCTCTTGACAATCCCTGATTTCAGGTAATTAAGAATTCATTATTTCTACGAGTAAAAGGCGATTGTGTACCTGTAAATGTTTGAACATCGACCTTTGCTAGCACACGATTCTGATTGTGTTTAATCGTAAAACCCAGATATAATTGAACAAGCCTTAGGCACAGAAGTTTATGATTCAAACCTTCAGCCCTTCCAGGAACCAAACCAGAAGTCTCTCCATGTGTCTGTAGACACTGCACTTCAGGATGTCTGTGAACATTTTACTGTGTCCCACTGTGCCCTCGAGTTTGTTTCCCAGCCATGGAAAATGCCCATGAGAAAAAGTTGTGCAATCTCTGTTAGTCACGTCTACTTCCTGTACTCCCACTTAATTTCCCTGGTAGCTGGCACTAACACTCAGGCTTTAAGTTGCTGAGGGTATTCGGGAAAACCCACATAAAGGCCTCAGATGAGGTTTGGCTGCCTATGAGTCTTGGTGACCTAACAGTGTTATAACCAGAGATTTCATCAAACGGAGCAGGAAGGAAACCCCCGACACTGCCAAACACCCACGGAACACTCTGGAATCCAAGGACCATCATTTGTTAAAAATGGATTCTCCACAGTTTTTAATTTGATGAAGCTGTTGGGGGAAAATTTGAACTTGAGTTTTAGGTGCAAAAAGATTACTGTAAATG
>LZPO01044195.1:500204-514692 GCA_001675575.1 Neotoma lepida
TACTTACGTGTCCATGAATTAGTTCATAAAGGAACCAGCCTTTGAAAGTTGTCTTAATAACTTTGTATCGAGTTAGAATCAAATTGTAGTTCAGCCAAGGCAAAGATCTACTAACTGTCCACTGAGATACCAGACCTGGAGTTAAACAGTCCCCTGCAGCGGATCTTTATAAGTGTTTCCTTTAGTAGGACTTTGAAAACTGAACTAACTACTTCCGGGGTCAAAGACACAGCTAAGAAAGCTATTCCTAAATGTGATGTTTTATATGTAAAACATAACTGCATTTTCTCCATTCTTCAAGGAAAAAGTAAGGCGACTTTAAGAATGGGTAAAAATAGAGATCCTTATGGTATTTGGATTGTTTCATCAAAATCAAATCTATGCTTGAAGAACCTCTTTAAAATTAAGGTAATATTTTCAAAAATAAGATTTACATAGCTGTTGCCTGAACTGAGCTTGAATTCTTTGGTTCTTTATAAATTCAAATCTAAACAAGGTGTCATGGTTTGTGCATGCAACCCCACCACTAAGGAGGCTGAGGCAGGAGGATTGTGAATTTGAAGACTTATTGGGTCTACAGTCTCAAAAGGCTGGAGATGAGGCTCCGTGGTAGAGCACACACCTAACATGCCCAAGGCTCTGGTTCAATCCCCAGCAAGGAAACGTGAAATCTAGAGGTGTTTTAAATTTGGAAAGGAATTCTCTATTTTGTTTACTTTGAGGAGATCTAGTGGTTAAAAGTCATTCCGGATGTTGTCAGCTGGAGGAGAAAGGTCAGGAAGGAATGATCTGCCCCCTTAAGAACCTAGGTGGGCTGATGGGGAGGAATTTGCTATGAAATTCCTGTAAATGTAGCTAAATCCCTTTCCCTGAAACAGTTGTCTCTCTGTGACCTCACTGGCCCTTAAGCCTCATAGCTAATTGGTGATCAAGGCCTTGAATGCAAGCCACTAAATGGCTTAATCTGTCCCTTCCTCCGCCTTCCATCTGCCCTAGAGCTGCTCCGTCTCTGCCTTTGGACTGGTCTTCATCTCAGACTTCCCGTTCTGTAATCCTGCTTTTACAACGCTGCCCACGGTGACTCTGAAAAACAATCCTTTACCGTGTCAATCTGCCTCTTCAAACCCTNCCAAAGTCACTTCTCACAGTGAGAGAAAGGCAAGATGAACCACAGGCACAAAATAAAACAAGGTCTAAATCAGAGCCCTGACTTCCTAGGTACTCTGGCCTCAGAGACAAGCCANGATGCCCAGGTCTGTCCTTTCCTTCAAAGTAGGCTCTTGGCCTGGCACGTTCTTCNCAGTCCACCTCCCCACACGGTACATTAGCCTTCTCTGGTGCTGTCTCCCTCCCCCGTGCCTTCTCTCTCAACTTCTGGTCCGCCCAAATCCCATGNATTGCAGGTATTTATCTAGGTCTCTTAGGGTTTTCCTGCCAGGGCCACACAGCAGATGCAAGAACTTGTAATGCCTTTATTTTTACCTAACTCTTTCTTGAGTTATTTCCTTGGGATAAATCAATCAAAGTAAAATGATTAGATCAAAGGAAATGATTAAATCTTTGGATACTAATTGCTAGTTTACCATCCAAATCAATTGCAATAATTTATACTTCCCTCCAAGGTTTGTGTTCATCTCCTCCACATTTTTCTGCCAGTGAGTGGCTTGTTTTGTTTTAAATATTTTTTTAACTTCATGAGGAGAGTGGGGGGCACACAGTCCTCTCATTAGTACTTCTGTGAATGATTAGTTTTCTANCAAACTATCTCTTCAGATTCCACTGTTTTCTGATCACAAGAATTTAATATTCAAAATCTCTTGCCTGGTAAGTTTTAATTGCATGAAGCANACGTGACTAAGAAGACTCACTAGACTGTAAACTCCAGAGTCTAAAGATCTGCTGTTTAAAAGGACAGTAGGCTAGGGAGATGGCCCAGTGGGTGAAGTGCTTGCTGTGCCAACACAAAGACCTGAGTTCAGATCCCCAGCACCAGGTAAAACCCGGCATGATGGCACATGTGTGCAATCCCAGTGCTGGGGGCATGAGACAGAAGGATATGCAGCAGGAAAGGGTGGGGAGGCCAATTGGCAAGCTCCAAATTAAATGAGAGACCTTGTCTCAAAAAATAAAATGGAAAACAGATGAAGACACCTGGCGTCAACTTCTAGCCTCCACACTTACACATATGGGCACACATGCACACACACACATCACATTTAGAAAAAAAAAAAAAGAAGACAACAACAGGATTACCAACAATTGAAACAGAACCTCGGTCTGGACCTTGGTGTGCTCATCTCCGGGGTGGGAGAGTGTAGAATTTTAGTAATAACCCAGGGGTCTGGGTTCCTTTAAGAGATAGCCAATACACCGTGTAAGCAAGTCACATGTGACAGTGATGATCAGTTAGAGCTATTACATCAGTCCCCTTTTTATCCAGAGAAGGTAGGAAGAAGCTTTAGGAGGCTGACGGATGGCTTTGCAGCCAAGAGCAGTGCTGTTTACTACGGCATCTCACCCAGTCCCGGCAAGATTAGGCACGGATAGAGGGGTGTGTGCAGGTTTATCTGCTCAGACAGAGCCATTTTCCACTGAAAGGAGACTCAGGAGCTGCAGGCAGGAAGGGGTTAAGCCAGGTGCAGAGTGAGCTGGAGGACTGGGGCCAGGGCTTGTTCAGAAATCTGGTATTTCAGGTTGGACTGGACTTTGAGAATGGCTGCTCCTTTGTTCAGGGGCAAAAGCACTTTAGATCTGGCTGCACTCTTGAAAGTGACTTGTGGAAAATGGATTGCCGGCTTTTCTAGCTTTGGAGAGAGAGGCTGGGCCTTCGAGCAGACACCAGCNTCTGGGTTCCCCAAGGCTACATTGTCATGTGTAATTTAGTCACCAAAGAGGTAACCAAAGTAGCCTCCACCAGTCGGGACCCACACTCCCTGAAGGCAGTGTGGAAATGCAGGGCACACTGTCTGCAGATCTTCAAGCGTTTGTCCGTCTATTTATTTTTGCAGTCATCCACTCCCTTTCCATTTCCTGTGAGGTTTATGCCAAAGCAAAAGTGATGTGGACGTTGCTGCATTCACTGTCAAATCTTTCCTCTCCAATTCGATGTTCTAAAATTCATTTCTTTCGATTTCCCCAGCATCAACACCCAACACCATGGTGTTGTAAATTCCTTCTTGTAGCAGCTTTTCTTCAAAAGTTGCTTCATGTTACTTGTGACTAATAGCCTAAATAAAAACAAACAACACATTANAAAAACCCAAACAGCACATGCTCCTCCTCTCCTGGGGCACACTGTGTTCCAGTCCAGACACAAAAGGGTGGGCGGCATAGTTCCTTCTCACCTCCACCCCTCTCTTCCCTCCAAATCAGAAACACAAGCCGCCTGATCCCACTCTTGCTCTATGGTGCATCAGAGCGGCTGGTGTGGACTGAATTGACTAGGACTTACCAGGAACTCAGACCTACCTTTCGTTCCCTTGTGCATTGTTCTGGAAATGTCCCTGAGTTGTCACTTGCTCTAGAGCCAGCTCCTGGGTGTAGGGGTGTGTCTCCTGCCTCTGCCAATTCCTCAACCAAGTCTCAGGAATAAGCTGACAGTAGACTAGCTTGTGGGAAATAACACATTTCATTAGGTGCTTAAATCTTGCAGAGTACACACATATACACACATGCACACACATGTGCACATACACGTAAACACACACACATATATACACATGCACACACATACATATATACACACATATAGACACACCACACACACATATGCACACACACATACACAAATATAAGGCTCAAAGCAGCTCAGCCTTCCCAGAACTAAGCAAAGGGACAGGGGCTTGGCTTCTGGGGGAAGGAAGTGGAACAGGCCAGGAAGGCTGTGGATGAGGTTCCCTTGGGGTNCGGTGAAGTCCCGGGGTGGCAGCCATCTGGGTCCTGTCTGTCTGGGTAGGTGTCACAGTCCTTCTCTTCTTCCCAGGAAGTTTTCTCCCTAGGTAGAGGACAGCGGATGGAATGGACTCACCCGTGTCCATGTCATTTTTCTCATATGGACAAGTGTAACATTTTTTACAAGAGGACAGCTGTCAGTCCCGTCCCTGCAGTGTCTCTGGAAAATGGACCGGAAGTGTGATAAAGAAACATGTTTTGGGGAGGGGTGTCTTGGAGGGAAGGATATTTTGAACTCCCTCAAGTTATGGAGCCTACTCACAAGTCAGGAGAGGAAGACAGAACTGACTGGGAAGGCAGGAAAGGGGAGCTTGATCAACAAGGAATGTAAGTTACACGAGGATTTGGGTTTCATAGAGAAGTCCAGAGACTTCGCTTACCCTTAGTGGGGCAGATTGCAGCTCACTGTCTGAGTCTGTTCTGTCCACTTGTGAGATGGCTGGGCCCCTCTCCATCATCTTTCTTNTTTAGGTAGTTGGATGACTTCATCACGAAAGTTTGAGGAAAATACCAGAGTGAAGATGACGCTTAAGTACAAACACACACCGCACCGCATACCTCCTGCTGTTCCCGTCCAAGCCGTGGGCACTGACCTGCTGACCTTCCTCCCTGCACCCTTCCTTGCTTCCTCCAGTTCGCTTTTCTCTATGGAGAACAAATGCTAAAGAGTGCTGGTCTGAGGGTTGTGCCATGTGGCTCAGTGGTACAGCATGGGGTAGCATGGGTTCCACCCCCAGCACACACACACACACACACACAGATCTGACCATGCTGCCTCTGCTTGTCATCTTCAGCCACTTCTCCCATGGTTCAAGTCCATGGTCCTCTGTGGCCTCAGTTTGCTGCTCTCACCTCTGGCAGCTTCCCTCACCATGCCTTAGTACTGTCATGCTGAGCTGTCAGCTGTGGAGCTGCAGTGTGGGTCTCCAAATCCAGATCTTGCCCTGGTCAACTACACTGGTTTCAAATGGGTCAGAACCCACAGGTTGAGAATCACTGCTTTATAGTCTATTGCAATCTGTCACTCTCATTGGTGAATGCGGACTGAGGCCCTAATATGTATTGTCAGCCACCCTAGCCAGACAATCAGAGACACACACGGTTTCTTGAGTGTGTTTGAAAGTTTGCCTCCAATATGGGCTTTCTTTCCATTGCCATGCTTTTTAATNTGGGCTTTCTTTCCATTGCTACGCTTTTTGAGTCNGCCTGTTATTTTTTTGTTAAATCTTTTTCCTAGGTGTTATGAATTATGCACTCNTGGGAANCCCCCAGCTGGCTGGGCCAGGGTATCCCACGCATGCATGGGACCATGCTGACCTGCTGCCACAGATGCGGTGGTGGGTGATGGCACACCATGCAGACATGGCATGGGCGGTGGTGGGTGGACATCCATAACCCAGAGGCTTCATCCAAGCAGAAATGGTTTATTATAATGAGGGATAAAGAGAAAGATAGGAAAAGACAGAAAGGAGAGGAAGGAAGAGAGAGGGGGTTCGGAGGTGCACACCTCATGAGAGTAAAAAGGGAGAGAGAGGGGAAGGGGCAGAGTTTTTCCCTAAAAAGAGTCTTTTATGTCAGGACTCATGGCAGCGCCAAGGGGCAGGAATCCAAGGGGGCAGATCAGAATATTAACACTGGGTACTTACTTAGTTTTTAGTTCATAAACTTTGTTATGTCCATTTTGACTATTGACATGTCATGTTGGCTTTCTTTCTTCCTCAACAGACTTCCCACTAGTGAGGTAGACAGACAGGCAGTTCTTGTGTAGGTGGGATATCATTAATTTCTTATTTTCCCTCTTTTAACTTTAAATTGCTCTTATTCTAGCAACTAGCTTCTTAAAACAAAACAAAACATTTTCTGTGTGTGCATGTCCACGTGTGTATGGAGGCCAGAGGTCAGCATGTCTCCACCCAGGAGCCATCCATTTGGCTACCACATCTTGCTTTATTCATGGGTGCTGGGGATTGAACTCAGGTCCCCAAGCTTACAAGGCAAGCACTCTTCCCCCGTGCCATGCTAGTTACCTTTTATCTTTAAACCATCACCGCCTTCTTTTTAATGCAACAATGTGCGTAGCCAGCTCAGAGTCCTAGATTTGACCCTAAGCAGTCCTCTGAACCCTAAATATGGCAAACAAACTTAAAGAAAAATTACTTAAAGCCATATGCTCTGGTCAGAACATTATCTTCCTTCCTTCCTCCCTTTCTCCCTTCCTTCCTTCTTCCCTCCCTTCTTTCCTTCCTTCTTCCCTTTCCTCTCTCCCTCCATCCTCTCTTTTTCTTTTTCTTTTCTTTTTTTTCAGTTGACAATTGAACCTAGGGCCTCACGCATGATAGACAAGTGTGCCGAAGTCTGGTCTATACTGTGACAGGTTATGACAAGGCTCCCTCCAGGGGTCTTCAAGAGAACTATGTGTTCTCACATGAAGCTGTTCTCTGCTCTTTCAGATGGATGAAGGGGTATTAGTTTCGGTCTCTTGAGTTTCGAGAACTCTTTCTCCGTTGAGTAGCATTTGGTATTTACTTCAACCCTAACAATGAGAAGGCAGTGTGATGGTAGGAAATGGCCATTAGTATAACCAGGGAAAATCATGCCTCTAGCTTCTTCTAGACTGCAAATTTACTGAGCGTACAGGATTCAGAGAACAAAAGAAGTACATTCCAATGATGTTTGCCGCTTAGCCACTTGTATGTTGTGTCCACCCTTATAAGGCCAAAGCTGAGTGCTCAGTACGTGTGGGGGCGGAGGTGGGGGTAAGGGGAGAGAAGGCAAGAGAAACAAACTTGGAGGTCAAGCAAGCTCAGATCCTTCTCCAGCTGGGTGTCTGGAGGACACAGAATGAATGATTNGTCAGGACGTCCCTGGTGCTGGCCAGAGGGGAGTTTGCCCCCGGCTGCTCCGGTGCATGGTCCTTGTTAAGTCTTGCTCCCACTGCCCCAAAGCAAACGCGGGTCTCTGCGTCTGCTGTGCTGGTCAAGAGCAGCTCCTCCTCCCTTGGTGACTCACAGGTTGCCCGTAGCCATGACTGATACCCAAAGCAGGGCCTCAGCACCCTCTTCCCTTCCCTCAGGCGGCTCCGCTCTTCACCAGGCTTGTTACCTGGATGGGGTAGCAGAAAAGAGGCTCAGGGTTAAACACAGATAGTTCCACTGGGTTTTCTCAATTGCTACTAAAAAAAATAATAAAAAGAAAAAAGAAAAAAAGAAAAAAAAATCTCGGAAGACACGGTTAATCTTGGCTTCAGACTTCTAACAGCCTGACACAGTTGAATTTGTCTCTGTTTAAAATTCCATCAGACACTGTCACCCCTTGGTGTCCCAGGGATGGGGTGGGAGGTGGCTACCAACAGCCACATGCTCAGATCTCTTGACAAGATGTGAGGTGGTTCATAGAGCTATACTATTACTGTTTAGAGAGTAATGACGAGGAAAGGTAGACATAACCCCGCCCCCAAATAGTCTCTGTCTGAGGTTGTTTAGAACCGTGGACGTAGTTCAGAACCGGTAGTTCTGAGTACCAACTTTAAGCCCTGTGATGGAGCCTACAGCTTCTCCCTTGAAGAAGAAAGGCTGTGGTTTAACTTGAGGCCCAGGTTTTATTTGCTCCTCTTTCGTGCGAAAATGAAGCAAGAGGCCTGTATAGAAACTCCTTCCACAACAGGCTCCCGCTTTCCTCCTTCTGCCTGTGCCAAGCCTCCCCTTCTCACAGAGGACCTGACTCTAGATCACTCTAGAGACAGGGTAGAGTGCTGTTCCTGCCCCCAGTATGAGCGCCACCCCCTCAGTGGCTCTAGTTCAGGATTACCACTGGAGATTCACAGACCTGCAAAGCAGCAGGAATAAACACAGTTGCAAATACACCTCAGAGGAAGAAGAACTTGCTTACTGTAGGACTTGTCTGCATNTCTCAGCCCAGTGTTTTGTTTAGTTTTAGGACTAAAGCAAAACAAACACTGTTTCTGGTCTATAAATAAGCGGCCTCTGGTTCACTCTTCTCATCTAGTGCATTCAGGGAATAGTGCTCGCACTACGTGGCCCTGAGCACGTGTGGGCATCACCGACCCAGGAAGCTTTGTTGAAAGGCAGGACTTGGACTTTGCTTTCAGATGCAGAGAGGGCAGCTGGATGGTGACACACTGCCCAGATATGAGTCATTTGTTCTGGGCCTTGAGGAAGAATTTAAAAAGTCACAGCAGAGTCAGGAAGAATGACAAGCTGATAGGATAACTAGAACAGAGCAGGGTGTGAGTTTGACAGAATGTGGGGTCACAGCCGAGGCCAGCCAGGCTGCCGACGGGCCATTGTTCTGAAAAACAACTGCAACATTAGACGGGCTAGACAGCCAAGGAGGGACTTGCCAAGGAGCTGGGCTTGGGTCAAGTGCCCGCCTTAGTTTCCACTGAGGACACTGCCATCTTCCGTATGACTCCCTGCACAACTCCGGAGTAAGGGGACTGCTAATGGTTTCACGACCACGTGGGCGGAAGTTTCCCTGTTTTCTCCTGGAATTGCTTTGTTTTCNGGAAAGATGTTGGCTGTATTTTGAGAGACGATTTGGAAGTTGGATTGGGGAAATAAAGTCCTTCCTTTAGGGCAGGATCCCAGACATCTTACCAGAGTGCTGTGAGTGGCCCCTGAGTTATCTANAGGAGTGTTTAGTTTGGGGAAACACCTGGAAAAGAGAAAAGTCTGACACAAGAGCAGGCAGGGGGCAGGAGCTTGTCTGTTTCTCCACTGACAGTGACTCGGGTGTGGGGGAAGAAGGCTGAGTTAACATTTGAGGCCAGGACTAGGGAAGGCAGAGCGAGAGGAAGCTTTAGTGGACAAGGTGGCAGTTAGAAGGGGGTGGCAGTGCAGCTTCTTGGAGTCACTGTGCCTAAGNGGCCGGCACACATGGCTCAGTTACCCCCAGAGCTCAGAAGCCACCTTTCTGTGTGTCTGTTTGGCATGCTGGGATGGATTCTGGTTAGATCCTCGTACATGGGGAAATTGAGAAGAAGTGAGCGGGTGAACACGTGTTGGGAGAACAGGGAGGAATTGACTGGGGATAAGCAGAAGGGAACCACAGGAAGAAGTCGAGGGCACAATTCTCCCTCGGAAGTCTGTCCCNGGTCATTATAGCCTCACCTCTTCCTTCTGGGAGGCTGAGTTTGACAAGGGTAGANGTTTCCTGAATCTCTACGAAGACCGACCTTGTGCACTCACACAGATGTACAGGTGAGAGAAAGTGCTGTGGACTTCACACTCATGGATGTGGGGGGGGGCAGTCATGGGAGAGAGAGGCACTGGTTAGGTAAGGAAGCAAAGCTAGCAGATTCTACACACCGACCACACTTTGGGAGAGAGGGAGTGAGGCACACGGTGCTAATGTGCCCCAGTATGAGCACTTAAGAAGGACCCCCTGAGCCCAGACATAAGGGACAAATATAGGGGTGTTGTGACTAGGGTGCAGCAGAGAGCAGACTGTCCCTGGACAGAGCAAAAGGGGCTGAGTTCCCAGGCTGGGTCTTTAAACCGCAAAGGTGGAGTGGTTGGGGGTGGGGGCGGGCGTCTGTAGACAACCAGGCAGTGCTGATGTGTGGACATTGCAACTTGGCCTGTTTTGCATGTTTGAAAGCATCCAGAAGAGAAAACCATGGCGTGGGCTGGGGTCCTGGCAAAGATGAAGAGGAGCAGATGGATTCCAGGCCCAGGTGGGAGGTAAGGCTAGCACAGAAGATGGGAGAGAGAACATAAGGATTTAGGGGGTTGGGAAAGGTCAGGTTTTTTTCTTCATGTGCTGAATCCTTGCATTGGCAAAGGAAAGAGCCGTGGTGAGAACAAGCCAGAAAAAAGAGACAGGAGGGAATCTGTGGGCCTGGACTCTTGAGTGCCTTGGGCTGGGCCTTAGCAGTTTACCGCTTGCCCCCCATACATGAGGCTGGGTTCCAGTCCCCAGTGCTGCAGTAACACACTAATTAAAATAAAAACCACTGGTCTTCTGAAGAGATAAGGTGAGGAGAAAGGGCTCCGGCAGATGAATTTACACTTGGGAAGTTGCTGAGGTATGAAGTTGCTGTCCCCCAAGGAAGGCACAGATGCTTGTTGGGGAGTGACAGTCTCCACTCTGTCCATACTTCTTTGGCAAAGTTTGAACTGTGCAGAGAAACTGCAGACCTCTGCAGAGAGGAATGACGGCAGAGCTGTCCTTTGCACACTCCTAACACACACAGTAGATGTTGGGAGAGCCCTCTCCATCAGCTGCGCCCTGCCTAGAAAAGATCAGTTCTAAGGAAAAAGGGGTGGGGTTGGCTTCTGCACAGGCAGGCAGGGTCCAGGTGTCTCTCAGCTGGGAGACTCCGTGGGTGGCTGTGCACTTCCCCATAGCCTTCTGTATCTGCAGGCCCCTGACCCTTAGTAAACATCCGAGCATCTTGCCGCTCTCNGAGCCTCATGCTCTGTGTATGACCCCTGGGCTTAGCGGATGTGCAGTGGACTCTGTGTGGACTTTCCTTGTCATCAGTTTATTGTAGAGACAAAAACTATTGATCAGAAAGAGGAGAGTAGCGTAAGGTTCTTCCGGAGTGAGGCTGCAGCCCTTGAAGGAACAGGCTTGTCACAGGCTCTAGAAGAAGAGGGGAAAGCTCGGAGACAGTCCACGGAGGGCTGGAGCTGCTGCTAGAACATGAGAGTACGAAGCTCACTTGAGTACGTATCACACATGAATTAGTTGTATATGTGCAAGCATTGCCTCTTCTCATAGCGTCTTGCAAAGTCCCTGTCCCAAGTTTGTAGTCAGGAACTGAAGAGGGTCGGGGTGGAGCGCGGCTGGAGAGCCCTCAGCAGTGAAGAGCACTTGTTGCTCTTACAGAGGATCAGGGTTCAGTTCCCAGCCCCCACTTGGTAGCTGGCTCAAACCATTCTTAACTCCAGTTCCAGGGGATCCCATATACCTACTTCTGACCTCCAAGGGCATGCAGGCAAAAACACTCAAACACATGATAAAATAAATAGATTATCAATACATAAAAATAAGAAATGGAATCAGGGAGTTTAAACTCCAAGCGTCAGATAAGACATTACAAGCACCCATGAGTAACTCACTCTTCCTCAACTCATAAAGCAGTTTGCTTTACTCTAGGGAACAGCAGTGACCACAGGGTGAGAGGGAGAATCCATCTGCTCAGAGATGTGAAACCTCAGAATTTCAAATGTCCAGGTAATTCCCATTTCACATTAGGATGATGTAAACTCAGCCATAGGAGTAACAACCATCTTTAAAAAAAATGCAGCTTATCTTTTTCTTTCATAAGAAATCTATCATATTTACCAGAACAGAGTGTGTTTCTTTACTGATCTAATTCAGAAAAATAGAGTTAAAAAAAAAAATCTACAGCAACAAAGGCCAGTTCTCCCCTTCCGCCCCCCAAACTGGAGCAGAATTTCAAGTATNTATTTATGCTTAGCCGCTTTGTTGCTTATTTAACACATCGGACGCTCACTGCAGAATCTCTGATGGAACCTGTGAACTTGCCATGTCTTCTCTTCTTTCCCCAGTTGACGGAATACAGCTTTGCACAGTCACACTTGGTCACACTTGGGTACGCAGTCTCTGAAGCTCAGAGGCAGAAATGCGGTGTGTTGCTGTATGGAATTGCAGATGGAGAGTGTCTGACTGGCTGAGCAGTGGAGGTACACGCAGCTGGAATAATTCTCAGTTAGACCCTTGGCAAACCTTCAGTGTAGAAGGGAAAAGTGGAGGAGACTCAAAGATTGTACCAAGTCCTGTTCACCCCATCCCTTAGGCTGGCCAGTGAGCAGCNGTTCTGTGCTATATCCTCAGAGGAGACTAGGATTAAATGAGCTAGTCCACCTACTTGAAGGGCACAGGCCCAGTTCACAAAAGGTGTCCAATGGATATCATTACTTATAAAAATTGTTATGGATTGGGGAGACGTCTGTTGGTAAGCGCTTGTGCATANGCATAGAGACCTGAATGTGAACTGCCAGACCCATACAAAAAAAAATCCAGGCATAGTGGTGCAAGCCTGTGATGCCAGCCCTCGGGAAGCAAAGACCAGAAGATTCCTAGAGCTTGCTCACCAGTCTCACTGAATTAGTGAGCTCCAGCTTCAGTGAGAGGCCCTGTCTCAAAAACTAAAGTGAAGAGTCACTGAGGAGGACACCAGACGTCACCCTCTGGCCTCCGCGCGCGCGCGCGCGCGCGCGCACACACACACACACACACACACACACACACACACACACAGGTGTGTGGGGGGGAGTCATTTTTTAGAATGATTATCCTTGGGGTCAATCAGAACTATCACTAGTTAGGGTCACTAAGCAACTGTCCCCTATGAAGTACTCAAGATTCTGCCATGTCACTGGAAGAGCTTGGATAAAGTCTTACACGGTGTTCTCTCGCTTCATTGTTACAGACCAGAATTCTATCTTGACTCACATGGCCTCCTAGAGCTAGACTGAGATAGGCAAGTCTGACATTCTACAAGTCACATAAAAAGTATTTTCACCTCCTCCAGCTTTGAAACTGACTTCTACATCACAAAGTTTTTGATCACTCCCAACCCCCTTGGAGAACCAGATAAGTTTTGCAGCTGAGGTAGCCTCAACCTTCAAGGCTGGTTTCTCTCCGTGCTCCCTGGAGGACTAGGTTTGGAACTTTCCCTGAATGTATATCTTCTGAGGGCTGAATTAGACCTTAGGCGTTTCCTGTCCCACACAGGGAACCATACGCTTTCTGAATTATCTCATAGGACATTTCTCATCTGTGAATCTTTGGAGCCTGAGGTTCATGTTTTTCCCTTCGCCCTCCTCTGATTCTCAGTCTCCAAGGGCCATGTGTGTATTCCATTATAACCCCATTGCTTCCCTCGCTCAACGATAAATATGTGGGTTACAGTGTGTACATTCATCCAGAACGGCAAAGGTTACCACTGCGGATTTATTGCTTGTTACATCATTTTACTGTGGGGCTGATTCATGAGATCAGTTTATTTAATAATTAAATAATATTAAGTAAGGCGACTGTACCAGCTTACACCAGCCCTGACTTGGCTCACTCCACTGCCCCCTCCCTCTTGCAATCAGTGTCTGATAAGAGGGATGGGTACCCACAGGCGCAGCCTGGGCCAGGATGTGGCGTGGACCTTTCACAGGGCCACCATCTCAGTAGCGCCGCATCTCACAGGACATTCTGTCCTGAGAATTCCCAGCCTAACACGGGGACAGATCTTCTTTCCTTGGTCACCACCATCTTCTCTGCTGTTTCCTTGGTTACATCATTGTTTATGTTCAGAGGGTCTCATTTTGTTTTTCCTTGGTGGTGTCACACGGGTCATCATACACACTCCTGTCCACTTGCGACTGTGTCACCCGTCTCAGCCACACCTCTCAGGAAACACTGTCATAGACACACCCAGAGGTGTTGTCTCCTAGGTGATCCCAAATGCAGTCCAGTGGGTGAACCATCACTCTCCTGATGAGCTAACTCCCTTCCACTACCCCATCTTTTAAAGGAGTCACTGCCTCCCAACAGCACTACAGGGAGGGACCAAGCCTTTGAGGGACATTTCAGACTCAGCCTTCAGTGGCCTGAGGATATGTATACCTCTGGGGAGTGGCCACTATCCACATATACCCTTCTGCACTGCTAATCTGCATATGAACACCCAGTTTCTATGTGGTGCTATGCTTGTGAAGGTTCTGATGCTTGTGAAGCATGCCTGTTACCAAGGGAGCCGTCCCCTCAGCCCCCAGGAGCCGACTCTGCATCTCAGAGTTGAGATGACTCTGTGACTAAGAGCACTGGTTTTAAAAGCTTGAGGACCTGAGTCAAATCCCAAAGAACCCAGATAAAAAGCCAGGCAAGGTCACCGGGGCTCCCATTAACTGCAGTGCTGTAGGGAAGGATCATGGGGCTGCCAGGCTAGCTCCGGTTTCAGGGAGAGAATGTGATGCAGGGGAGTGATGTGGAGAGCCATAGAGCAGGGCACCTGAAGTCATCCTGTGGTATNCAATATGCTTGAACACACACATGCTCATATACCACATACACTTATGTCANGTACATGGATATACACACAATGAGTACACAAAATAAGACCAATCACCCAGGCCCGTTTCCTCTCCTCTTTAGGGGAGTCAGGCCATTCATTTGTTATATAATCAGCTTCACTCATTTTAGTTCGTGTTGCATGTTGGGTTCCTTCTATATCTAGGTTGACTTTAAATATTTCTTAAATATTTCCTTTCGTTGAGGGAAGCAATGTGTGAAACAGCATCTTGATTCTCAAGTGAGAGTCNTACCGAAAGGTCTAGGAGAACGGCCACTCCCCTTGCTGGAGTTTGAGTCTGAACTGTCCCTCAAAGGCCCAGGTATTTAAAGCTCGGTCCCTAGCCTGCGGTGCCATCAGGAGGTGGTGACTGCTTGAAGAGGTGAGGCCTCTTTTTCTCTCCTGCATTCTTCCACCCACTCACGTATTCCTTGTGGTACCCAACCTCATCTGTGTGGTCCCCAACCTCATCTGTGTGGT
>LZPO01044195.1:514762-525391 GCA_001675575.1 Neotoma lepida
CCTCATCTGTGTGGTCCCCAACCTCATCTGTGTGGTACCCAACCTCATTTGTGTGGTACCCACCCTCATCTGTGTATGCCTGCACTGCCAGTGTTAAAGACACAACCGGGGGCCTCATTCAAGTGCTTCGCCAGTGAGCCCAANCCCCAGCTCTGGCTTATCTTTCTTACAATTCACTCTTACAAATTAGCAGATCCATGGACACAATGCCGCTCTTTCACAGATGCCTTTTTGGAGGCATCTAAACCTAGAATTCAGCATTTGTGCATAATTATTTCTTTTTATTTTGAAGAAAAAAATCCAAATGCAATAAAAGACGTGGCTCTGTTAATAATAGTTTTAAAAAATGGCTGGGGAGGCACACCGCCTCTGAGCTCTACCCTCAGCTCCAGACATGTGTCTCTTCAGTACACCATCAGATGTGTTCTGCTGGAGCTCAACCCTAAACAAGGTCCGTGACCTTCCTGACTTCCGGAAGCTCCCTCCAGCTCAGCTCCTCAGACAAGTATTCTAATTTCCACCTTCCAGAGACAAGTCTTGCCTTCCCAGGAATGTCATATAAATGTGATCTTTTGTGTAAAGCCTCACATTCAGCATAATGTTTCTGTAGTGTATCCACACCATGGATCATATCAACTCATTCCTCTTGTTGGTGAGTAGATTCCACTATATACATATACATAAATATGTATATATATATATTAATTACATTGTATGTATACATCCTATCAATCAGTCTCTGAAACACAGTCATGAATAGTGACGATGTTTACTTGTGTGCAGCGGCCCTGGTTTTTTAACCTCATGCCTCAGATCCCTCTGGTGACTGTGTTTTTTTAACCTCATGCCTCAGATCCTTCTGGTGACTGTGACTTGACTATGGGTAGACAGGTAGCTGTCCCCTCAAGCAGTTCTTCTAACCAATCTTACCTTCACTGGTCACCTACTGAACAGATGTGAAGTGTCCATCACTCTGGTGAGTTTTGAGAAAACAGGCTTGGAAGGGGACAGAGTCCTGTTTAGGCTTTCAAGGTCCATCAAGGGGCCCAGTGGCACACCTGTGATCTCAACAATGGGAGGCACAAGCAGGAAGATCAAGAGTCCAATGCCAGCCTTGGCTACATGAAACCCTGCCTAAAATAAAATAGGGGCTGAGGATGTACCACGCTTAATTGGTAGAGTGCTCACCTAGCATATACCAAGTCTTAAGTTCAATTCCCAGCATAAACTCACACAAATGGGGCTTGTGGCAGATGCCTGCAATTCTAGTACTCAGGAGCTAATGGATGGAAGATTAGGAATTCAAGGCCATCCTCAGCTATATAGCAAGTCTGAAGCCAGAGTGGGCTACTGGAGACACTATCTCAAAAAATAATAATAAACTAAAACCAAACAAAAGCCCTAATAAACTAAAACCAAACAGAGTCCCTAATAAACTAAAACCAAACAGAGGCCCTGGGCGCTGAAATCCTTTGCTTACAGATTTCCGCCGTCATCTNGTCTGTTNCACCCTATGGATACAGTGATGGTTGAGACCCACGGCTCTGTTGGAAGGGCCCTGAGGTGGCTTTTGCAGTTGTGTGTGGGCTTAGGGCTGGGGAGAACACAAAGGGCAGGAAGGAGCCAGCTGTTTCCCATCAGTTTGCTGACAACTCTCACCTCTGGAGGCAGCTGCTGAGGCCCGGGGGTGGGAGCAGAGGTAGGCGGACAGCCTGCAGCTGCCACCTCATTTCCTTTCCGATTTCAAGGATAGAGGGTGCCACATGCCCCCAGCATCCTTGTGAAGCCACAGCTGCCTTCACCTCTTACATGTGCCCAGAGACTGAGGTGTGCCTGGCATACTATGATTCCATGGAAAAGACTGTGTGCCTGCATGGAGCCCGGGACCTCACATATGCTAGGCAAGTGTTCTCCCGCTGAGCTACCCACACACCCTCAGTTCTCCTTCCCTCTCTCCTCTCTCCTCCCTCCCTCTCCCTCCCTCCCTCTCTCTCCTCTCTCTCTTTCTCTCTTTTTCTTTTTTTGAGACAGAGTTTCACTATGAAGGGCTTCACCTAGCTTGCTCTGTAGCCCAGGCTGGCCTCGAACTTGAAGAGATCCGCCTATCTCAGCCTCCCAAGTGCTGGGATTAAAGGTGTGCGCCACCATGCCCAGCCCCAACCTGCTTTTCAGTCATATTAAAGAACCTATAGGAAAGTGTCTGGTAGTTCAGTAATCTTTAAACCTGTAAATTCCTTTCAGAGGGGAGAAAAAGAAAAGAAAGAAAAACAAAAGCTGGAATGGAGATGANTTTGTTCCAAGATGCTTCAAACAAACATAGCGTCGTGTGGAATCTGGTTTTGAATGAATTAGAGTACAGTAAACCTCAAAATATCCCAGGCACTGCCTGCTGTGGCTCACCAAACAGGAAAATGACTTCAGCGCTCTGCTCTTTTCCTCTGGAGTCACACCAGGCAGCTCTTTGTACTCTCTTGAAAACATCTTAATTCTTCCCCAAGCACCATGTTTCTTGGAATTATTCACCGGAAATTAATAGTACTCTGAATCTTAAAGTCATTCAAACCACAAGCGACTTTGCAACAGCTCCTAGCAGTTGTATAAAAAGCGCCCAGCAGTTTACGATAGCATTAGTCATCACTGCACACAGCTCTCCCCCCACCTCACCCCAAAGATGTGTATTTCCCCCGTGTTAGCTAGCTTGTGTTGGTACTGACAAGCAAGATAAGCAAGAGAAACACACCGGGCAGTGTCAAGGGCTGGGGTGGAAACTAGATAAGGACAGGAACTTCAAGGTGTGGGGGTAGAAGCAGCAGGAGATGAAACCTAGCAGAGGAGGTGGTCAAGGAGAGTGTCACTGAGAATGTGATTTTGGAGTCGAGACTTTAGTAATCATCAGAACAGCCAGGGAAGAGCAAGTGTGATATGTAAAGGGCGAGAGGTACTATGTGCTGGGGCTCCCCCCCCATAGTGTGGGGAGGGAGAGCAGGTGAGGATAAGAGCAAGGCGTCTGTGCTATAGCGTGGAAGGCAGACTTGTTGGAGAGAGAGAGAGGCTCACTGGGACGGAGCTGTAGCAGAGGCTCTGCATGGGATCCTGGTGCTCACAAACAGTTCGGCTCTATCCAGGCAAGCGGGGAGAAGGATGCTGCACAGTGGAGGAGTCAGTGGGTCATGTTGTTTTTAGAGGGCAGTATGTCCTGCTCCAGGGCTGGCTTCCTGTGCCCTTCTGAGCAGCTCCTGGGAAAGATAAGAGCTCAGTGGNCCATGGCTGATGAGATTTAGACCCCACTTCCAGGTTCCTTCTGCTGCTCTTGACCTTGTGGCACCCTGGAGCTGGCTGCTTGACCTTCCTGGTTGCTTAGTTTCCTCATGGAGAGGATAATTGATCATTACATGACGGAGCTGTGTGGTCAGTTAATAACGTGGTAACAGCCCCGTGGTCATCAAGGGTTCTGAGTGTCTTTGAAAGAGTCACGACACAAACTGAAGCAGTGACCTTAGAGTCACTATTATAAGAAACACATGGAGTGTTGGTACCAAAAACAGTTCAGGGACAGGAAAACTGTGGGCGACAGGGAGGAGACGGGTACAGAGCTGGAACAGGATGAGTGTCAAGGAGAATGACTTTTATAGTCAGGATGTTTTGAGGTATATGAGCGAGGACTTGGGAAGGGGTGGCGTGTTAGCAGGGTGAGGCCAAGAGCCAGCGTTAGAACAGATCAGTGANGGAGCCCCGTGGACTCACTGTGCCTGTTCACTGCCCACCTCATTAACACTCAGCCTGCACAGCCCACTCATGTGTGCTTCATATATTTTACACTTGGGATTTGTTTTCCCCAGTTCTGGGTTTTGAACCCATAGTGTTGAACACTCCAGGCAAGCAGTCTACTAGCCGGCTATATCCTTGGGCCAGATTTGTGTTTCTAAGTACCNCGCTCAAAAGTGGCACACAACTGTGTGTTTCTTAGGNTGCTGAGGCAGGCGAGTCACAAGTTTAGGGCCTGCCTGGGCTGGATAGTGAGTTCAAGTCCAGGTTGGATGATTTATCAAGTAAATGAAACAAAAATTAAGGAGGCTAGGTATAGAGTGTGTGCCTAACATGGAGGAGGCCCTGGGTTTCTCTAGTACTGGAAACAAAAAGATAATTATTTACTTAGAAAAAATAATTTTTTAAAAATTGGATCTAGACCCATGAATAGTGGTGAATGCAGAGACGCATGGCCGCCTAAGATGCAAAGAGTAAGTGACAGTTGAGGGCTCGGGCCCAAGTGACATATTTATGTTAGTCCCTCTAAGTTCCAGGGACAAATGTGGAAGACGGGTGGGAAATATGTAAGAGCCAGAGATACGAGCAGAGCTGTGAGTGTAGATAATCCCTAGGCTTGACCCGGGCATTGCACGTGTGAATTCACACGGTGGTTACCTGCCCTGGGCCTGCAGAAGCCTGACCCTGTCAACAGTCAGTCAGGGAACAGGAGGAACTCATCAGACACCATCACTTATGGCTGAACTATTGATGATTGGTAGAGTCTGCGAGAGGGGGAGTCACTGTCTTTAGTTGTCTCTCCGCTTCTGAGTCCACCAGGGTCTAACAGATAACTCCAACGCCCCTGGTTCCGCAGCAGCCCTGGTTAAACTCACTGGGTCATAAAACAAAACGAATAGACATGAATGTGAGAGAAGAGGTTTGTAGGGGAGACGGGCGGTAGCAGGTAGGGGAAGGAAGGGGTGAGAGTGGTCAGTATACATGTGTGATATTGTCAAAGAACAAACTTAATTACTACAAAAAACCCCAAAAAACAAAAAAACTTACTTTTTAAAACTAAAAAGGGTCAGAGATGCAGTTCAGTGGTAGAGCATCTAACTAGCATGTGTAAGGTCCCAGGTCCAATTCCCAGCAAAATACACACACACACACACACACACACACACACTGGCGTTACTAAGAATGACCTCTGACATATATTTCATGTCCACTTGTAGGTATATTGAAGCATATGATATTTTCTTCATTACTCACTAATTACTAATAACACCGTAACTGTCATATCAAGTGGCATCTCTTTGGACAAGTAACATAGTGAATCGTGGTGGGGTTTTCTGGAAGACACTGGATTGGTTGGAATGACTGTATGTCCTTGACCATGGGGAGGGCACTAGAGGTCATCTGTCAGTTGGGGTCAGGACATCTGTGGCTCTGGCAGAGTCCAGTAACTGCTGTATTCACTCAGCAGCTGTTTTCTGAAGCCAGGAACAAGGAACACTGCAGAGCATAAGGCAGAGATGAGAACCAGGGTCGAGGGGATGTAACAGCTAGGAATGTTGGGAGCTGAGGCAGGAGAAATTCAAGTTTGAGGCCATCCTGGGCTACACAGAGTGTTTCTCAAAATTACACACACACACACACACACACACACACACACACACACACACGAGAGAGAGAGAGACAGAGACAGAGACAGAGAGACAGAGAAAGAGACAGATAGAGTTCAAATGACAGACTGACCCCAGCCCTGGGTTTCATACCCAGCCACATATACCAAATACAGTGATGCCTGCCTGTGATCCCAGCACTCAGGAAGTAGAGGCAGGAGAATAGAAGTTCAAAGCATCTTCATCTACATCAGTTACTTACCTCAAATAAATTTAAAAATAAAGTGAGCCAGGCAAGGGTGATATTTTATTATGTATGTATGTATTTATTTTCTCATTTATATTTTGCATGTGTCTTGGAGTGGTGTGTACGTGTATGTGGGGGGGTTCAAAATTGATCTGTGTGTGTGTGTGTAGACTCAAAATTGATCTTGACTGATACCCACTTTATTTACTCAGGGGTCTCTTGCTGAGCGGAGCTGACTAGTCTAGATAGGCAGCTTGTCCCGTGGCTCCCGTCTCTGCCTCCTGAGTATTGCAATGAAAGGTGCCTGCCACACATGACCAGTGAAAATGAGCTCCAGACCTCATACTGGCAAAGCAAGGGCTTTGCACATGAGCCACCTCCCCAGCCCCCCAAGGCTGACATTTTAAGAGAAAAAAAAATGAACACACAAAAAATGAACACAACTTGAGGACCATTATCTCCAAGAAACGGTGTGAGCACCAGGGGTTCTGAAGGGGAGGAAGAGAAACAGGCTGTTCGGGTTGAGTCCACGGTAGACTGGAAGATGGAGCTTGTGGATGACCGTGTTAGAGCCGCCACCTCAGCGTGGGGAGTTGTTATCACCAGCATGGCAGAGACCAGCTGCCCGCTGTCATCTGGGACCTTGACCTCTAGGTGTGTGCTTGCTCAGTGGAAGCCTGGAGCTGCCCAGAGCCTCACCCCCTGGAGTGTGACCTGCTCTCTAGCTGCTGCTGTTTGGATTTATGTCCCCTGGTGTCCATGTCAGCGTGGCAGCGGACATTAGCGCTGCTCCACTGGAGAATAAAGGTCATGTATGTACGTGCTCACTTCCAAATGAGCTATAATTATATTCCATCTCTAGGACTCTGTGACTCACCTCAGCCCTTATTTACTCCACCCAGTGAGCTATGTGCCTCTTGCGTTCAAATGTGAAGTCACCTCATCCGCTTCACTTTTTAAGCCTTGGCATGGCTTTAAAGATGATTTCTGTCTTGAAAAGGGTCCAAAAATTTTGGAGACCAAACTCTCAGATGATCCTTCAAAATGCATAGGGAGGCACACCCCTTCCCAAATGTCAATTAATGTTTGTCACTGGGCTACGGTGATCAGTCCCTCCAGGTCAGTACTAGAGGTGAGCAGAGGGCCAGAGGGTCCACAGGCCACTGGTGAGGCAATTCAACACACTGAAGTCAAACAGATGTCAAGAAACAGAGCAGAGATTTTGGCTGCTTCATCATTTTATTTCATTGGTGTGCGAGGGATTGAACCTGGGGCCGTTTGAATGCTAGGTAGGCACTGGGAGTTTGGTTTCGTAACCTAAGTTGAGTTAAACTCCGGGCTAGAGGGGAGAAGTAAACAAATATGAGGACAGCACCCTGCTGTCCAGCGCTGAGCAGCTGCTCACAGGAAAGGGCTGTAAATCTGAGGAGAGCGGGCACTTGTCCTGCAGTCAACACATGTAACCTTTTCCACGAGGGAGCGGGCTGCAGTTAAGAAGGCTGGAAAAGAAGGACTCCCTTAAAATTCCTTGTTGTAAACACTCAGCAAGTACTTGTGGAGCCTTTGCTGTGGTCTGGAGATGGCTAGAAGATGCCGTCTGTTCTTCGAGGTTCGCATGGACCGGCTTCTAAGGTCACCGGGAGCATTGGCAGTCATCTAGGGATGAGGGCTGCAACCTCACAGAAGCCGTCTTTCCAACAGGCACCCTTGTTGACAATGTTGAGTGTGTTTTCCCCTTGGAATATTGTGATTTCTCTTGAGCATCAACTGCTAGAGATATAAAATAATGGTTCTCATTAGCTTTTAGAGTCTCATGGCCCCAAGGCTAAAGAGATGGGTCAGTGGTTAAGAGCTGTGGTTGCTCTTGCTGAGGTCCTGGGTTCAGTTCCCAGCACCCACATGGTGGCTCACAACTATCCTTAACTCCAGTTCTGGGGGAGCTGATGTCCTTTTCTGACTTCTGACCACGCACGCTTGTGGTGCACTGACATACAGGCAGGCAAAACAATCATAAAATAAAATAAATCTAAAAAAAATAAGAGGTTGCATGGTTCCCATACCAAGTCACATGACTTGCTAGATCCCTGACCATGACAATTCTGTGATGNAGTCTTAGCATCCCCATTAAAAAAAATTTAGAACATTTATTTTTATTTATTTAATTTTTAAAAACATCTTATGTAAAGCAATACAGTTCACATATTAAATAACATCACAATGGAATGATTTGATATAAATTTAAACAGAAAGAAAAAAAAGGAACTATTTCAGATTATAAAACTTGGTGGGAGTAGAGATTAAATGCAGCCAAATGGAAATCAGTTTGAAGGTTCCTCAAGAAAATGAAAAGTAGACCAGCCACATGACCCAGCTCTGCTATTCCTGGATGTATACTTAAAGTGTTGGGACTGCCCTGGAGAGATGTTTGCACACCTGTGTTTATTGCTGCTTTGTTTATGATAGCAAGGAAGCAGCCTGGATGTCCATCAGCAGATGGCTGGCTAAAGCAAATGGGATGCATACACAAAACAGACTATTATTCAGAAAAAAGAAATAGGAAATTTGCAAGAAAATGGACAGACCTTGGAAGTATAATATCAAGCAAGGCGACACAAACTCAGAAAAAAGCTGAGCGTTTGGACTTATATGTGGGTTCTAGCCTGTAGAGTATACATGTATGTGTGTGTGTGTGTAAACAGGTATAGATGCACACACAGTCTGATGTACAGAGGAGACCAAGGGAGGGTGATATCAGGTGATGAGGAAAGTTTGAAATGCAGGGAAAAGGACACCTGAGTCAAGAAAGAGGACACGAAATTGAATTCCCCCCCTTGTTTCAGCTCTGTCACAGTCTTTCTTTTCTTTTCTTTTTGTAGTGGATATGTGAGTTCAGCTTTCTGGGTGTTGAAGTAGGAAGACCTACTTTTGCATTTCAGAAGAATCCGGTGTCACATTCTTTTGTGGCAGTGATCATGAAAATTGGGCTTTGGGTTTTCTTTTTAATTCCTTTGACCATCGGTGTACTGGGAAGCAAATGAGGAGTCACTGCATTGTATTTGTCACATTGTCACACTTAGAAAAGGCACCCGCATCTTACAGACAGACGAGGGAACTGGGGCTCGGAGAGGTTGGATGACTTCCTCTGTCCTCATTCTGATAAGTGATAAAACAGGGATTGAAACCAGAGGTTTTCTGGCTGGGAGTTCACCTCCCTCAGCGTTGTGCCAGGATGTCTTAGGGTCTATGGGAAATCCTACTTGTACCTTGACATTAAGGAAGGTAAAATCCTCCGGACCTGGGCCTGGAGAGATGGCTCAGCAGTTAAGTGCACTTGCTGTGTTTGCAGAAAACTCGGGTTTGGCTCCCAGCACTCACATGGCAGCTCACAACCACCCATGACTCCAGTTCCAGGGNACCTAAAGCGGCTTCTGACTTCCTTGGGCACATGGTACACAGTCATACATTCTCATTCAGGGTTTAATGTCCAACGACACTATCACAGGTAACACCCGTGGGAAAAGCTTAGGAAATTTTCACAGGAAATTGTAATTCACAACATTTACGTGGTCCAGTTAATGTTTACTTAAATGTCAGTTTTCCAAGTACTAATAAAAATTGTCTCCAAACTTCTCCTGAACTGTCTTTATACATTCATAAAAAAAGTTCTCAGCTCTTCAATATTGGTTTTATCTACGTCTGCTATCTTCAGGCTTCCAGTTCACTGCTGTGTTTTATCTGTGATNCTATTGTCCTGGCTCTTGGACCTGGATACTGGCCTGAGGTTAGTCTGAAGTTAATGATTGAAATCTCATGGTGGACATTATTCCTTGTTGCTTGGAAGTGTTCTGGGTCANCCTTTTCTTCATCTGTGTAACACAGATGCTGAAACATCTCAATACAGACAGATCTCTAGAAAAATCCTACCTATCCTTAATGGTTTCATATAATGAATCACCTTGTGGGGCTCTGTGTGTGTGGATCTAGCCTCCTCTTTACTGGTAATTGTGCTTATCTTTTTATTTTTAAAAAATGATTTATTTATTTTTAATTATGTGTGTAAGTATGGGTGCATGTACTTATGTACAGGTGCCCCCAGAAGCCAGAGGTGTGGGATCCCCAGAGCTTATTTTTTTTAAATTTATTTTTAATTATATGTGTAGTGTGAGTGCATGTACTTAAGTATAGGTGCCCTCAGAAGCCAGAGGTGTGAGATCCTCTAGAGCTAGAGTTGGGTGGTTGTGTTCTGCCTGACGTGGGTGCTGGGAACNGAACCTAGGTCCTTTGTAAGAGCAGTTTGTGCTCTTAACTGCTGAACCATCCATCTGGCCTCTTCATTTCTTTTTCTTCAGCACTGATGTGCTCAGTCCACTGTGCTGTACCCCAGTCCTCTTTTTACTGTTTATTGAGTTGCCTAGGCTGGCTTTAAACTTACAGTCCTCATACTTCAACCTCCTGAGTAGCTGGGATGACAGACATACACCATTAAGCCTAGCTTTTGTGATTGATATCCAAGGCTACTCTGTCCTTTATCAGGTCATTTAACCACTGAGTCTGTTTTCAAGGCTCCAGAAACAGCTTTCTATGAAGGACGGCTCTCTGTTTTCGCCTGCTGCCTGTTTGGAGACTGTCTTTCTCTGCATAAATCTTTTTATCATCTAGATTCTTATGATTCATTCAAAAGAAATTTAGAGCCCAGTCTGGCCTTTAAGCAAACATTTCTAGCAAGCTGACCTATTTTAATATTACTTTAATGTTACTCCAGGCCGGTGAATAAGGATATATTCACAGGCAGCTAAGACCTCAGCTGTTGATTCCTAAAAGACGACTCAGANTTTTGGAGATTTGAAGTTTTCTTTTTTTTTTCTTCAGTGATTCAGAATCAGTTTTGCAACTTGAAAGCAGTCTGTGAGTCATACGTTTATGGATGGGCTGTGTTTCCTTAGAACAGGCCTCACTTCCTTATGGCTTTAACTCAGCTATCTGAAAGCTGCCATTCAAACTCTTCCCGCT